>JANAVB010031417.1:11006690-11343708 GCA_029216955.1 Iris pallida | reverse complement strand
GTGAATGGCCCATTCTCCGTCCATCGTATTCACGTCCATTTCTGTCGTATTAAAGCAAAGAGAATGGCCATCGCCGTATTCTCCGCCATTCTCCTCCTAAATGTACCATTCTCCGTCCATTCGCCGTATTAAAAGCAAAGAATGGCCATTCTCCGTCCATTGGCCGTATTCACGTCCATTCGCCATATTAAAAGCAAAGAGAATGGCCATTCTCCGTCC
Source organism: Iris pallida (assembly GCA_029216955.1). Taxonomy (NCBI): domain Eukaryota; kingdom Viridiplantae; phylum Streptophyta; class Magnoliopsida; order Asparagales; family Iridaceae; genus Iris; species Iris pallida. The sequence continues at coordinate 11,343,489 of JANAVB010031417.1, read as the reverse complement.
ATCTCGCCGTATTCACCGTCCATTCGCATATTAAAAGCAAAGAGAATGGCCATTCGCCGTATTCTCCGTCCTAAATGTACCATTTTCCGTCCTAAATGTACCATTCTCCGTGTTAAAAGCAAAGAGAATGGCCATTTTTTTGTCCAAAAAAATATTCTCCTCGAAAATATATCTTTAGAAAAGTTAAAAAATAATCCGCCCGACCTCAGAAGCAGGTTTCCTCAGTTCACCACCACCACCATGACATGTAGCTTTATTAACAAAATATTAAATTGTTAAATGAAAAATAAAATTTCAGACAATGGCATGGGCAGTAAAATTAGAGCGGCGCCGCTGGTACTTCTCCTTGTTCGAGGAGGCCTCGACGACGTCCGACGCGAAGCGGACCGATTCTTCTCGGCGCAGCTGGTACTCCTAATGAAAAATAAAATTTCAGACAATGGCATGGGCAGTAAAATTAGAGCGGCGCCGCTGGTACTTCTCCTTGTTCGAGGAGGCCTCGACGACGTCCGACGCGAAGCGGACCGATTCTTCTCGGCGCAGCTGGTACTCCTCGTTGTTCTAGGGGTGCTCGACGACGTTCGACGCGATCCGAACCGTTTCTTATTTCCTTCTTCATCTCCGTTTCTCTTTCCACCACCACCAGCACCACCACGACTACCATGGCCTGTAACCCAAAAAAAAAAAAAGGTTCAGATTAAATTGGATGGACTTTTGAGAGAGTAAATATGAGTTAATTTAGGGTGTTCATTGAAAAAATTAAAGTGAAGAATGACCTGCTAAAGCAAGTTACCAACAGGTCAGAAGTCTAAATCAGCATTAAATGATGTCTCCTGTATTATTTTATCTGAATTAAACCTGAACCGTTGGATTAAAATCCAACGGTCCAGATTTCGGATGTATCGATACATCCATTTCCAGCGGATGTATTGTAGAATTTTCCTATATATATACTAACAAATAATATGTATGAAAATCAGGTCATAGCCTAGAGATGCTAACTTACTGGACAATGCTGAGGAGTAGGGATCTAGTGATAGCAGGAGGACCAATAGTTGACTGTCACGTGGGTCTACAAATACGTTCGCGGACAAAATATTTTTTTTTTTCCTTCTATCTGATACTACGGTAAATGGATGGCAAAGGAAGGAACTTGTCAACTTGACACAATTGTACGTGTTTCTCTGATAAGTAATGGATTAATTGCTGGGAAAGAATTTATAGGTATTCGGCTACGCATTGAACAACCTGCATCAGTCAGTAGTAGTATGCTTGTGTATAATAATGTTTTAAAAATCGGACCGGAGTTTGATTCGGCCAAGGCACTAGGTCGGGTCAAACGGGTTCAACTAGTGGATTAATCTAAATGGTTCAAGTTTATTCTCTTATGGACACTATTTTTTATAAAAATATCAGTTTTTTACAAAATACTGGATCAATGCTGAACCGGATCAAAAAAACTACCGATTCACGGTTGAACCGGCCGGTCCGGTCTGGTTTTTAAAACATTATTATTATCATCTCCCAGTTTGAATATCTCGGAAGACTGAAGGATGATTCCCTCATTAATTTTTGGATTTTCCTACTTACTCGGTGTTTTATTTCCCTTGTGACTATTTGCATTCTGCACCAGTAGACGTATATTAAACAAACAAAACTTAATCATTGACATGCATTAAAACAAACAAAACATAGTCAAGCTTCACTATATGCTACTATATGCTTCACTATAGTCGGTATTTTTTTTTTCTTGGATACCAAGTTTATCAATCAATTTCGCAAATAAAATTAAAAAAAAAAAAAACTAGCCGAGTAATTTTATTGATCTTTTTCTAACATCCAAACATGACAAATAAAAACAAGATCATTAATGGGAGGCATAAAAAACAAAGTAACTGTTGGAATAACAAAAAATATTTGAAAAAAAAAAAAACAAGTTAGTTAGTTGGTCTTGTGAATGGCTCTCTTTTTAACATATATTCAAACCTTGTAAATGTCATTTTTGTTTAAAACTCTTACCATGTATAAGTGGGTATATGTCAGTCTTTGGACCTCATTCCTACTAAACTCGATCATTATAATGAAGTACTACTTAAGTAGATCTATTAATCTTGGTTCTTTGTTTGGAGATCTTGTCTATTGAGATGACTAAGAACGATCGCCCGTCAACCCTTTCGCCAGCCCTCAAGAGGACTCCAACCTCCACCCTTTTTAGTAAGAGAATTTGAGTTCGTGTCCCAGACATATTCATGGATCGTTGGTGTATCGTTTATATTATTAGTTTTTTTTTTTGTGGTGTATTTTTTTCAAGTTGGACCGTGGCCGAAAGCCACCCAACCATTCGAGGTAGATTCGAATCCGATATCTATACTCCGGCGGTCTTCGGCACTACCACTAGACTAGTGTATCCCCTTTATTAAGTTGTATGTATCGTAGATTTATGTACATCGAGAAAAGATGAGATTAGCAAGTCCTCCATGTCCTACCCATCGGAATGAGGATCTGAACTACAAATACACAAACATGTATAAAAGAAGCTAAGCATCAACATATACGTAATTGGACAATAATTTGCTCAATCTCATGCCACTTAATTGCTTGCTCGACGACATATATGTAGAGTGCCAATTGAAATGGCTATTTCTGATGTAAACATGGATACCGCATTTGCATTTGCATGACGCTAAATTTAATTATGCAATGACAAGAAGCTATATTGCATGAGAATCGTACGTGGCTAATTACCTATGGTGAATCCACAGGTTGATTCCATTGCGAAGCTGATACATTGGGCATAACAGCACAGCCGGTCTAGAGGTGAGTTAGACAAGACTTCGAACTTGGGTGTGCTTGGAGCAACTCACATGCTCAACATGACTAAGGGTGAGCATTATTCGATTTTAAACCGAAAATCGAACATAACCGGACCTAACCGAATAATAGATTTGGTTTGGTTTTTAAAAAAATCAGTTCTTTTTCGGTTTTAAAAATACTAAAATTCTACGTATATGTTTTGAAACTCAACGTTGATAATTCTACGTATATGTTTTGAAACTCAACGTTGATAATTTAACAAATAGTTCAACTTTGTGCGGGACTTTGAAATACAACAATGGTGTGTACAAAAATTACTATTTTTAATATAATTTAAGCACGATCACAACTTTGGGTCCTACCCATTAAACAATAAAAATATTTCAACCGAGTAAAACGAATTGTTATTCGGTTCGGTTCAATTTCGGTTTTGATTAATTCGGTTCGATTTTGAATTTTTAAAATTTCGGTTTATTCGATTTTGACTATTTCGGTTCGGTTTAAACCAAATAAACCGAATGCTCACCCCTGAGCATGACCCCACAAGAGATCGGATTCATGGGTGACCCATCAGAATCGACCCACAATAAGAATAAGGGGCAACCAGAACTAGCTTTGGATAAGATAAACCAACCCGTGGGGATTAGTCCCGCATAACAATGAAGTAAACAAGAGTAAGAATTAGTAGTAATATAAAAAAATCAGCACAATTTACTAAAACAAAAAAAATTCACTCGGAACTAGCTTGGATTGCAGTTACATTGTATGACATTTATTCAAACGTTCATTTATTTAAAAATAAAGATTCATATACTCTTTAGTGTTACAAGAGTAAATGAAAACCCGCCAATTTGGGCCGATAAACTTTGTTGTTTGGGCTCCAGTCTTGGAATGGCTAGTGCGGATTGTATGGGCTCCAGTCGTGAGGAATGGGGGAATAATTTAGAAATAATAGTTAGATCAATGTGGACCGTGCCGGCCAACTGTTGGCTTAAGATTCATAATATTTGCTAATTTTTAATCAAGCTGTCGACATCGAGAAAAAAAAAATATTATTGGAATCATAAAAAATTAATTATGTGGCTTTTATGGTATAAATCAAAATAAAAGACTAATTTTAGAATAAAAGCATTATTACAACTTTTTTATGAATTTGTTAAGGAAAAAAATAGGCCTTAAATGTTATTTCCTAAAAGTTTTAAGTTAATAATTAACATTTTAGTAAATATGTATTTCTTTTTTTGAGGGGGCACGTGTGTAGGGGTGGATACAAGTATGGAGTGGGGAGGGCTCCAAGCCTCCAACCTAGGGGTGAGCATTATTCGGTTTTGAACCGAGAATCGAACCGAACCGAACTGAATAAGAGATTATGTTCGGTTTTGAAAAAAATCGGTTCGGTTTCGGTTTTGAAAATACTAAATTTTCTTATTCTTATTCGGTTTCGGTTTTGGATTTCGGTTTCGGTTCAAAACCGAAAACCGAATAAGAAATTTTAGTTTATATATATATATATATATATATATATATATATATATATATATATATATATATATATATATATATATGTAAAAGAAGAAATTTTAGTTTATATATATATATATATATATATATATATATATATATATATATATATATAGGTATATACTATATGTATATAATAAATATATCTAGGTATATTTAGTTATTATATATATTAACAAAAAAAACACAAAAAAACCAAAAAAAACCGAATAAACCGAATAAACCGAAAACCGAACCGATTAAATTCGGTTCGGTTCGGTTCGGTTATTGACCAATTCGGTTCGGTTTCGGTTTTGCTTATTCGGTTTCGGTCGAATTCGGTTTTGCTTATTCGGTTCGGTTTTAAACCGAATAAACCGAATGCTCACCCCTACTCCAACCCACCTTTTTCTTCTTCATACTATTGTTTTATTTTTAATTATTTTTAAGAGTTAGTTCACATTAATCGACCCTAAACTATTCTAGTCCACCTCAGTTTATATTATGTATCCCTGTCTGTGTGCTATAAGTGTTAGATTTTCATTTTACACGCACTTAACTTTTCTTTTTTCAAAATTTTCTTTTAGACCTCGTTTGGTTCGCGGAATGGAAGGAAAAGGAAATCAATTCTTTGGCATTTTCTATTCTTTGGAAAATTACAATTTCAATTGATTTATGATAAATAATGATGGACGTATGAAAACTTAAGCCCCAATGTACCATTAATCTAATACAAGTCTAAGTCTAAGTCTAAAGTCTTCTCTTTGCCAAATATATAATAATTATGCAAACGTGGAACTCATAATTATTGCAGTTTATTCCATTTGAGCTGGATTTTTGCATTTAGATCCTGCAGGTAACCTTTTTTTTAATTTTATTTTTAATTTGACAATGCTAAACTAAAAAAATTATAAAGGAAGGTCCAATGTTCACCGTTATTTTGTAATATAATAGACGTCATTCCTTTTCTTAGCAAGTATTTTGGTACCTCTTGATTTTTTTTTTATTCGTTCAAGAATCAGTCATAAAGTAGTACTATTAAGAAATCAATCATGGACTCAAACTTCTGTACATTAGTATTACATAAATTTTCATATAGAGTAAAAAAATTCAGTAAATTACAAAAAAGAGGATAAGTTTATAAAATTTGTAAATTGGATAACGGTACGATACTAGAGTTGGCATGCTATGGCAAAATCCGGAGAGAGGAGAGACGCGCCAGTGAAGATAGCACGCGACAGGAAAACGCGTCAATTATCATGACGTGTGCTGTTCGGAGGGGAGAGGGACGCACCAAGTCCCGTGGCGCGTCTGGGACGTGCCAATTATCATGGCACGTGACAGAGTACAAGAACCATGCTTGCTGAAACAAGAGAGCAGTACTGTTCAAGTATTTCAAAGCTCAAATCATGTTTCCAATGAGTGTTCTCTAGAAGCCATTTCATCATCCCAATTAGGTATCATAATCTGCAAAATATTATGTATGTATTATAGCTTAACTGATGAAGACATGGCAAAGTGCCTACAAAACTGGCCAAGTTGCATAAGGACGTCAATAAGGACAACATGTACTTATCACGCGCCATGATAATTGGCACGTCCCACGCACACCACGCGAATTTGCGCGTCACACGTGCGCGCCACGAGACTTCGCGTGTCTCTCTCCCCTCCCAACAGCGCACGTCGTGATAATTGTCACATTATCCTGTCGCGCGCCATCTCCACTGACGCGTCTCCCCTCTCTCCGGATTTTGCCATGGCACGCCAACTCTAGTGTCGTACCGTTACCCAATTTACAAATTCTCTAAACTTATTCTCTTTTTTGTAATTTTGTGAAACTTCAAAATTTCTGTTAGTATTATTGTATAATTAAAAAAAATCGTACGAATTTGTGAAGAATAATTCTAACAGCAAAACTCTTGATATAAGAAATTGAAAGCTAATGAAGTAGTTAAAAGGAAAATGATATGTTGCCAAAAACGGACAAGCAGAAACCATCAGTTCATGGAAAAGAAAATAGTATCGAAACAAATTTGTGAACACTAGTTTTCTAACAGCAAATTCCTGATATAAGAAATTGAAAGCGAATGAAATAGTTAACAGCCGGGGCTGCTATTTGAACCACCGCAGGGTGTTGCCTGCGGTGACCCACAACCATGCGGCGCGTCGGCATTGGCCCTCCAGTCCGAGGTGTATCCGCTATAGCAGGAAAGTCAATGGCTGACTGCCACGCAGACACGGTCCAGCACTGACGGTCAAAATAGACTTTCCAGTTAATAGCAGAATGATCTCTGTTGCCAAAAATGGACAAGCAGAAAAATAGTTGATGGGGGGAAAATAGTGTAGAAACCGTTGTAAAAATTTAGTCCTCTAGAGTGATCAAAATCATCAAACAGCTTCGCAGTTTCGTGCAATATTAATCTTTCTGTGTCTGATGTGAAGAGCAAAATGTTTTATCAAAACGCTACTTTGTGTCATACTTCCACATCCGAGTCCATTGAAGCCTAGGTTCACAAAAAAATTATTTCGAAAAATGAATGTTGCAAATTTTGATCCTTATCGGTAGGGCTGCAAACGAGCCAAGCCGAGCCAAGCTTTGGTAAGCTTGAGCTTGGCTTGACTAGAATTAATCGAGCTCAGGCTCGAGCTCGAGCTTGATAAATTTTTTATTTTAGAGCTTGAGCTTGGCTCGAGCTTGTTTATATTAAGCTTGAGGTTGGCTTGGTTTGAGCTCGAGCTTGGCTTGATAAGAAAGCTTGATTCAAGCTTGATAAACAAGCTCGATAAGCTCAAAATCAAGCTTGTTAAGCTTGATTTCAAGCTCGTCCAACTTTATTTCAAACTTATTAAGCTTGATTTCAAGCTAAACGAGCTCGATTTCAATTTAGTTAGGTTTGAATTCAAGTATTTGTAATATTAAAAATTTAATTAAAAAATTTTAATTAAAAAATTTCTTAATATCAATTATTAAGAACATATAAATATATAATGCACACATATATATATATATATATATATATATATATATATATATATATATATATATAGAATTTAATAAAGAACAAATGAGCTTCTAAACAAGCTCCTAAACGAGCTTCTAAACAATCCAGCTCGCAAGCTCAAACGAGCCGAGTACTTCTAAGCTTGAGCTTGGCTTGTTTATTAAACGAGCTCGAAAATGAAGTTGAGCTCAGCTTGTTTAGTAAACGAACCGAGCTCAAACGAGCTTTTATCGAGCCGAGCTTCGAGCCGCTCGCGAACGGCTTGGCTCATTTGCAGCCCTACTTATCGGCCACTAGTAAAACACTCCACCATAATAACCACATGAGGTAACGCAACTAATGTCTTCAAAATAATAAATAATAGCTTAAGTATTAAAATACACACACTTAGATTTTGTTTCAGAATAAAATAATGAGACAAAAATACTTAGTGACCAAATCCAACAAATTCCATCACTATTTTGAAATTTTATGAAATGCTTAAAACATCGACACCCGAAGACTTGTGCACCAATTTTGGTTGCCCTCGTCGTCATTATTATTAGGAGTGAGCATTCGGTTTAATCGGTTTAAACCGAATCGAATAACCCAAAATCGAATTGGACCGAAATCGAATAAGCAAAATCGAAACCGAACCGAATTGGCCCAAAACCGAATCGAATTAAATCGGTTCGGTTTATTCGGTTTATTCATATTTTTTTGATTTTTTGAGCTTTTTTGTTAATATATATAGTAACTAAATATACATAGACATATTTAGTATATACCTATATATATTTAGTATATACTTATATATATTAATACTTATATATATAGTACACACACACTTCTTTACATGGAGAGAGCTTGCTCTCAACATGCCTTGTAAATTTTAGTCCCACATCGGAAATACATCATGAGTTATCTCAACATATATACTTGGGTGTGTTGTTGAGAGATGCACATGGGGTGGTGACCCTAAGGAGGAAACCATGTGGATGATTTTACAAGGAGGTAAGAATAAGGCTCCAAGGATTAAGCATTAATGCTTTTGTCATTCTCTTTGATTAATTTCATTTGGAGCTAAGTCCCAAAGGGGCTTAGCGACTCGGACTCGGGCTCGGGCTCATGGGCTCATGAGGCGTAATGTGGCATTTTGTTGGCGCACTTTGCACTTCTGCCGCATGGAGGGATCTGCTGACTGTGCAGATTACAAATCAGTTATGGAAAGGCTGAATCAATGCGATTAAATCAGATCCTATCTTTGTGGGATTTGAATTTATTCAGATCCTATCTTTGTGAGATTTGAATTAATTTCGTGGAATTTAAATTAAATCTCGTTGCTATCTTTTGGGATTTGATTCAATCTTTCCATAACTGAAGATGCGGCTAGGATTTTCACCCTCTCTCTATAAATACTCTCTTCTGGCTTCCTTTGTGACTACTACGAAAATTACAAGTCAGAAAAGGAGAAAGAGAGAGAGAGTTGCTGCCGCCATTGCAAGTCCATCCGAGGAGTCAGAACAGAGGTGACTTCGAGCGTTCCACAAGTTCTTCAAACTTGCTGGTTCCTGGAAGCAGATCGTGTGGGACGAATCTTGCTTTGAGCAACGGTGTTTTGACACCCCTGCAACTGTTCTTCATCTAATCTTCCTCCAGATTATTGTAACTCGTTCTGTCCCAATTGCAACACGTTTGCAAGGAAGAACGAGAGATCTTCTCTTCTCTATTTCCCTCCTTCAGATTGTAATTTGACTATTTGTTTTATTGTACCTTCGTAGATCTTGAGTTTGATCACTGCAAAATTTTTGTGTGACATCTCAGATCTCGATTGCATCTGTTTTTCCATCTTTGATCAAGCTCCGGGACTAACAATCTCAAAGCAAGATCCGTGTAGATGGAAAACATTAATGCTTCGCTCCTCCAATCGAACTTCTGCAAGTTGGAAAAGTTCGATGGAGAGCACTATCAAGTCTAGAAGAGAAAGGTTTACCTACCTCTTCAACTGAAAGACGTTGATCATGTTCTGTTAGAGGAAGAACCCTCTGTTCTAGACACTGGATCTACTGCCGCAATCAATGTGGCTACCAAACTCCTGGCCAAGTGGAGAAGGAAAAATAGTATCTGCAAGCTTCTCATCCTGAATGCTATGGAGGACTCCCTGGCAGAATCCTACTCAAAGAAGGAACTTGCCAGAGACATATGGGAGTCTGTGGAAAATCTGTATGAAGAAGACAAGAACAGAAGCAAAATGTTTGTGGTTGAAAAATATCACAAATTGCTCTTTGAGGACGAAAAGTCCATGCTGCCACAGGTGAAGGAATTTCTGAAGCTGCGTCAGAAACTGGAAGACGAAGAGATGCCCCTTCCCGACAAGTTTGTCGTCGGAGGGATCGTCTCAAAACTTCATGCTGGATGGAGTACCTTCTATGCAAGGATGCACAGAAAGAAGCTAGACATTAGCTTGGGAGATCTACTGCAAGAGATCCATGTTGAGGACGAGATGCGTTCCCAACAGAAGGTGGACACTCTGTCCAAACAGTTGGCTAAAGCCAACCTTGTGCAGACGAGAGATCCCAAGGGGAAGCAGGCGGCTTCTCATCCCAAGAAGAAGGACTTCACTAATCTAAAAGTGAAGGGTCCTTCTTTCAAGCAACAGAAGACTAAGTCTCACGTGACTTGTTACAATTGTGGCAAGAAGGGCCACTACAAGAGTGAATGCAGATCTAAGCCTAAATAATCAGAGAAAGGTGAGCCTAATAAGGTTTCATTGGTTTCTAACTTTGTTGCTATGATCGCACAAGTCACAAATGTGGGGGTTGACTCTGACTGGTGGATAGACACTGGTGCGACTTGCCATGTCTGTTCTGGCAAGAAATGGTTCGTCACGTACCAGCCGATATCCGAGAAGGTTGTCATGGCGAACCAGGCCCAAGCTGAAGTTCTGGGGATCGGGACCGTGGAACTGAAACTCACTTCTGGGAACACTCTGACGCTTCAAGGTGTGAAGCATGTTCCGGCGATTGCCAAGAACCTGATCTCTGGGAGCCTGCTCTGCAACGCAGGCTTGAGGATGGACATCAATGCTGGTCAGATGGTGATGTCCAAGAAAGGAACATACTTCGGGAAGGCTTATCAAACCGAAAAAATGTTTAAAATTCAGCTTGTCAACCAGTTTGAAGACATTAATGCAGTTGCTTTTTCTGATTATTCTCTTGAGTTGTGGCATAATAGATTAGGACATGTTCATTGTAAAAGAATTAACAAAATGTCTAGTCTAGGACTTATCTCCAAATATGGGGGTAAGGTGGAGAAGTGTGAAGTGTGTGCTCAGACGAAGATCACAAGGAAATCCTTTCATCGGGTCAATCGGAGCACAGATCTTCTGGAGTTGGTGCACTCCGATATCTGTGACTTCAAACATTTCTCCACGAAGGCCGGGATGAAGTATTTCATAACCTTCATCGACGACTTCTCAAAATACGCGTTCGTATACTTGCTCAAGTCTAAAGACGAGGCTTTCGAGAAGTTCAGAGAGTTCAGGGCCGAAGCTGAACGGCAGACTGGACAACAACTCAAGAGGCTAAGGAGTGATCGAGGTGGGGAGTACAGGTCTCATGAATTCGCATCGTTCTGCAAAGAACATAGAATTATATGTGAGACTACTGCTCCATATTCTCCTCAATCCAACGGAGTAGCGGAGAGGAAGAACAGAACGTTGACAGAAATGATGAACTCTATGCTGCTAACCGCGGGTCTTCCTAAATGCTACTGGGGAGAAGCTGCATTGACGGCCACTTTTATCTAAATAGAGTGCCACATGCAACTTCGGACGTAACTCCTCATGAACTCTGGTTCAAAGTCAGACCAAACTTGAATGTCATTCGAGTGTGGGGGTGTCTGGCGTATGTGAAACTCCCAGATTTGAAGATTCAGAAGCTAGGGACAAGGACTACGAAGGCGATCTTCTTGGGGTATGCCGAAAAGAGTGATGCTCGGAGATTTCTTGATATTGAGTCAAATCATATCATCGAATCTCGCGATGCTGAATACTTTGAAGACAAGTTTGCAAAAGACAAAAACATTGTTCTTTCGGATATTCCGAAAAACGATGTAGGTGCAAATGAGACTGAAATCTCATATGAGCCAGTAGTCCAAGAAGAAGCTATTGTTGATGAAACTACTCTTGTACCAGAACTCGCAGAGGCGTCAGCTAAGCGAGCGAGAAGACCGAAAGACTTTGGAGATGACTTTGTCACCTATCATGTGGAAGCAGATCCGCTTACCTATGATGAGGCGATGAAGACCAGAGATGCTATCTTCTGGAAGGAGGCAGTGAATGACGAGTTTGACTCTATCACCTCCAATAACACATGGGTGTTGGTAGATCTACCTGAAGGAGAAAAGTCCATCGGATGTAAATGGATCTTCAAGAAGAAGATGAAGGCAGATGGAACTATTGACAAGTTCAAGGCCAGGCTGGTAGCCAAGGGATTTTCTCAGAAACAGGGGATAGACTACTTTGACACGTACGCTCCAGTAGCCCGGATGACCACCATCAGGATGTTAATCGCTCTTGCAGCTATACATAAGTTGGTGATACATCAGATGGATGTAAAGACTGCATTCCTGAATGGGGAGCTGACCGAAGAGATTTACATGCAACAGCCAGATGGATTTGTCGTCAAAGGTCTTGAAGACAAAGTCTACAAGTTGGTGAAATCATTGTATGGTTTGAAGCAAGCTCCCAAGATGTGGCATGAGAAGTTTGACAAAGTTATTAGGTCAAACGGCTACAGAGTCAGCGAGACGGACAAATGTGTTTACACAAAGTTCGCTGATGGAAGAGGAGTCATCGTTTGTCTGTACGTGGACGACATGCTAATCCTAGGTACGGATATAGGCTGTGTCACAGAGACAAAGAAGTTCCTCTCAACCAAGTTCAGTATGAAGGACTTGGGGGATGCAGATGTCATCTTGGGCATAAAGATTGTCACGACCCGATACCCAAATTGTTGGGCCGGGCCGAGCCATGTCCAGCCTACGCTTGGTTAAAGCGCAGTAAGCTGTTCTAAGTATAGACAATAAAAGATCTAAGCTACTAACAGTTCTAAAATCATATTTAAAGGTTCATCACAACACAGCATCTATAAGCGAAGGTAAACAAACACAGATTTAATAATACATAACCAAAGTATCTAACTGGAGACAAAGTCCAGTATCCAAATATAAGAACAGACAAAGTCTAAGTCTACTAAACACATGAAAGATAACTAAGCAAGGTTCCCCGCTGGGGCCTCTACTGGAGCTAAGGCCAGGTCCTCAAAGCAGTACCATAATATGTAACACATAGCATTCCTCCTCGAAAAGTATACCTACAACGTTATCCTGTCAGGACGGGAGCAAGTACAACCTCTACAACTAAAGTACTGAACATATAATGAAAGAGATGTACAATAAGAAACATGGTGTGATAAGTCTATAAAACAAGAAATACTGGAAACATGGCCTCATGGTACAACTGGGATCACAATATCATAGTAACACAGGAAACATGGCATATCCGGAATCATGGTATATCTCATAATCTATCATGGCAAGGATACATATGTCATAAAGACAGATGTATATGTAATGTTTAAAACTGTAGCAGGTACGTGATCGGTCAATAGGTGATGGTGCTGTGGCACCGATAAGAACCATATGTACTTCCGTACATGCCTAAATGTACACACGTACAAGTCCGCGTGGTTTTGGGCCTATGGCAAGGTCTACATGCATAATGTCGTCCTTACACGGCATCAAGGTCGCCGGAAATGGGGGGGCATGATCACGTACTCAACTGTCAGTTTCCCCATAACCCATATTCTAACATGTGAGAGATACGAGAGCAGTATAAGCATGGCAGGTACTGGAAGCAGTATAAAACTCGTGAATGCTCAGAGCAGTATAAAGCATAGTGAAACATGTACCGAGAACCAGTATGAAACATGTGAAGATATAAGAACTGTCCTAAACATGGTAGGGACCAAATTAATGTAACATGTAAAGACATAATCTTGCAGTTATTCAGAAAGCAGTATTTTAACAGGGCTAATACATGTTCTAACATTAAAAGACAGTAAATGAGTGTGTAGATGTACTTGCCTCGAGCAAAGCAAGAATACTAGTACGAAGATATAGATGTCCGGTATCCTGTCAATAATGATATACAACTCAGTTCTAAGCTATGTTCAATAATACACTAGTGGTGAGACACGACTCCTAACTGGACACTAAGCTAAGTGGAGACCTAGCATAAAAGTCTAATGTGGAGTGCCACTATACACAAACTAACTCTCTAGGGTCTTTACACTAGTGCGGGGTGCGGTCCAATAAGACTAAAACACAAAACAACATAAAAAGGTGCAAGTCGTAATTATTTAATAAATAAATCTACTGTACACTATGTTCCAACAATTTTAGAGATAAACAAAAAGCTTAAATATATATAAAATAAAGTACCAAAATAATCCTTGTTAATTATAGAAATTTATACTAATTTTTCTGGAATTTATAAACCTTCATAAATATTTATTAAAAATTAGCAAACATAAATATACCGAAAATGAGTTCCGTTTTCCTATTTTTATAAAATACCAAAAGTTCTTATTAAATGCTAGAAAAATTATAATAAATTATCTAAATTAACATAATATTTAAATACCATTTTTCCAAGATTTTTACAGTAATTAAAATATATGTAAAAATTCAAAACCAGAAAGTAACAATATCTAGAAAAATAATTAATTATAAATTAAGGATAATACATAATCAAAATCTACAGATGTTGTCGGACGATAAAATAAATATCACCAACGTGTCCAGAATGGTCAAATCAGCTAGGATAGCCTGTCCAAAAGTCCAATTTGGACACAGGAGCAAAACGGTAATTTCGGGTCAAAATGATGTCCGCCGTTGGACATACTTTGCACCGAAAAACGTGTCAGGAGAGAAGTCTACAAAACCTAGCAAATTATATGTCCACGAATCCAGAATGACGATACGAACCCAACGGTATGTCCGAAATGGAATTCCGATGTGCCGATCTCAAAATGATACGTTGACGCGACACTTGGTATCCGGTTTGCACGGAAATGCGTGCCGGAGCAAATGTCTTCAAAACTCAGCAAATTATATGTCAACGAGTCCAGAATGATGATACGAACTCAACGGTATATCCGGAATTGGATTCCGATGAGCCGAACTCAAAGTGACCCGTTGACTCGAAAAGTGGGACCCGTTTTGCACCGAAATACGTGCCAGGGCCCACGTTCTCCAAATCAAGCAAATTTTATATGAAAATATGCCAGAATGACGCCACGAGTCTACTGGTGGTGTCAGAAATTGAATCCGGAGTCCCGGGTTCAAAATTGGAATTTAACAAGTGCAATTTAAAGAATTCGGACGGCCAACTTTGGCGTCGAATTCGACCAATCAAACGTGCTTAAAATAAAACGAAATCTAAAGGAGACAGGAAGATGGTTATACCAGCTGTGCACCAGAACTGACGGTGCGCAAAACGGAGCTGCGATGGCGAAGTTACGAGCTGACGAAGTCGGCTCCACGAAACTGTCCAAAAATAGTTCAATTTAAAATGTCAACTTGGTGGCCAGTTTTGAGGTATCAAACGACAAAATTAACGGACGAAAATTGACAGGAGTGAAGATGGATATACCGAGATTGCGACGGAGCGAAGAAATCGCCGATTCAACGGTCGGATCTCCCGAAAAATGCGCACGAACTTGCTGTCCCGAAATACAATTTCTGAAACTTCTCGCGCGCGCGTCGACGGGATTTTGACGTAAACGCACGAATCGTGTGTTTAACACGTCGGGGAGGGCCGATGGTTGACAGGGGGAGGCCGCCAGGGGGTCGTGCGCCGGTGGGGTGGTCGCCGGTGGCCGGTGGCGGCCGCGGTGGCGCGCGCCACGCGCCCATGCGCGCGCGCGGGTGGCGCGGCACCTACTGCTGCTCGCTGCCGCTGCTGCTGGTTGCACGCGCGCGACTGCGGCGGCGCGGGGCGGCGGCTGCGGGGCGTATCGCCGGGGCACGGCGGGGAGGTGGTGGTTCGGGTGGTGGTGCGTGGTGTTGGCTATGGTGGTGGGAGTGGTTATGGTGGTGATGATAGTAATGGTGATGTTGGTGATGAAGATGATGGTGGTGGTGTGTGGAAGAATGGAGAAGGAGGAGAATGGGGGCTGCGTCGGGGAGGAGCTCAGCCGGGGAGGAGGAGGTCGTCGGCCATGCATGGGATGGTGGTCGGCCATAGGTGGAGATGGGCTGTGTGTGTTGCATTTGAAAAATAAAGAGAGAGAGTGGGAGTGAGTGTAAATAAATATAAAGAGAGAGAGAATGAGTAGTAGAGAGAGAGGAAGATATTTGAGAGGGGGAGAGAGAGGAGTCGGTTGGGGGGGGTGAAAGTGTGTGCTGGTAGAGAGAGAGAGGGAGGGATGTAGGTATAGGTGTAAAGGGAGAGAGAGAAAGAGTGTTTATTTAATATATATATATATATGTAGGTATATATATATAAAGAGAGATAGTTAGAGAGAGAAAAGTATAGAGAGAGAAGGGGGATGTCGGCCACACATGGGAGGCTGTCCTGATGGGAGAGGGGAGGGGATGTAGGTGTGTGTAGGAGAGAAGAGAAAGAAAGAGAGATATATATATATAAGTATACGTATATATATATGTATATATACATGTATATATATACAAGGAGAGAGAAAAATAGATATTTTCAAAATGGGTAAAATAGGAAAATTACGTAGGGTACTTGGGCAGTCTTGAGAATACAACATGGGGCTTGGGTTCGGGTTCGGTCGAGCCGGGTCGGGTCGAAATCGAACCGGGTGCAATAATTGAATTAAATAGGGTATTTATAATCATGGGAAAATAAACAACATACGGGAACTCCAATAAATGGGACACAAGTTTCATGCGGGTAGTAGGCTTCATGTGGGCTACGTCCATACTTCGGGTTGACTAGGTTGGATCGATGTCGGGTCCCGAAATTAAATTGGAAATTAAATCAGGTTTTATGGTCGAAAATAAATCGGCCTAAATTGACCCGGAAGTTGTACGAAGAAAATGGAGCACAAAATGAAGTGTCTGAGTGGGACACGAAGGTCATGGGTGAAGAGCGTCTCGAGTAGATCATTCATGAGAAGTTGGTTTCGAGAAAATGGCTGATCTGGTGCTCCTAAATTAAAAGCAACGGTAACGTGCAAACAATGATCAAAAATAAAAGTGGGAATAATATTCAACGATTAATTGGTCTAAGTTGACCCGAACTTGCGCGATACAAAAAGAGCACAAGGGAACAAGTTCAAGTAGGACACGATATATCAACAGGAAGATAATCTTGCCTACTTCAAAACCCATGAAGAGAGTTTACAGAGATTGAAATCCCTGACGCTCCAGAAGTCAAAATCATGGAAAGGTACATTAATGATGAAAACAATTTAAATAAATAAAATATTTATCGATAATAATTCATTTAGAAAAATTTAAAACAGCCCTGAAATTCAGGGGGCTTACATCCTACCCACCTTACAAAAATTTCGTCCTCGAAATTAAAAATCATCCAACCAGTCAAACTATAATATGTAGCTGCTCTGGCTACGATAGTCAATCTACTACTCTTGTAATCATCTCTTCTGTTTCTCTTTACAATCTTTTTGGTTCAGGTTCAATCAAAGTCCTTCTATCATAAACTACGCCATACATCCTTTAGAATCTTCCATACTAACATGAAACATTTATGTATACCCTAAACTATAGGTCATTCTCTGGGTATGTCTATAAACCTATAATGCTTAATCATCAATCATATTTTCAACCTCAATTGTAAATACTGGATTTCCTTATTATATCCTAAGTATCCTTATTTCATCAATCCACAGTTCCTTAGTATCATTTATCGCCAATCCTTTCCTACAGTTTCTTTTTGAAATTATACGTTCAATTCTTATCCTTGGCGTGGTGCCTTCTTCTTTTTACTCAACAAGTCCTCCGAATATAAATCCTCGATTTCAAACTCCCGATTTATTAATTACAATTGTACATATGCCTCTGTCTTGTTCCATGTCTTTTTAACTGATATTTTCCCGATCTCGTATACAATACGATAACTCATTCTAATTTATTCCATATCAATCCACGTATCGATCTACCCTCTAATCACATGTAATTAGCTATGGATAACCCATAATCACTTGGTCATCAAAGTCATTTAATGCTCAATCGTCAAATTCTAAGCATAAGATTCTAATCCTCAATCCATAGTCATAACAATATAATATCTCATTTCTCCATCTTAGATACCCTATCATCAAGTCATACTATCAATACAATCGTTCTTAATGGTTTCCAAGTCTGCTACAGTCAGTCACCTATACTTGTCCCATAAGCTTAATCTAACCAATCCCTAGGAAAAGTACTTATCACAAACACACAATACATTTATAGTTATACTACAGGATCAATCAACAAGGTTTGGCTATTTCGGTCGTCTATCAAGTTGAAGGTAACAAGGCCTAAGACTGGGTCAAGCAATCCATAACAGTGTCCAAACAAGTTAAAGGGTTAAGCAAGACAGAAAAGTTTATTGGAATATCTCCAAGAATGGTACGAAGACAACGAGATTTATAACGAGAAGAATTATCCAAGAGGTTATGGAAGAAGAGTTTAGTCAAGTCATAGGAAAGATGGAACAGAAAAGTAATTATGTCCAAAAGATAACGCGAAAACAATCCTATTGGAAAGTCCTAGAAAACCTGTAACCCTAGTTGTAGATGTAGATGCGACAGAGTTAATCAAGACGGGGAAGAATGATGATAAGAATTTATTCTTGCTCAATCGGTCATAACGAAGTGAACCAAGCTGAGATATGATCTGATAACCATATACGTCTTCCTGAAATCATGTTGCCAGAATTTTCGCCACACCAGTAAGCCTAGATGCAATAAACGATAGAGTCATAATTAAGGTATACTCCCTAAAATCATATTATCTAGAATCCTCGCCACGCCAACCGGTATGGCTGCGAGAAAATCTAAATTCTATGAATAGGATAATATATCCGAAATCAGGCTCTATGTTTTTGTCATACCAGCTAATATGGCTGCGATAAATTATAAACTCCATAACTAAAGTAGACGTTTACCTTATCAGGATATATCATAATTCAATCCACAAAATTTATCACGATGCAAGATCAAAGTTAACAACAAAATCAGAAATTAAATTCAACAATGAATTTAAAGAGGAGCAAATGGAAATAAGTGGAAACTGATTTCTAGATAAGATTAGAGTGAGATTAGAGTGAGATCCTCAGGGGTCATCCCAAGGGTACAAACTTGGTCTAAATTGACCCACTAAAATACAAACAAGAGGCTAATTATAGCTAACGGTCCTATGCTGTGATGAGTTCTCCTATGTTGCAGTCCTAGAAATCCTCTAGGTGTTCTAAATGTTGTCCTAGTGTTATCAAGTTGTCCTAGATCCTAATTGCAGGCATGCTTGGTACAATAACGTAACCAAATAATTTAGTCAGGACCTGCATGGGCCACCAAAAAAAACATGTCACGACCCGATACCCAAATTGTTGGGCCGGGCCGAGCCATGTCCAGCCTACGCTTGGTTAAAGCGCAGTAAGCTGTTCTAAGTATAGACAATAAAAGATCTAAGCTACTAACAGTTCTAAAATCATATTTAAAGGTTCATCACAACACAGCATCTATAAGCGAAGGTAAACAAACACAGATTTAATAATACATAACCAAAGTATCTAACTGGAGACAAAGTCCAGTATCCAAATATAAGAACAGACAAAGTCTAAGTCTACTAAACACATGAAAGATAACTAAGCAAGGTTCCCCGCTGGGGCCTCTACTGGAGCTAAGGCCAGGTCCTCAAAGCAGTACCATAATATGTAACACATAGCATTCCTCCTCGAAAAGTATACCTACAACGTTATCCTGTCAGGACGGGAGCAAGTACAACCTCTACAACTAAAGTACTGAACATATAATGAAAGAGATGTACAATAAGAAACATGGTGTGATAAGTCTATAAAACAAGAAATACTGGAAACATGGCCTCATGGTACAACTGGGATCACAATATCATAGTAACACAGGAAACATGGCATATCCGGAATCATGGTATATCTCATAATCTATCATGGCAAGGATACATATGTCATAAAGACAGATGTATATGTAATGTTTAAAACTGTAGCAGGTACGTGATCGGTCAATAGGTGATGGTGCTGTGGCACCGATAAGAACTATATGTACTTCCGTACATGCCTAAATGTACACACGTACAAGTCCGCGTGGTTTTGGGCCTATGGCAAGGTCTACATGCATAATGTCGTCCTTACACGGCATCAAGGTCGCCGGAAATGGGGGGGCATGATCACGTACTCAACTGTCAGTTTCCCCATAACCCATATTCTAACATGTGAGAGATACGAGAGCAGTATAAGCATGGCAGGTACTGGAAGCAGTATAAAACTCGTGAATGCTCAGAGCAGTATAAAGCATAGTGAAACATGTACCGAGAACCAGTATGAAACATGTGAAGATATAAGAACTGTCCTAAACATGGTAGGGACCAAATTAATGTAACATGTAAAGACATAATCTTGCAGTTATTCAGAAAGCAGTATTTTAACAGGGCTAATACATGTTCTAACATTAAAAGACAGTAAATGAGTGTGTAGATGTACTTGCCTCGAGCAAAGCAAGAATACTAGTACGAAGATATAGATGTCCGGTATCCTGTCAATAATGATATACAACTCAGTTCTAAGCTATGTTCAATAATACACTAGTGGTGAGACACGACTCCTAACTGGACACTAAGCTAAGTGGAGACCTAGCATAAAAGTCTAATGTGGAGTGCCACTATACACAAACTAACTCTCTAGGGTCTTTACACTAGTGCGGGGTGCGGTCCAATAAGACTAAAACACAAAACAACATAAAAAGGTGCAAGTCGTAATTATTTAATAAATAAATCTACTGTACACTATGTTCCAACAATTTTAGAGATAAACAAAAAGCTTAAATATATATAAAATAAAGTACCAAAATAATCCTTGTTAATTATAGAAATTTATACTAATTTTTCTGGAATTTATAAACCTTCATAAATATTTATTAAAAATTAGCAAACATAAATATACCGAAAATGAGTTCTGTTTTCCTATTTTTATAAAATACCAAAAGTTCTTATTAAATGCTAGAAAAATTATAATAAATTATCTAAATTAACATAATATTTAAATACCATTTTTCCAAGATTTTTACAGTAATTAAAATATATGTAAAAATTCAAAACCAGAAAGTAACAATATCTAGAAAAATAATTAATTATAAATTAAGGATAATACATAATCAAAATCTACAGATGTTGTCGGACGATAAAATAAATATCACCAACGTGTCCAGAATGGTCAAATCAGCTAGGATAGCCTGTCCAAAAGTCCAATTTGGACACAGGAGCAAAACGGTAATTTCGGGTCAAAATGATGTCCGCCGTTGGACATACTTTGCACCGAAAAACGTGTCAGGAGAGAAGTCTACAAAACCTAGCAAATTATATGTCCACGAATCCAGAATGACGATACGAACCCAACGGTATGTCCGAAATGGAATTCCGATGTGCCGATCTCAAAATGATACGTTGACGCGACACTTGGTATCCGGTTTGCACGGAAATGCGTGCCGGAGCAAATGTCTTCAAAACTCAGCAAATTATACGTCAACGAGTCCAGAATGACGATACGAACTCAACGGTATATCCGGAATTGGATTCCGATGAGCCGAACTCAAAGTGACCGTTGACTCGAAAAGTGGGACCCGTTTTGCACCGAAATGCGTGCCAGGGCCCACGTTCTCCAAATCAAGCAAATTTTATATGAAAACATGCCAGAACGACGCCACGAGTCTACTGGTGGTGTCAGAAATTGAATCCGGAGTCCCGGGTTCAAAATTGGAATTTAACAAGTGCAATTTAAAGAATTCGGACGGCCAACTTTGGCGTCGAATTCGACCAATCAAACGTGCTTAAAATGAAACGAAATCTAAAGGAGACAGGAAGATGGTTATACCAGCTGTGCACCAGAACTGACGGTGCACAAAACGGAGCTGCGATGGCGAAGTTACGAGCTGACGAAGTCGGCTCCACGAAACTGTCCAAAAATAGTTCAATTTAAAACGTCAACTTGGTGGCCAGTTTTGAGGTATCAAACGACAAAATTAACGGACGAAAATTGACAGGAGTGAAGATGGATATACCGAGATTGCGACGGAGCGAAGAAATCGCCGATTCAACGGTCGGATCTCCCGAAAAATGTGCACGAACTTGCTGTCCCGAAATACAATTTCTGAAACTTCTCGCGCGCGCGTCGACGGGATTTTGACGTAAACGCACGAATCGTGTGTTTAACACGTCGGGGAGGCCGGTGGTTGACAGGGGGAGGCCGCCAGGGGGTCGTGCGCCGGTGGGGTGGTCGCCGGTGGCCGGTGGCGGCCGCGGTGGCGCGTGCCACGCGCCCATGCGCGCGCGCGGGTGGCGCGGCACCTACTGCTGCTCGCTGCCGCTGCTGCTGGTTGCACGCGCGCGGCTGCGGCGGCGCGGGGCGGCGGCTGCGGCGGCGTATCGCCGGGGCACGGCGGGGAGGTGGTGGTTCGGGTGGTGGTGCGTGGTGTTGGCTATGGTGGTGGGAGTGGTTATGGTGGTGATGATAGTAATGGTGATGTTGGTGATGAAGATGATGGTGGTGGTGTGTGAAAGAATGGAGAAGGAGGAGAATGGGGGCTGCGTCGGGGAGGAGCTCAGCCGGGGAGGAGGAGGTCGTCGGCCATGCATGGGATGGTGGTCGGCCATAGGTGGAGATGGGCTGTGTGTGTTGCATTTGAAAAATAAAGAGAGAGAGTGGGAGTGAGTGTAAATAAATATAAAGAGAGAGAGAATGAGTAGTAAACAGAGAGGAAGATATTTGAGAGGGGGAGAGAGAGGAGTCGGTTGGGGGGGGGTGAAAGTGTGTGCTGGTAGAGAGAGAGAGGGAGGGATGTAGGTATAGGTGTAAAGGGAGAGAGAGAACGAGTGTTTATTTAATATATATATATGTAGGTATATATATATAAAGAGAGATAGTTAGAGAGAGAAAAGTATAGAGAGAGAAGGGGGATGTCGGCCACACATGGGAGGCTGTCCTGATGGGAGAGGGGAGGGGATGTAGGTGTGTGTAGGAGAGAAGAGAAAGAAAGAGAGATATATATATAAGTATACATATATATATATATATATATATATATATGTATATATACATGTATATATACAAGGAGAGAGAAAAATAGATATTTTCAAAATGGGTAAAATAGGAAAATTACGTAGGGTACTTGGGCAGTCATGAGAATACAACATGGGGCTTGGGTTCGGGTTCGGTCGAGCCGGGTCGGGTCGAAATCGAACCGGGTGCAATAATTGAATTAAATAGGGTATTTATAATCATGGGAAAATAAACAACATGCGGGAACTCCAATAAATGGGACACAAGTTTCATGCGGGTAGTAGGCTTCATGTGGGCTACGTCCATACTTCGGGTTGACTAGGTTGGATCGATGTCGGGTCCCGAAATTAAATTGGAAATTAATTCAGGTTTTATGGTCGAAAATAAATCGGCCTAAATTGACCCGGAAGTTGTACGAAGAAAATGGAGCACAAAATGAAGTGTCTGAGTGGGACACGAAGGTCATGGGTGAAGAGCGTCTCGAGTAGATCATTCATGAGAAGTTGGTTTCGAGAAAATGGCTGATCTGGTGCTCCTAAATTAAAAGCAACGGTAACGTGCAAACGATGATCAAAAATAAAAGTGGGAATAATATTCAACGATTAATTGGTCTAAGTTGACCCGTGCGCGATACAAAAAGAGCACAAGGGAACAAGTTCAAGTGGGACACGATATATCAACAGGAAGATAATCTTGCCTACTTCAAAACCCATGAAGAGAGTTTACAGAGATTGAAATCCCTGACGCTCCAGAAGTCAAAATCATGGAAAGGTACATTAATGATGAAAACAATTTAAATAAATAAAATATTTATCGATAATAATTCATTTAGAAAAATTTAAAATAGCCCTGAAATTCAGGGGGCTTACAAAGATCATCCGGACAGACACTGGAGTAGCGCTGTCACAATCTCACTACATTGAGAAGATGCTCACACGCTATGGGTATAAGGATCTTCCAGGGATCGATACGCCATACAGGTGTGATCAGAAGCTGAAGCCAAATTCAAAGAAAAGCGTCAGGCAGCTGGAGTATTCTAGCGTTATCGGAAGTTTGATGTACGCAACCACTGCCACAAGGCCTGACATAGCTTTCGCCGTGGGAATGCTGAGTCGGTTCACAAGCAACCCAGGAGTTGAGCACTGGAAAGCTGTGAAGCGGGTGATGAGATATCTCAAGAAAACTCAGACATATGCACTGCACTACAACGGGTATCCGACAGTAGTGGAAGGCTTCAGTGATGCTAGCTGGTGTTCAGAGGTGGAAAGCGAGAGATCCACAGGTGGATATGTCTTTTCCTTGGGTGGAGCTGTGTCACGCCCCAGAACCAGAATACTGGAGAGCGGGGGAGTGACTCAGCCAGCTACGTATTACGGGTAGATGAATACCGTATAATACGATCAATGCTGTCTAACCAGACGAGGGGGTGCATACTACATAAAAAGTCTTACTATGGTCATTTCACATCTATTGTCTCAATCATTCAAACAAGAAATAGAAATATAGAACATGTAAGGTAAAGCAGTAAGGCGTCCCAAACGCTCAGTCAAAATATTCTTGAGATCTGGCTTTACAAAACATAGCCAGATGATATAGCAAGCGTACACAATTGTTATCAGCTGCAGTCTGACTTAATTACAATTATGCAAAAGTAAGTACAAGACAATCCGACTAACATGTCGGTGCCAAACGGCAAGGTATAAATTAGATAACAAAACGAGTGGTGAAGTTAAGGAACCCACTCGAGGCCTCCTGCGATCATTCCTCTAGTATTGACCATCCTGGAGGTGGAAGTACGCTGAGTCCTCGGGAACTGGCTCTAAATCTGGCCATGCAAAACCAGAGAGGTTAGACCTCTAATAGCAAGTACCACAAGGGAGCACGACATGAGAACTAAAACCAGTAAGTAAGAGAATATAATAATAGATCTCTGCTTGCTACTAGAACTCACATCACATCAAGACACTTCGAACCAACCTCCCAACCAAACAAGGACAGAAGTTGGCCCGTCATGTCCTGACATTCTGATCATCCCAGTTAGGTAACAGAGTACAGTGCACAAACAAATCATCTTGAACGGTCAATCAACTCCTACGGCTTGCTATTATGAGTCCCAAGTTATCCTGGAATAATGCAATTAGGGATTCCTCAGTTCTTACTATGTGCAAGCAAGGCTAGTCTATCCTGTCGATCAATTGGCCCATGCATGAATTAGACGAGTCCTAGCAGGACGTCCGTCAATATACAATATACAATAATAATAAAAGCAGATATTGTTCCCTGCCCGTGTGGCAGATTTACAGTATCAGTGGGAACCAGCCGGCCCGTCGGGTACTACTCGTCCCAAGGGGGCTGCCATGTAAGAATTCGGGAATCCATTCTCTCCATGCAATCATTATTTTATTTAACTTAATAGTCTCTACGTTGAGTGAAATCCCATGCCGTTGATCATGGTCATTCAAATGAGTACTTTCGTACGGGGTACGATATGCACAACTCTACAACGATACCAGTGCGGTTAGGTTGCAGGTCTTACATAGCGTAATGCAACAATCAAATCTATCCACGGTAATCATGCCTTGACCATAAAGTACACATGCTTCTTTTGTAGAAAAAAATAACTAAATAAATAAATAAATAAATAGATTGAAGCCTGCATGTGCATGTATGTCAATATTCGGGATCAGCCAGTCGAGTACAATAGTTCATAACATGAACGTGTCTCATTCATTTCATTCAATAAGACGACTAGCCAGTCTCTTAGTTCCAATTAGGAACGCATGATCAATTTAGTCAAGATCACAATCATTATCAATGGTGGCAAGGCATGAAAGTCAACTAGCATTCAGTGGGGTCGAGTCTACAACTCTCAGGGTTTAATTCTAGTCAATCCGGGTATCTATAACTCAATTCATGACACATGGTACATCCCACGTAACAATCTATAATTAACAGAAATATCAACATATCATGATTATATCAAGTTTATGCAAAAAGGCGTAAGGATATAAAATGGACGTTAAACATCTAATAAGATATCAATATACAGGGCTATAGAAGATCCAGGGTAAGCAGGCTACTCTCATGTCAGCCTACGCTCATGCCAGCGTACGCTCAGGTCAAGCTACGCTCAAGCCAGCGTACGCCCAGGTCAAGCTACGCTCAAGCCAAGCTAGCGTATGGAAGTCATACGCTTCCAAAAGGCAGCGTATGAACTCCATACGACTCCTTACTATCCAAGTCAGCGTATGCAAGTCATACGCTCCCAAAAGGTAGCGTATGAACTCCATACGACTCCTGACCATCCAAGTCAGCGTATGCAAGTCATACGCTCCCAAAAGGTAGCGTATGAACTCCATACGACTCCTGACCATCCAAGTCAGCGTATGCAAGTCATACGCTCCCAAAAGGTAGCGTATGAACTCCATACGACACACGCTTCCAAAAGGTAGCGTATGCAAGACACACGCTTCCTAAAAAGGCAGCGTATGGACTCCATGCTGCGCTAAAGAGTGCGCATAGCTCAGTGACGCAGCTAAAAAGCTAGCATACACTGCTCACTGTCTTCTCCAAACAGCAAGAACTCCATGGTTGTACCCCAAGGCTTCAAAAGTCCATAACTTGGTCAGAACAAGTCCAAATCCAACTTTCCAAAGGTCAAAGTTGGGTAGAACAAACTTCTCTACAACATGGAACCATCAAAACTTGCAAACAAAGAAGTTTGATAGATCAAAACCACCAAACTCCGAAAATAACTAATTTCTAGATCTACAAAGATTAAGACTTCGAAATGAAAAATGCCAAGTTCTAAACTTTCTTAGGATCTTGCGAGGAATAAAAATGAACTACAAAAACATGGGTTCTCATGTGGAGCAAGTTGTACTTGCCTACGGTTTGGTAGGTGGAGAGAGTAATAAAGAAGAAGAAGAGGAGTAATTGTGAGAAGTAAAGTAAATGAGGAGAGAGAAGGGAGAGGGTGGCTTTAAATAAAAGGTGGTGGTAGGTGGAAGTTGGGCCGGGTCCAATGGGTCCAATGGGTCGGGTCCAACAAGGCTAACCCGAAAGTAAAACTAAAGCAGGAATTAAAATGCAGGTAATAAAATTACAGGAAGAAATGCAGAAATAAAATCGCAGGAATTAATTAGCATGAAAATTAAAGAGCAGCTAATTAATTAACATGAAAATTTAAAAAGCAGGCAATAGAATTACAGAAAAATAAAGTGCAAAAAATAAAATACAGATAATTAATTAACATGAAGTTATAGGAATTTAAATACAGGATACTACATGATAAATACTAAATAAATACATTCAGGCAATATACGTATTAGAATACGCATGCCGGGAACGGGGAGTGACATCTCTACCCTCCTTGAAAAAATTCCGTCCTCGGAATTTCAAATTCAAGCAAGATAGAAATATCGGGACTAAACTAATCTAAGTACAAGCAATTCAATAAAGCAATCATTTTACGATGTCCATAGCAAGTAACATATATGTAAATCCATCAATCTACGATATCAAGCAATTTTACCCATAAGGTGATAAGCATGAGGAATCAAGACAATCAAGGTACACAGAAAAAGATATACCTTGTGAGTCAAACAGGTGTGGATACCGTGATCGGATATCATCCTCACGTTTCCACGTTGACTCTCCCAAGGAGTGATGACCCCAAGCAACACGGACAAGACTAATTGTTCGGTTCTTGAGTATCTTCTCTCTTCGGTCCAAAATGGACACAGGCTGTTCCTCGTAAGACAGGTTGGTACCAACAACCAGCTCAGAGTGATCGAGGACATAGCTTGGGTCCGATACATACCTACGTAATTGAGATACATGAAATACGTCATGCACCTCTCGTAACGAAGGTGGGAGTGATAAACGATAAGCAACATCGCCTATCCGATCAAGGATAACAAATGGGCCCACGTACCGCGGATTCAGTTTCCCGCGAACGCCAAATCTAATGACCCCACGAGTAGGTGAGATCCGCAAGAATATGTGGTCCCCAACAGAGAACTCTAACGGCCTACGATGCTGGTCCGCCCAATGACGATGCTGTTTTTCCATCTTTGATCAAGCCCCGGGACTAACACACACACACACACACACACACACACACACATATATATATATATATATATATATATATATATATATATATATATATATATATATATATATATATATATATATATATATATTAATTAATTAAATTTTTTTTATTCGGTTTTCGGTTTTTGACCGAAACCGAAACCCGAAACCGAAACCGAATAAAATTTTTTAGTATTTTCAAAACCGAAACCGAACCGAATTTTTTTAAACCGATCGGTTCGGTTCGGTTCGGTTCGATTTTCGGTCCAAAACGGAATAATGCTCACCCCTAGTTATTATGTGCGTTGTTGTTTGATCGGGGTGTTCTTCAAGTATTCTTATGAACAAATAATATTTTTATTTTTATTGTTTTTGTTAGTAAATAAAGTTGTAATAATTAAGTAAATATCACGAAATATTTGAGTTTTTTTTTCCAACTTAAAACCTACAATACTATGCCCGATTAGGGACATGATGGTTAATGACCATTTTATCCTTAAATAGATTGCACGACAAGAAAATAACAGAAAAATTTATGTTTGGTGTCATCTTTTTAGATTCAAGGATAATTTGCCCACTAGCTAGAAGTGTTCCAACGTTGGGAAAGATTATTAGTGAAGTTCTCAGGCTGTGTTTGGTAGGAAGGATGAAAAAGTGGAAGGAAGAAAAAAGGTAATAATATATTTTTCTTCCATATGGAAATAAAATATTATTTTCTTTCTTTGTGTTTGGTAGCAAGGATATAAAAGATAAGAGATACATTTTTCTTTGTTTGATATGAAAGAAAAAGTGGAAGAAAAGAATATAAAAAATATTGGGTTTACCAATTCTACCCTCAACTAAAAACACTTATTTACCATTTGACTTCATAAATAAGTTTTAAATAATACATTCATATGTGGGTATAATTGTTAATTAATATAAGCTTCCACTTTTTCTTCCACTTTTTCTCCCACTTTTGGGGGGATTGGATTTTTTAGGTTACGAGAAAAAAGTAATCCCTCCACTTTTCCTCCCTTCCTAGAATCTTTTCCTTCACTTTTTCCTCCTCTATTTTCCTTCCTCTCACTTTTCCAAATTATATATTAATTATTTGGTCTAAGCGTTTTTTTTTAAATGATGGCAATTCATTAAAAAAAAAAAATGCTATTTGGCTCCCAATTTTTTTGGGTGATATCATCTTCCATTATGTGACATATGACATGACAAGTGACATGACAGCTGACATGACAAAATTAAACACTAAAACTAATATTAAAATTGAAATTAATATTGAAATTAATATTAATATTAATATCAAATTAACATGGACATTAATATTAAAATTAACATTAATATTAACTTTAACATTAAAACTAATATTAACATTAAATTAAAATTATCATTAACATTAACATTAAAATTAATATTAATATCAGATTAACATGAATATTAATATTAACATTAATTTTAACATTAACATTAAAATTAATATTAACATTAAATTAAAATTAACATTAACATTAATATTAACAATAAAACTTTTTTGGTAATTAATTTTTTTGGTTAAAATATAACATGTCGGCTGTCATGTCATTTGCCACGTCAGATACATATAATGAAAGATGACATTATCCAAAAATTTTGGAAGCCAAATAACATAATTGAATTCATTAAACATATTGGGATATCCAATAGGAATTGTAGTTGATTCCTTCTCGTCTCTTGGCCAACATCTAGAGCTATTTTCTCCTTTATAAATTAAATATTGAACCGTTTGCCACTTTTAACTTTATGAAGCTATATACTTGTTCGGTCACCATCACTCTTAAGCATGTATTACACATACAAACAAAATCTATAAATCTATGATATTATTAAAAAATATTTTAAATATGATGTGTATATATTTTAATAAAAGTTTGTTATAATTTTTTAAAAATTTTGATTATGTATTTAATTAGATAATATCATATACTTAATTTAAATATTAGCAACTGCTTAAGAAAATACATACACGATAGGTAAAGACAAATACTATTGGCAACTCAAGTTTTACTTGAGGACAGTCCAATTTTTTTTATTTTTTTTATAAATTTGTCACTACAAATTTTTACTTGAGGGAAGTTCACATATTTGGATTTGAATTACCAACAAAATTTGCAATCCTAACTTAAAATAGGACTGCCAATATTATTGCAGTCCTACATTAAGGATTTGGGTAGTGTAGGTTTGGACTGTCAACAAAGTTGGCAGTCATAATGCAAAATAAGACTGCCAACTTTGTGGATAATCCAACTTTATGTTAGAATTACCAACGAAGTTGTCAGTCTTAAAGGAGGATTGGACATCCCAAAGTAAAATTGAGACTGTTCTGAATAAAAATTACACCAATTTAGACTGCTCTGAAGTAAGAATTGTCCTGAAATAAATGTGAAGTCCCTATAAAATTGGGTAGAAATATAATTTTTGTTGTATTAGTTAGCGAAAAATATACATGGAACGGACATTTTCAACCCCGTATTATAATAAAAAAACTCTTTGCCGACAAAGTCGGCTTGCCAATTTCGTAATAATCTCAAAATCCAGGTGCCATTTGAAAATAACACTGATGTCAGCAGATGGGAGGCTCAGGGGTACTCTTGTAAAAACCTATCCCCTTGTCAGTACGAAACGCAGCATACGAAGATGCCGCGACACTTTTCCCTTTTCTCGTTTGGTGTGCCGCTGTTTTGTCGCCTTCCGCGGCTACTCGGAGGGAGGACGCGAGGAGCCGGACGCCACGTAGGATTATGCGATCGAAAGTAAGTTTTCGCTTCTCGAGGGGCCACGTATGCTGACGCAGCGAGTGGGGTTCCAAAGCTGGGGAATTAGTGGGGGTGGTGGACCCCGCACGTGCTCACCTGTTACTTGACGGCCCCGTCAGTTACCGGGTCGGCTCAAGCCAATTGCGAGCCAGCTGAAAGTCGGAAAAAGCAGCTAGCAGCACGCCCTTTGCACGTGTACTTTATAAGATGGTAGTATATATATATTTTTTTGGGAAATTTTCATTTAGAACATCAAAATTTATATAAATTCCATCCAAAGCATCAAAGTTTTACAAATTCCAAAAAAAAATCAAAACGCCTATTGGATGGACGTTTTATTTTTATCTTATTTTTATTTTTATCGTCAATTTTCTCTCCATTAACGACGTTTAACCAAAAATAATAATAATGAAAAATAGAAAACATCCTTAGAAGGACGTTTTCTCTTGAGAAAATGTCATTCCTAAGGACGTTTTCTATTTATCTATTATTTTTTCCTCCACTCTCTTACGTTTCCCTCTCTCTCTCTCTCTCGCGGGTCTCTCCCTCTCACTCACTCTTTCTCTCTTACATCTCTCACTCACTCTCTCTCTCAGCAGTTCATAAGCCTACGTAGTCTAGGTGGAGGCTTCAACCCATTAAACTTGGACGCTACGAGACTGAAGTATGGACCTAAGTTAGCTTATTGGCATCCTTCTGTAAGAGGGTGTGAATACCTCAATCCTTCCATTTAATATATAGGGAAAATAATCATATAGCGTTTGAGAGAAAGGGAGTAAGAGAGACATGAGAGAAAGGGTAAGTGAGAGAGAGATCCGTGTGAGAGTGAGAGAGAGATGTAAGAGAGTGGAGGAAAAAATAATAGAAAAAAGACATTTTCTAAAGAAAAAAACGTCCTTCCTAAGGACGTTTTCTATTTTTTATTAATTTTTTCCCGTTAAACGTTGTTAACGAAGAGAAGATGGACGATAAAAATATAATATTAAAAAAATAAAAAATGCCCATCAGGTGTTTTGATGCTTTTTTGGAATTTGTGAAACTTTGATGCTTTAGATGAAATTTATCTAAATTTGGATGCTATGAATGAAATTTTTCGTACATTTTTCTTCTCCTATTTTTATTAGTTAAAAGTCCGCGTCCAGTCACTGATTGTTTGGTTCGTAAGAATTAAGTTTTGAACATGTGTCGAATCTAAGTGATTATTGTGATCAACGAAAAGAGCTATAAATTTTTTAACTGGGTGGCAGAATATCAGTGGGTCGAGTCACAAAAGTGTTTTTTTTTTATTTATGGTGGAAGTTAGAAGATAGTGGATCCAAAAAGCATACAATAAGGTGTGTACGCCGAACACCGTTAAATAAGTTTTGAATATGTCACATAAACATTTAATAAATTTATAGATAGAGAAACAATACTTATAATTGTTTTTGGATGTTGCATTGAAGGAGCTCGACCCTCAAAAACACTGCGACTGCTTTACCACTGTCGGTGCTACGCTCAGACCCACTCGCCGCTTCACGGCAACACTCTCTTCGCTCGAAGCCAATGCAGTAATGACGATATCTATTATCGAAATTCCAAAATGGTCACTAAGCTCCTTAAATAGGATACACGTGTATCACAAATAAGGGACTAAAAAATATTGACCATGCTAGGGTGACATCTAAGAATTATGATAAAGGTTTAGTTCAATTTTTAAATTCGATTCTATATAGTTTGGTTAGCAGGAAGGAAGAGACTGAACAATATTCATTTGAAATTGGTTCCCTTTTTTTTTTTCTTTTTTTTAAAAATTACAATATCATCAATTTTCTTTTCGAGTACTTAAAATGTCAAAAAATTTGGAAGATAGTGTACATCATTAGAGGGAGAGAGTGAATTCCTAAATTGGTAGAGAGAACCATTTCTCTCCTTTTTTTTTTTTTTTCTTTTTCTTGGAAATAAATTTTATTTCCTTCTCATTTACTTTGGCAAAAATTAAAATAAATGACTTTTTTTTTCTCCAAAGTTCTGATTATGGGAATCAAACATGTGACATAAAAAAAAAGACAACCCAAACCGAATCCTCAGCCAAACAGCTAGCCGAGCCGAGCCAAGCAGACCGAGCCGTTTCCCGAACCGAATCCTCAGCCAAACGGCTCCCGTCAATCTGCGTTAGGAAGGGAACCCAACCCTAACTAATAAAACCCATCGTCAGAACAGAACAGCAGCAGACAGAGAGAAGAGTGAAACTCAAACTAGAAACCCAAAACTCCAACTTTTCTCTCTCTCGCACTCTCAAATCACAATTTTAACAAATTGCTTCTTTCCAGTACAATATCGTGCTTATAGTGTCCGATTCGAATGAAGAGCTCTCGATGCCAACCAGGTGACGATTATTTTAATTATTGTCAATGTTTGATTGATTCCTTTTTCTTTTTTTTGCTTAATTTTTGTGGATATTTGACTATATTTAGAGCGAATATTTCGTGCTTGGATTCGTAGATATTCGAAGCTAAGATCTATTAATCATTTCGACTTGTTCATGTGTTTCCCATTCATTAAATCATGTAATTTGTGATTCGATTTATTCGAAAAGTAATTTTTCTCTTCGCGCACTAGAATCGGTGTTCCGTTTTGTTGTGTTAGGGTTTGAGCTTAATTTTCTCGTTTATATTTTATTTTTTTTACTTCTGTTCTTCTTCTTTTTTTGTTTAACCTGTATTGAGCTATGTTACCTTTTTTTTGGTAATTTCGTTATTCATTTATTGGCTTTATATGTAATTTTGTTGGTATATATTTTCTGGTTTCTAAATTAAAGTTTTGGTCTCTGTATCATTTTCATTAAAAAAAATAAAATTGATTCTTTTTTGCGCTCAAGGCATGATTCAATTTATACAATTACTACTACTACTACTTATTTGGTGGAATTAGGGTTTGATTGAGATGTTGCTTCATCTCATTCTATTTGTGAATGAAAGATGAAAAGTTCATAGCTTTATGAATTTTGCTAGTGTTTCCTACCCGATGTCAAATCTTGACCGCCTTATGCCGTGTCAGACACATATAAGACATGACATAAATACTCCAAAACACACTAGGACACACCAAAAATAGGTGCCGAGCTCTGTGTCTGAATTGTGTTTTATTTCGCTGAGGTGGTGGTTTGTCTATATTTTTGAGTACTTTTTAGATCTAACATGTTTTTGTTATTTGGGGTCAACATGCTTTTGAGTGTCTCTTAGCGTGCAACGTAAGGCTTGTTGCTTGCATCCACGAGGATGTATGTTAGACTCGATGATGCAAGTTCGACTCACGGAAATAGCCTCTCCATATATATGGGGGTAAGGCTGCTTACTTCTTGACCCTGACTTTGAGTAAGCAGGAGTCTCCTGACACTCGAATGGCCTATGTTTGGTTTGGTAGGGAAGTGAGAGAAAGAAAAGGCAAGGAACTTGTTCTATGTAAACGCTTTCATTTTCCTCTCCTTTCCCTCTCTTTTTTAGCAACCAAACACTTCGTTAGACCTATTGAAGTCCCTATATGAACAGTGAGTTTTAAAGGCTTCATTATTTGTGGAGATTGGAAATTATTTGCTGAAAGGCACACTCTTTCTACAAGACAAATGTTATAATACGATCTTTGTAGCTTACTGTGCTTGTTAATTGTGTGCAAAGCTATCTGAACGAGTTTGTGTTTTCTGCAAGGAATTATTTACGATGTTAGGTCTGACTATCAGATGATTTTGGTCTCCTGTAGTTATTTCCATGAAAATATTTCCCTGTAGAAGTTCTGCTTGTTAATGTTAGATTATTTCTCAAGTCAGTCTTGACTTCATATTAGACACGTTTTTCCTCTAAGTTATATTTGAATCAAAGCCAAGTATTGTTGTCATTGTGATTCAAAATTGGAGGATACCTATGCTCCACGGACACATGAAAATGGTGTGCATATTCATATACATGTACATATTTATGCAACACAGGTGACTACTAATTACATATTTGAAAACGTCATATCCTGTAACCATATTCTGTCCTTTCATGCAGCGTAGGAGGATACATAGCACATATCCTTCTGAATGTTGAACATATGTTTGGGTGGGTTATCATATTGGAATTGTTTTTAGTCTAAGGGTGTCTTTCATTTGGTGGAAAGTGAGGAAAGGAAATTGTAACCCTTTCATATTGAAAGGTGAGCCCATTTGTGGCCCCATTTTGGACTCTGTTTACATGTCTCAAAACTCAGTTTTGAGCTCATTTGTTGCCCCGTTAGGGAGTAAAACTCGGTTTCTACTACTATTGTTTAAATTTCTCATTGCCATTCTGATTCCTACTTTGAGTGGTGAAAAAAAAGGGGAAAAGGGTGTTTTTCCATCCACCCTCCATCAATTCTTCAAATATGTCGTCGAGGACAAAAAAGTACAAAGAAAACGGTACGCAGATTGGAAGCATAGGTCGAAGCTACTATGCAGACTTGGTTTTGGTTAAGTTAGCCAAACCAAACCAATATTTTCTTGTTTTCGAAATGGAACAAAAAGTTCCTTTCAAGAGACTGAAAGTGGCAAGTAATGAAATAGGCCAAATATGTGCTTCTTTTCTTTCATCCCCTTTTTCCTTTCCGTCCCACTTTCCCTCTTTTTTTGTCACTCAGTTTTTTCTGTATATAAGCAAAGTATCTCCTGTATAATTTTTTTAATATATATTAGGTATGAGTAGATTTGATCATATTAAATTTAATTATATTTTGAATTATTGATTATATTAAATTGGACTAGATAAATGTTCTAAAAGTCAGCTTAGGCGGCGCTTGGTGCCCTCCCGATGCCCGTCTAGGCATTTATGCATGTTTTTGGGTTTTATGGACTTTTTTTTTTTGCTAGTTTCAATAGCTTTTTTGGGTCTTTTTAACCGCAACCGCCTAGACTGGCTAGGCTTTAGCCGTTCGGTGCTCGCCCGACTAGCGCCTTTTACAACCTTAGACTATATTTAAAATTCTAAATTGATTAAATTATATTAAAGATAGATTTAGATTGATATCAAATTATGTATTAGATTTGACCAACTTTTAAGTTCTAAATTTGCTTAGATAAGTTACTTACGTATATGGTAGTATTTTAATTGTACTGATAATAGACAATTTAAAAATATATATTCGAAGTGAAAAGACTGCTTGTTCTATAACATAAAAAATAATATTCTCATCTTAAAATCCATTTTATATGCTTGTTGGTAGTTTTTAATTTCATTTTGCAGGTGCATACACTTATTGCCAGATGCGGAAAACTTGTATCCGTTTTGTTTCTGTTTTCAAAACTAGACCCCAAAGAGACTCTTTATAGGTTTTAATTTTCTTTTTATTTATTTTCTGCACTTTCTTAGCAACCAAATATAGGCTACTACAACAACAACAAATCCTGTATCGGGTTGCCTAGTTGAACCCTTTCTTCCATTCGGCAACGTTCAGGACCATGTCCTGTAACAATTACAAAAAAAAAATCCTTTCTAAAACTTCAAAAAAAAAAAAAAATTCAAATCATGTTGGTCTAGGATTACCTCAAGTCCTAGCGGCTCCATTAACTACTATATTATCACTCCCTCCTTAAGGGATGTTTATTGACTAGCGCTGCATATGTCCACATGTCCAAACCATGTAGACGGTTTTATTTCTTGTCCTTAAGTGTAGTTACTCCAATTTTCCATAAGTACACTTCTTTTATATCTTATCTTTTAGTGTATCGACACTCATCTATCTCAACATTCTCATTTTGGTTACAATTAACTTTTGGACATGTTGTTTCTTAATTGCCTTACACTATGATCCTTAAAGCATAGTTGGTCTTAAGTTGTCTTATAGAAATTTTCTTTTAACTTCAAAGACTTCAAAGGTATGTTGCGATTACAAAATGCTCCATAAGGACACCTCCATTTTGAATGATCTTGTTTTACTTCTATCTATGGCATCCTTCTTAATCTCTCCATTTTCAACCATCTTGTTCTAATTCTATGCATGATCCTAGATACCGAAAATTATCACTCTTAGGAACCTCTTCTCCATCTATATGGTCTTCTCCCTCATTTCTCTTTAACATTTGGTTGCAGTTACATTTCGTATATTCTATTTTTGTCCTCCTATTTTTATATCCATTAGATGTTGGTACTTAATATGTATATAAGAAATGTTCAATTCGGCCGGTTGACTCGAATGAAAAAAATCAATAGGAGGGCGTAGCCTAGACAAAGACGAATAAATGCACAAAAATCTTGCTTATGGCTTGGCGGAGATGCCAAAATGTTGGATTGACGACCCCAACGCTTGAATCCAACAATAATGGAACGCATCATCTAAGCACAATTACACATGGAAGATGGTCAAATTTACTGGATTGTGTTTACATTTCATATACTCTGATTTTGTCCTAGTAATTTTAACTAGTTTCTTCTAAAAAGTCCACCACACTATCTAGCGAGGAACTCGATCATAAGTTTTCTTAGTTAATAGGAACCATATGAAATTCTCTTTTTTCTCTCTAAATCTTTCCATTAATCTTCTTCACAAGTAAATGACTTTCCAAACAGAGGCTAAATACCTATAAGTTTGTTCTGATCTTTTTCCAATAACTATATAGAAGTACCATGGATGCTTTAAAATTCTGCGACTCATGCCTCACAATGCAATAAAAGGAATCTATTAAATTTGATTTCAGTACATGGTGTACCTGTATGTTGGAACTTGGAACTGCATCTTTCCTGGAAACTCATTGGAGTTTAGTGGAAGTAAATTCTTAGAGACATAGGTCCCTGTTTGCTAGCTTGTATATGTTGTTTAGTTGTCACAAGCAAAGACTTAGGTCCCTGTTTAATGGAAGTTCATTCTGATCTTTTTCTAATAGAAGAGCCATTGATGCTTTAGAATTGGAGGACTCATGGCCTCGCAATGCAGTAAAAATGAATCTACTAAATTTGATTTCAGTACATGGTGTACCTGTATGTTGGAACTGCATTTTTGCTGGAAACCTGTTGGAGTTTGATGGAAGTACATCCTTTAGAGGCTTAAGTCTCTGTTTGCTAGCTT
Source organism: Iris pallida (assembly GCA_029216955.1). Taxonomy (NCBI): domain Eukaryota; kingdom Viridiplantae; phylum Streptophyta; class Magnoliopsida; order Asparagales; family Iridaceae; genus Iris; species Iris pallida. The sequence continues at coordinate 11,305,912 of JANAVB010031417.1, read as the reverse complement.
GTATATGTTGTTTAGTTGTCAGAAGCAAAGATCTTTTGAAACGTGTATTTGAATCCACGGATGCATTTAGTTCTGCAAACAATTATTAGACAATATTGAAATTCAATGTCGAACTAGTTGACCATGCTAGCTTTATATATGCTTTTAAGCTAGAAGAAAAAAAGGTCCTAGTGGTGGATGGACAAAATCTTGGCATTGTTATGGTACTTGGGAGTTGCTTGTTTACTGTGGCAACGTATTTTATCTGGCCTAGTAAGTTCTTAGATCCGTACTAAAACCTTTCTATTGGTTACTTGATGAATGTACATGGAATTTAAGCTGCTTCCTTTTGCAAGGAGACTTACAGGACTGAGTTTAAGGATTCAATTCTTAATCTATATTTGAAGTTGTATGCTGAAATCCTTTATATTCTTGTCACTTTTATTATTTTACGCGTTAATTTTTTTTATTAATATTCTAAGCACGTTTTTGATGCAATTCTTCATGTATTGTTGTGTACTAGTGTAGTTTGTATCTGATATTCCTCCATCTGCTTGCTCACTCTTCTTGCATTCTGTCATATGTTGGACAAGACAAGAGAACATGGAGGCTGGAGAATGGAGGCCTTTTTGTTTTGTTATACAACCTCCCAGGGGCGGACCCACATGGAAAACTGGGGGTTCTAGGGAATAAGTTTTCGTATATGGTTATTCAATAATTTTACCAGAATATACTAATAAATACGGGCCACTACCTTACAAGCTATTACTAAGTGCAGTTCAAATGGTGAAGTGTTTGGGATATAAGTTGTAGGTCTTTTGTTCAAACCTAGTACTAGACACTTTATACATATTTTTATACTGCTCAAAGCCCCCTTTGGTTACAGTTTGTAATTATTCTTTTCCATTGCTCAAAGTTCCTTTAGCCTCCTCTGTAACGATATTGTGACCTCCTCTGTCTAAATTCGTGGATCTGCCCTGCTTATAGGTTGATGTTCTATAACTTCTCAACTAAAATTATGAATCTACAAATATAGGATAATTTTTTTATATCACTTTATTCACCATATAAGTGATGTTCTACCCTGCTGATACTTTATTACATATCACTCATTTAAAACACCTGAATTAGATTATAAATGCTGCTCTCTCCTGGTGGTGGTATCTCCTTCCTTTTTGACGCGATTGATTTCACAATGAAGCGGACTGTGTGGATGCATAATCGCAAGCCAAATTCTTCTCTATTTTCTATGTTTTTTCCAGGTCGTTCGATAAGAATATTGTTGGTAGGTTCACCTTTTCTTTCCAGGTCGTGTGTTTGGACAAGTTTTCAACTGAAGAATTTCAATAAACTTGCTTTAATAGTTTTACCTGTTTATTTTTTGTGGGTGTAGTACTAATTACTAAATGTGCTATATGTTTGAATTATTCTCTTTGATGATAATCCATTAAATTTTCTTTCTTTGCAGGATTAATGAAGTTGAATCTTGAAAGATTCTTCTGACTAGCTGTGTGGATTTTCAGACATACGAAAAAAGTTTCCCCCCGAACTTCTGCTCTCAAAAGTGACAGATATGTTTAGAGCTCTCTAGCTTTTTGGTCCAAGTTTCCTGCAACTCCCCGACATCATGGATAGGACAGATACTTCAGGCTTCGTGAGTGGTGGAGGTTATGTGTTAAAGTTCCTCATGTATTTCTACTTTATTTATACTGGTTTTGTGTCAAGGACAGAGCATTAGGAATGCTCTTCTAGAGTAGAAAGAAAAGGTCACCCATCCCTTACTATATAGAAGTTCAATCCAATCTGTTGCAATCCTTATTCACCAAATTCCAAATGAATCAGAACATGGAATTTATCATGTTTCATGGAAATGAGAGTTTGATGAACTCTTCAGCCAATGGAACAGGCCACAATCCAACGAAGGACAAGAATGACAATTTGGGTGGCACGCCATTGCGTTTGGAATCTTGCCTCGGCTTCGAGATGTCCTCTGCACAAGATGACGGTTGTAAGTTGGTACTTGGATTGGGTCCGACTCCGACTTCATACTGTGCTGATTGTCCATCTGGCCTCTCCAAGACCAGAGAATCCGTCGGCATATTTCGCTGGAGTTTGCCTTCAGGAGCTGATTCCGGGATGTTACAACTCGGGCTGGGCGTGCCGGTTGTCGACGAGGGTTCTACTTCAGCCAAGAGGATATCGGGTGGCTACATGCCTACCCTCCTATTTGCTCCAAGGGCAGAAGAAAGTGTCAGTCAGTCGGAGACTCGCGACCAAGTTGGGAGCGATAACACTGTTCACCATTATCAGGTGCATCAGTTTAGTCCTGAACCCTCGGCCACCACTGATTCTTCCGTCGGTGGTGTAATATCCGATCAGCACCGTTCCAACCATCACCATCCAAGAAAGTGCCAGTTCAAGGGATGTCCGAAAGGGGCAAGGGGGGCGTCTGGTCTCTGCATCGGGCACGGTGGAGGGCAACGGTGCCAGAAGCCCGGTTGCAACAAGGGCGCCGAGAGCCGAACGGCATACTGCAAGGCCCACGGCGGCGGCCGTCGATGCCAGCATCTCGGATGCACCAAGAGTGCGGAGGGCAGGACCGACTTGTGCATTGCCCACGGCGGTGGGCGGCGATGCAGTCACCACCTCGGGTGCACAAAGGCGGCGCGTGGCAGGTCCGGACTCTGCATTCGTCACGGCGGCGGGAAGCGGTGCTCCGTCGAGGGTTGCGCCCGGAGTGCTGAGGGGCAGGCTGGTTTGTGCATCTCCCATGGCGGTGGCCGGCGGTGCCAGTTTCAGGGCTGCGACAAAGGTGCTCAAGGAAGTACTGCGCACTGCAAGGCCCATGGTGGTGGGAAGCGGTGTGTAGTCGAGGGCTGCACTAGAGGAGCGGAAGGGAGTACTCCGTTGTGCAAGGGGCACGGCGGAGGCAAGAGATGCCAGTTTGAAGGGGGCGGAATGTGTCCGAAGAGTGTCCATGGCGGGACCAGCTTCTGTGTGGCACATGGCGGTGGGAAGCGGTGTGCCGTGCCCGGGTGTACCAAGAGTGCGAGAGGAAGGACCGACTGCTGCGTGCGCCATGGAGGGGGGAGGCGGTGCCGATCGGAGGGGTGCCAGAAGAGCGCACAAGGGAGTACGGACTACTGCAAGGCGCACGGCGGGGGGAAACGCTGTGGCTGGGGAGGATGCGAGAAGTTCGCGAGGGGAAGGAGCGGGCTATGTGCAGCCCATGCCAGCATGGTGACAGTGTCGAAGGAGCGCGGTGGAGGAACGATTGGTTCGGGGCTTTTTAGAGGGATCGTATCATCAGCGGAGCAGTCATCGTCAGGTCCGAGTGCCATGTCAGACTGCACGGAGTCGGCAGGGAATGCAGGAAGACGACGACGATTTCTCATACCTCCTCAGCTACTGGTTCCGATGGAGATGAAGGCCGACACGGTGGTGGGTGGAGAGCTGCAGGAGGAGGGGTATGGATTTGTGATACCGGAGGGAAGGGTTCACGGTGGTGGATTGATGTCACTGCTTGGAGGAAGCATAAGGAGCACAACGAGAATTTAATCTGTTCTCCTTCAAATTTATTAGGTAGTAGTGTAAGTATTCTATTAGGTGGATTGGTCTTGTTTGTTCTCTGGACATCTTTGCTGTGCTTATGTTATGGATTAGGAATGAAGGTCTATATAAATACATTGATGTAATGGTAGTGAAAGCTTCAAGTCCCCAAGCTTTCCTATCCTTCTATTCTTGTGAATAAGGGGACTTGGTAAGACTTCATCAAAATCTTGGTGAGGATGGAATAAAACTGTCAGCTGGTCAATTTATTCTCACGTTTCTGAAGTCCATCTAGATGTATGTCATGGTATGAACTTATCCACGGGAATAACCACCGGAGTCGTACATGTTACCTCGCCTCGAGCGAACGTTCGTAAGGATGCACCGGTCCATGAATGTGCCTCAATTCGGACACGAGATCAGAGAAATTATCTTGTTTGTGCGTGCGGTCGAGCGGGTGCGATTGGCCCGTGGACGTATCTTATCTCGTGCACGACCGAGAGGGTGCAAGTGTTGACAGAGGTACAATGACAATGATGAAAGGCCGTGAGGACGTGCGATCGTCCCACCTACGATCCTATAATATCAGATGCCTGATGAACGTGGCATAATCTGAGTCTGCACGGAAAAAAAAAAAAAGAAAAAAAGAAAGAAAAAAAATTTGCTTTATGATGACAATTCTGGCATGTTTTGTTGGTTGTTACGAGATTTCCTTTGTTAGCCTGCGTAACAAATGAGTGGAATGTTTGGTTGAGATGATTGCAGTGGCAATCAAATTTTGTTTTGTAAAATTTGTTGAGCATGTAGAGCAGGCTACTGACTATTTATACACTCTACAGAATGTTGTGTATTTGATTGGAAATGTTGATGCAGCAGACTTTGCCTAAACGATTATGTAGTCTGTAAATGGCTTTTGGGTTCCAAAAGTTTTAACTACAGGTGCCTACTTCTAGATCTGCATAAACTAGTTTGCAGCTTGCATTATTTGCAATGTGCAAATTTCTATTTGAATTGCACTGATTTGGGTTTTTCAATCAACAATAAATGGTTGCAGATTCCAGATTGTGAATATCAATATACAGGGGAAAATTCATAATCATAGAGAAACGCAGTCGAGCTCGAACTATGGGACGGCTAATGAGTTCATTTTTGTTCATCCACTAAAACTAGGATGTATATTCACCAACTATGGGAGTGTTTTGGTGAACATCCATACTAGTTTTGACTACTAGTTTGACGTATGACAATTCTTGAGTGGAAGGGTGAACATCCATTCTACTTTTGGTGGGTGAGCAATAATGAACTTGACGGCTATACATTGAGATTATTACTGAACTCCAAAACTCATGCACCTTATTTTGGGAGCAAAGTTTGCTAAACTACAGTCGGAATTATTTTGGGGTTTGGAGATTTCAAGCTAGGGTTTAGATATTTCAAACTGAGGTTTAGAACGATAAAACTCCATTTACCAAAAAAGGACTCATATCTAACTTATGATACATTTGTGAGTTTGGAGTTAATGTTTGGAGTTTTGTAAGAAAGAATAAAATGAATTTATAATATAATTTTACCAAAAATCATTAATATTAGAGTTTTGCTACCTCTCTAGTTTTGATGATATTTGGGAAATAGAAATGAAGTGTTGTGCACCTCCAAAAATATTTCAAAATGCACTTATGTCACCAATGGGTTAATTACAAGTAGTTGTGTTTGATTGAGTTTTTTCCGTGGAAAATATTTCCATCACAAATTTTCCACCAATTGTAGTGTTTGATAGCATATATTTTCCGTGGAGTTATTTTTCAAAAATCTATCATTTTTCATATTTTTCTTTAAGATGGTTGAAGAATAAAACTGATTCAACCCATAGGAAAATAACAATTTTCATGAAAAGAACCATTTTTTATGGAAAACAACGACAATCAAACACCCAAATTAATTCTGAGAAATTTTTTCCATGAAATTTTTTCATAGTAAAATAATTCCGTGGAATTAATTTATTATCCACGTATTTTTTATATCTAGTAATTAAACGCACTCACATGGATCATAGACGACAAGCTTTGTTTACTTGAGCAATAAACAATGACTCAGTTTAATGTCATGAAATATTTATTTTTCATCTCATGAACTAAAATTAACCATGAGACTTAAAACTTCAATTGTTGTTAAAGCAAATATCTTTTCTCATGTAAGGACTCCAAGAGTAAAAAACAATAAAAAAAAAGATTTTGTAGATTTGTATTAAAATTTTGCAATTGTCATCCCATCTAATAAAATTCACAAATAAGACTTTGTGAATTTGTATTGAACTTTGCATCTGTCGTCCCAATAATAAAATTTATACTCTCCCTTTAAAGTTTTCATTACACATTTCTACATGGACAAGTTTATTTTTTACTGCAAAAACTAATTTGTCATAATTCTTTTTTACAAAAATATCAAATATGATTAAAAAATGCGATATATTCTGACATTTTCGTAGCTGAATGCCACAGTTTGGCGTTCTTGCAGTTAAGAAAGAGAGTTAGAAATGGACAAATGTTAAAGGTCACCCCTTTTTTTACTAAGGACAACCATCCTACTAAGGACAACTATGACCCTCTCAAATTTTTACTAAGAGCAACCTAATGTAAAGTGATTTACTAAGGGCCACCAAGAGGAACCAAAGAAAAGAAAAAAAAAAAAAGAAAAAAAAAGAGGACTGCAGGCCAACAGCCCCCATCGCCACCCTCGCCGACCACCTCATCGCCTCCTCCAGCGGCGTCCTCCTCCATCCCAAGCTCGCCGGCAGCCCCCATCTCCACCGCCGCCCACCTCCACCCTCGCCGACCACCTCCTCTTCATTCTTCTTCCTCCTCCTCCTCCATTGACGAACCACCAGCAACAGACTCCCTCAAAACCCTAACTCTTCTTCTCTCTCCTTTTCGTCCACTCCACCATGGACATATGGAAGCGAGCTCGGGTCTTCGCCGATGAGGCGGCGAAACGGTCGCAGGAGCTCTCGAAGGAGGCCGCGAAGCTCTCCCATGAGTTCGTCACTGAGAAGCTCAGTAGAGCATGCTCCCACCCGCACCACCCGCCTTAGCAAAGGGCTACGGAGAGTGCGTCGGAGTACTTGGCGGTGACGGCGCCGGGGGGTCCTGGGACGGGGCCGAGGCCGCTGCCGCCGGAGTCGTGGTGCTTCTTCTTGATGGTGATGACCGTCGCGGTGACGACAAGCGCGGCCACCACCGCTGCACCCACCCGCACCATCCCTTCCCCTTCGATGCAACCATGCTATACGCCGTCGAGGGGGTCCACATCCAGACCCACGCCATCCTCCGTCAGGCCTGGATCGAGAAGCTCAGAGGACTGCATGCCAGCACTGCAGTCATTTCTTCACTTGGGACTACAGGCAAGTCCTGCAGTCACTATAGGTAAAAAAAAAATTATGTCAATTGAGGACTGCAGGCCAGCACTGCAGTCCTGTCTTCACTTTGGACTGCAGGCAAGTCCTGCAGTCCTCAATTGACAGAAGTGGGGTGGTCCTTAGTGTTTTCAAAATGACAAACTTGTAATTTTTTTTAAAAATTTTAAGTTGGTGGCCCTTAGTAAAAAGGGGGTGGCCTTTAACATTTGCCTAGAAATGACAGACAGTCTGACGAGTTGGACTTTCTAACTAATTTCACAAAGTTTGTACCCTGGACAAAATTTCAAAGAAATTCGTTTCTCTACAAAAATAATTTCTGTATTTTTAAGGGGTTTTGTTTAAAACTTTGCAGAAATAGATTTTTCTTTATTATACTCATATTTTCCCTAGTTCTATTCTTGTTCCGAATCCAGGTTTCAAATCCCTCCAAAATCCGGAAAGGAAAGTGATTAGGAAGGAAAGCGAACCTTTTTCAACTGTTCATCAATCTCTGATCCCATCCAAACCCTAATTTATAATAACAATAATAATAGGGAAGATTTATGAAATGCCCAAAAACTAAAAAAGTTTTATGTAAAACCCACCGCTAAAAAAACTTTCATCGCGTGCCCAGAATTAGAGAAACTTATCCAAAGCGGGTTCCAAATGACCCTTTTGCCCTTCCTTTTAATTTATTGGAAACACCCACAAAACTGCTCTTAAAAAAAACGTTTCAATACTCCATCTTCTTCCATACGCTGCTCACTTTCGAATCTAGGTTTTCTCCTCAAAAATCTTTAAAAACTCGTCGGAAAATTTCGGAAAGACCGGGACGAACGGCAAAAGTGCTAAAACGGAGGTCCAAACATCATTTTTTTGCGATTCTAAAATTTCGGAAGGCCGTCTAACAATAAAACTGTTACTTTCAATCTCCTCGACGATACGCTCATTTTGCGACAAACGGGACCTCGTTTCGACCTCCCAGTCAAAAGTTATGGCCCTCCAAAGTTTCAGCTGACCATAAAATGCAGGAGAATGGCCATTCTCCGTTTAGAACACGAAAAATATTAATTTTCGCATGAGGGTGGTCATTCTCCGTATTAGTAACACGGAGAATGGCATTCTCCGTCTTAATTTACACGGAGAATGACCATTCTCCGTGTTAGTAACACGGAGAATGACATTCTCTGTCTTAATTTACACGGAGAATGGTCATTCCAGTGTTAAAACGCAGGAGAATGACCATTCTCCGTGTTAGAAACACGGAGAATGCCATTCTCCGTGTTAAATAAAACGGAGAATGTCATTCTCCGTGTTAAATAAGACGGAGAATGGCATTCTCCGTCCTAATTAAGACGGAGAATGGCCATTCTCCGTGCTAAATTAAACGGAGAATGACCATTCTCCGTCTTAATTTACACGGAGAATGCCATTCTCCATGTAATTTATCACGGAGAATGGTCATACCAGTGTTAAAACGCAGGAGAATGACCATTCTCCGTGTTAGAAACACGGAGAATGCCATTCTCCGTGTTAGAAACACGGAGAATGCCATTCTCCGTGTTAAATAAAACGGAGAATGCCATTCTCCGTGTTAAATAAAACGGAGAATGGCATTCTCCGTCCTAATTAAGACGGAGAATGGCCATTCTCCGTGCTAAATTAAACGGAGAATGACCATTCTCCGTCTTAATTTACACGGAGAATGCTATTCTCCGTGTAATTTATCACGGAGAATGGTCATACCAGTGTTAAAACGCAGGAGAATGACCATTCTCCGTGTTAGAAACACGAAGAATGCCATTCTCCGTGTTAAATAAAACGGAGAATGTCATTCTCCGTGTTAAATAAAACGGAGAATGGCATTCTCCGTCTTAATTAAGACGGAGAATGGGCATTCTCCGTCCTAATTAAGACGGAGAATGGTCATTCCAGTGTTAAAACGCAGGAGAATGGTCATTCTCCGTGTTAGAAACACGGAGAACGGCATTCTCCGTTTTAAATAAAACGGAGAATAGCATTCTCCGTGTTAGTTTACACGGAGAATGGTCATTTACACTGTTAAAACGTTAATTTAGTTTTTTTATGAATAAAGAGTTTCGTTCTTCTTTCAAAACGATGATAATTCTTATGGAAAAGAAGAAGAAAGATCTTCTCTCCACAATTGACCTAATCGTCGAAAAACTTTAAATGTCTCCACGATGAAGATGATGATGATGGTGATGATGATGACGAGCGATGATCTGAGTTCGACTGAAGAAAAATACACCGAACTACGAATGATTTTTGCGATCTCTGCTGAATATGAGAGCAATGGAATTCAGATTTCCTGTGAAAAAGAAGAAGACGAAAATCGCAATCCAGATCTGAGTTTTTTGAATTCAAATACATATAGATGACCAATTCGCGCGGAGGGGTAGTTTCGGTATTATAAAAATAACATTTCCCAGCGGGTGGCATCTAAAAGGGAATCTTGGAATATTTAACGTGAAAATACTTAATTCTGGGTATTTCATAAAACTTATGCAGCGGGTGGGCATTTCATAAAAGCCCACCCCGAAATTGGGTTTCTCAGCAATTTCCAGATATATATATATATATATATATATATATGAGGTGAGGTGTCCTTTTCTCTTGGCTGACAAGCAACCCCTAGGGGGGGATTCGAACCGTGCCCATCCCCATCCCCACGGGCTACACCTCCACGGACACATATATATATATATATATATATATATATATATATATATATATATATATATATGACAACGAAGGATTGTAATGAGTATGTTGCTTCCTTTCTGTTAATATGTACAAAAGGACATGTATACCTTTTTTGTTCATACTCGTGAAAAGGCTTCTTGCTATGAGAGGGCTTGTTCAAGCTTACATTGGCTTGCGAAATAAGTTTTCTGTGGAGGAACATTTGTCTTTTGGTCACTCGAAGGGCCGAATAGTCACTAGTTATATTGATTATAATGCCAATGATGGACTAGAAGACCTCGCCTTTTTATATGTGGTGCAAATGTTTTGCATGTTAAAGTTTCTTAGCATAACTCATAGTCAAGAAGGCTGGACAGAAGTTTTGATTGAGTGCTGTCCTGATATCGAATCCGGGATGAATTTCTGTTAATTTTCTTGATAATGTAGCATTATGCAATCGGAGAGTAAACCATAGAATTATCAAAGAGGAAACATGATTGGTTCTTGTATAAGTTATTGCATTATTGAGGCACAATGTGTGACAAAATTCCATAAATCTGATTTCTCTGCATCTGCAATTTATATCCTGACGATGCCTAATTAGCATGCTTAAAAGCACTTTAGGAAGCTATCTAGGTGCCCTTCAGACTACGACCGCTTGACTAGGCAGAACACTGAAACAGATGGCAGTTTGTCTGTTTAGGTGGTAGGGTTTATGAGGTTTCATGGATGCCAGACATCTAGCTTGCGATTTAAGGAAACTATTGCTACATGGAATACATATGCATGGTCAGACGGTTACATCGTTATGAAATGGTTTAGACAGTCTAACATTGATTACTATTATTTCGTACACACTCGCACACACATACATTGGGTGTTTGTGTGTGTGTGGTTGCGGTAGGGGGAGCGAGGTTAGGACGAACTTTTGCATCGTTACCCCTATGCCATTTGCAAACACAAGTAGTTTCTTCATCTATTGTCATGGTTAAAGTTATATTATTCAATTCTTACGTATGATATCCTAGGTTTTGAAGTCGCGTAACGTATATTTATCAATTTTCTTATGTATCATATCGTTTATCGCGTATCATATCGTGTATCATATGATACGTGAACTCTAGGAGTTTAGATCTATACTTCTAAATCTATATAGAAACATGATTTAACATAATTATCTCATAATTTTTTATTTGTTTTATCCTTATAGATCTACATAGTTCCAGACTTCATATTCTTAAGTATACATTACATGAATCAAGTAAAAAGATTGATATTACCGATCAATTTATTTGTATCGTATCGGATCAACCGATCCGATACGTAACGAAATGGTAGTATACCATGTTGTAAGATACGTATCGTGTATCATAAGATACTAACAACATAGATGACATCATAATTTTCTACATAATTATTATAAATTCGCCTATCCAATGCCTCTTTGATTTCTGTAAGAATGTTCACACAACTTATCATTTTATCTTAGTGTTTTATTATTTTACATACATCTTGAAATTTAGATAGTTTTCCCACTTAGCAATTAGTTGTAAGCTACTATTTACTTTTGCCTTTTTAACAGAATGTTTTGCCTAATAAGTATTTGAGTATCAACTGTCCATCTTGAAATATCATACTGATTAGCTGATACAAAGTATAACTGTACAGTCAATGAGTATAAGGATTTTCTCTTGATGAATTCGAAACACATGTTACCATCCCAATACTTGCATGGGAATACTAATTCTCTGTATCGGTGTTGTTAACCTAATCTCCAGAAGATGTGGTTCATTATTAAGTCAATTCAAGGTATTGGCTAATCTGTAAATGACCTTTGCAACGTGATAGATGGACTTGTGTACCATTGTCAAGTTTACGGATTGAATGGATGAACATACTAAATTCTAAGGGTTTAATGGTAGCATGATAGTGGGCGTATCTTGGTTTGAACTAGAAGAACAAAGGCAGTACTCATGTATCATTGCATTTGGAGATTCAAGGATAATAATTTGATTTTTTGAAGTCAGTTTGTTGATTAGGTTCGACATATCCACTGTGTTTGACAATATGGTAAATAGAACTAAGTTCATGGCACACCATGATGGAGACTAGGAAGATGATAGGTTGGAGGTTCTCCTTATGTGACTCTAGAAGCCTCTGTTTGGATGATTTAAAGAGTCATTTCATTCTTTTTTGTTTGCTCACTGAAATTAGCTATAATGTTCAGTAATTAGTCTTACCTGTATCACACTTATCAATGTGAAGTAAATTCTGTTTATGCAGTCCGAGAATTACTTTAGGTCAGATTCATATAAGTAGGTACTCAGTTGCTTAAGTGACTAATAGTTTGCAGTATCAATGCTTAGCCTCTGTAGATAATATATATACTGTAAGGCCTATATCTTGAGCGAGTAGTTACTCAGTTGCTGAAAATGTGTCAAGTTATTTAGGAAAAGGTTATAGCCCTTCTTTTCCAGGAGGGTTAGAACCATGGTTTAAAGTATCGGCCGATACCGATCCGATACAGCTGATACCGATACTGTTTGGCATGTCCCGAACTGATAGCGATCGATACCCGATACTGACCGATACCGACATTGGGGGTCTCTTTTCCGGCTAATTTCGGTAAAGAAAATTAAACGAAAAAGACAAATCAGTAAGGGTTTAAAGCATAATAAGGTTGTAAAAGCATGTAAAAGAAGAAAATCAATCTATTGTATGTAAACCATTCGGTAAGGGTGACTACTATTTCATTTAATTTCAAAACTACTAAGAAATAACACTGAAAATACTTAAAATTATGCCTAAATGTATAAAATATATGTTTTTAAATGCAAATAATTTATTAATAATTATTTGTTTTCTGATACCAAAAAATCCGATACTCCGATCCGAAATCGCCGATACTACCGATATCGCCGATACCAATACTCATAGGAATAGTCTGATACTGATTCCAATACGGATACTGTGAACCTTGGTTAGAACCTTACTAGTATCTAAGAATAATTTCAAGTACATAGCAATTAAATGTATTATGATCAATGTTTTAAAAACCAGTTCAATCATAAACCGGTGAACTCAAACTTCACTGGTTGTACCTGTCCAATCGGTTGAACCGATCGGTTCAGAGCCGACTTAAAATTATATAAACTATATCTAATATTTATATGTTATACTTTAAAGTAGTATAGTATCTAAACTTGCAATGGGGAAGTTACTATATCATATATGTATGATCACAACTGTATTTAAAATTATACTTGCATTAATATTTTTATGACCTATTAATGAAAAATATATAACCATACATAGACTTCTTACTAACATGTGCTTACAAACTACATCAGTTGAGTTTGTTTTGCAGTTCTTAGAAAAAAGAAAGTAAAGTATATAATGGACACAAGAGAAATATAGTAATTGGAGAGAATATGTTAATATAACCTCATAAATATAAGCGGGAATATAAATCTAACACGACTAGGCATGTAGCATACTGTATGTCTCGGGATTAGTCCTGTCACAGTCAAAAGTTTACCAAAAAATGGTATTTCTCTATTCTTGTAGTGAACTGTCCGGTTTGGTTGAACTGTGAATGGGTTGCTCGGTTCGAGCAGTTCTCACGGTTTGATCTTGTTTGAGCCGTTTCAAACTTTCAAACGGTTCGAAAATTTGAGCCAACCCGGTAAACTCACCGGTTGATGATCCAACCATGATTGAACCGGTTTTTAAAACATCGATTGTCGTTAGCTAAGTAGTAATTTGATTTTTGAGATTATCAAAAATATAGATTGAAGCACATCTAAACCAAATCATTAACTCAAAATCATCCAATTATCACCTTAAAGGTTGTACCAGTTTGACAATCAAGGAACAGGGTTGTCATCGTTAAATTTATTGCTATTGGAACCTTAATTACTTCCTTGCAATTTCTCAGTATCTCCAATTTTTCTAAAAAAATGCAGCCATATTTATATCCTAAAACCTAAAACACTAAAACATATTCTAACCACCATAAAACTAATCCAAGCTTCAAACAAATCCTAATTCAAGTAGAACTTTTCTTAAAATAATCTAGACATGAGTTAGACTCGACAATCTTCACCTTAGTTCGTGTTTACTACCCAACACATACAAAAAACCAACCTTCATAATCTGCCAATCATCAAATGATCAAAATAAAAAAAATCCCAAATAACCATCAAGCATTGATTAGATTGCATCTTTGTATCACAGTGCAGCAGCAACAACTGCTAATGACTGTCAAAGACCAAAAAGATGTAAAGGAGAAGGAAGCGGCAGGGATGGAGGATGAGGACACACCTGTGGTGGCGGCTGATAGCGAAGTATTAGTCTGTAATCGGTATTATAGGATAGTCTATGACTTGACGGAGTGTCAGTATTAGAGGATAGACTTGATGGACTTTTCCTTATCTTCTCTGGTTCTTGTACGCCGTTTTTGATTGGGATTTGGGAGATCAATCTAATAAATATCTTTTGATATCAGGGCACCATAAACTGATATAATTACACCTTTTCAGTAACAAAGAAGTAAAGTTTAAGATAAAAGGGTGTGAGTATAAGAAAATAGTACTCACACCCTACAATACATTAAGTTCAAACTCATTTTTTATTTCTATAAGAGCCGCTAAAATATATAGATTGGGGTAGCCAAACTGCTCCGTCTTGGGCATCCAGGAATCCTTTTGCTCTGCTCCCTTTACCAACCACTTTGAATACAGACTGCTAAAGAAAACAAGTCAAGTCTTCTAATATCCCTCGAACTTCTGCGATTTATCATTCTGCCTAGGCCGTCCTCTTTAAGGCAACATGTGACCTTCTGAGCACCTAGGTGGCCACCTTTTAAACACAGTTACTGCCTTCTTGCTGATGAGAAAGGAGTACTCTTTTTTACCCCTTTTTTGTTATCTGCTGGGTAATAAGGAGTAAGGGCCTTTGCGGTTAGCATAGATGGAATTCCAGGGTTTTGAATTCTGAAAATGAGGACAATCTAATTTTTTTTTTGTTCCTCAAGTAAGGAATTCCTCTCAAAATAAGGAATTCCAGCTTATATTTCAGAAATATGGAATTGGAAATCAGCCTTTGTCTATTACATGCCCAAAAATTTATCCTATTGCCTTCCTTCTCTTTGTCATATTACCATAGTGAACTCAATTAAGTCATGACTAGTAAAATTTTTATACTTATACGGATACGACACAAAAACGACAATATATATATATATATATATATATATATATATATACTGTACAATGTGATATCCATGTTATAAAACATGTATGGATCAAATTTCAAGTAGTTCTCAAATCGATAAAGTGAATCCATATTCAAAGGTTTTAAACAATTGAACAAATGATACCATTAGATCAGTGGGTTTAAGACTTCCAAATTGCACGAAATTCAACATATACATGTTTTGAAACATAAATATCACAATGATCGGTATGAATTTTCATTTTTGATGCAAATCATAGGCTGAAAGGCATAGTCCACATTTTCTTATAGCACGGACCGGTCTGCAACCAAACATCTCTCTCTCTCTCTCTCTCTCTCTCTTTATCTTCCACTATATAATGAGGCTTCAAAACAGCTCAAAAGTGAGCCGTCTAAGCCGTCATTATATCACGGTACATTTTATGTAAAAAAAAATAAATTATGTAAAAAATTGTTGAAAAAAGTAAAAATTTGTCAACATGGGGAATCGAGCTCAACCAAACAAAAAAAATACCTTACACCTTAACCACGAGTTAGAAGAGATATTTAAATATAATTGGATAATATTCTTATTATACTTATTATACGTGCAAAGCACGTGCATTTACAAGTGTATATATATATATATATATATATATTTTTTTTTTTTTTTTTTTTTATATATATATAATTTGTTTTTTTTTTTTTTGCATTTACAAGTGTATATATATATATATATATATATATATATATATATATATATATATATATATATATATATATATATATATATATATATATATTGTGTCTTTCATTCTATTTGTTGATGCGTTTTCTTTTTTTTGCTATCGATCAAAGAAGGAAGTGAGGTTTAAGTTTAAAGGTCAGCTCAGGTTATATTATAGGTTCGGATGCGGGTATAAGTTGACCTGATTTTAAAAGAAAAATCAATACATGTCTAAAGAGTACCTGAGCTATGGGTGTTAGCTAGCCGAGCTTTGAGCGACACCCCCTACTCGGTCTCGGTTGTCCAAGGAAAAAATACAACTCGAGCTTTAAGACGAGTCTGAACTTGATTTTAAGCTCGACTCATTGTAATATTCACGACCTCGGCTCGCGAGCCACTGTTTTAAATTAGAAAACTCGATGAACTTGAATAGTTGCAGACAAATTTAAGCCTAAATTGAACTTGTTTATGAGCCGTCTTGACGAGAAATGTTGCTCAATAAGTTTAATGTCAAATTGAAAGTGTTTGTATGAATTTCATATCAAATTGGAAATATCTATTACTGTAGATATTTTTTAATACAAATATATAAATAAAAATATATTTTTTGATACAAATATATAAATTGGAAATATCTATTACAAACGAATAACTTGGTTTGTTAGCACCCCTAACTTGGGCCGAATCTGGCCCGTTTTTCTTTTAGGTTCATTGCTGAACCAAGGCTAACCTGTGTCCAGAACGTATCCAGTTGTGTCCTACTGTATCCTTGCTGTATCCGGCTGTGTCCTGACCGTATCCAACCGTATCCTGGCCATATCCGTGTCCAAAACATATTGGAAGGCGTGTCATGAAAGAAGATCACCTTATGTTGGTGGCTGGATTGCAATTAGGCGTCTAAATGTCGGGGCCCCCGGATCATGAGGGGCCCAAAAAAAAATAGTTTAAAGAAATATGTTAATAATTTTGTATCTCAAAATAGAACTAGTATATACCATGAGCCTTTTTAGACACAGTTATTGTGGTGTAGTGGTTAGTACTTTAGACTCCTTACTAAAGGTCCTAAGTTCAATCCTTGGTTGTAGCTATTTCTTTAAAGTTCTTTTTAATATTTTTTACATTATGTATGGGGGCCTTATTTTGAAAGTTTGTCATGGGCCCCATGAGCTCAGGACCGGCCCTGGATATATTATTAATGTATAATATTAATATTAGTTCATGGCGAAACTCAGAGTGTAGTTGGTGGACTCGGATTGCATCAGTGGACTGGTATATATTTCAATAGATTATTCAGGTACATTATAATATAATAGTGACATTTTATTAGAAAGTTGTAATTATGTGTCTAAAATACTCCATGTTATTATGTGGGAACTAACTCCACTTCTCAAATGAGAAGCTAATTGCATCAACAACAGCTAAGCAGATGCTGGAATCAGGGTTTTCTGTAAATTCTAGTTACATCTCAACCAAATGCAGGTAATGGAGTTTACTCAATTGTGCTATGTTACATTCATGAGTTGGAAGTTGGTTCCATGATTCTCAATTCCATTAATCTCATCAGCTCCATTCCAATTCATGCTAATTAAATTCGTCAGAAAAACTTTTATGTGCTTTGGACATGCTCAAAGGAGAACAATTGATGCACCACTTATGACTGACAGATTGCATTTGGTCTGGTCAGGTTGTCAGATCGGGTTCTGGTCGGGTCTGGTTCGAGTGCTGGTGTGGGTCTGGTAGGTTTCGGGTTCGGTTCAGTTGGATAACGTAGGGTAGGGTCAGAATCAGGTCAGCAGGATTCGGGTCTGGTTTTGAGTCGGGTAAGGGTCTGGTCAGTCGGGTCCGAGTCTGAATAAGTAATAGTTAATTCCTTTTAATAATGGTAGGATTGATCCCGTCTTTGGGTTGGAGTCTATAGTTCTAAAAAGTAGACCATAACAAGTTTTTAAAGACTTGAGAAATATATATATATATATATATATATATATATATATATATATATATATATATATATATATATATATTGCCTATCCAATGAGCACAAAAATTGAGCAAATGAGCACATTTTTTTGTCAGTAGGATCTTACTTCAAGTTAAATCTAACGGTTGAAAATTATAATATGTTATTTAAGGAAGGTTTTGATTTATTGACCTTGTTCTCTCTCTTCCGGAAGATTATAACTCTCTCTTCCCTTTGTGTTCTCTCTTCCGGAAGATTATAATATCCCACTTGTTCTCTCTCGACCGGAAGGTAGTACATGGGTTCTTAGCAGGTGGTCGGTTAATCTCTCCTCCGGCCTGGATGGTCCATATGGTGCCACCGATTGCGACGGTTCAAGGCTAATTGTATAATCATATGAAATATCATGTGATGCATTACCACCATCTATCTCAGGCCACACAAATGGCGAATTACGTGTACGAGTACGCAAATGCGGTTGCCACCGCCACTCCCGACCAACTGCACCCGCATGTGTACTACACGCATGCAACATCGTCACCTAGTAGTTTAGAAATTGTTAGTGAAATTAAAGCGAGTTCATGGACACTTTGGTGGTAGAACTTAGAAGTATGACATGTTTACATGGGGCCAATTAGACTTGTGCCTACTGTAATAGATTCTGATGACCTGCAAGAAGCTGAAGCTTGACATATAAGCCAAAAACTCTTGGACTTTCAAATAAAAATGCTTTGGAAATTCTGTAGCGGGTTAAGAGGGTTTAGGTAGTAACTAAGATTTGAAGACTAGCAAGGAACGATAACTATTATTAGTTACAAATTACAACAACTTTATGTGAAGTTTTTTCAACTATCATTGGAGACACTAATGAGTTAAATAACATGGTTGATTATCAAGGTTGTGAAAAGCGCTAGGCTCTAGTCGGGCGGGCACTCGCCGCCTAGCGCCTAGTGCGCCGCGGTCACCTAGGTGGCCGCCTAGATCTGGATGGTTCAAAAATAAATAAATAATCCAAAAAATATACTGAAAATAGCAGAAAAATTCATAAAATCCCAAAATATGCATAGTCAGGCATCGGGGGATCTAGGCAAGCACCTAGACGGACATCGGGCGGGCACCAGACGCCTAGCGCCGCCTAGACTGTCTTTTAGAACAATGTTGATTATAAAGTGAGACTTGTTTCTTCATGTTACGATATATAATTATTGGCCTTAGGGACTATTTGGTTGGGGGATTTGGATCCAGATTTGGATTTGGTTTTCCAAATTCTGGAATTTTGATCAAATCCAGAATTTTGGATTTGAAAAAACCTTGTTTGGTTTACTTCCCAAAATTTGGATTTGGAGAAAAAAAAATTTGGTTGGGAACCCTTGGGTTCTTCAATCTCGTCGACAAAGCTGTTGCTGGCCATCGCCATCCGACGAGGAGGAGGAGGGCCTTGTCGACGGCGATTTCACCTAAGGTGAATGAGAGGGTCGTATCCGACAGAGTTGTCGTTGGCCACCACCTCGAGGCTGCTCCAATTGAGTGGGCGACTTCATGTGCCAGGTCGACAGCTCCGGCAAAGGCACCTGGCCTCGTCGACGGCTCCTTCCGCAAGGAGGAGGGCCTTGTCGACAAGGTGGTGTTGGCTGGGTCCTCTTCGACCGCGACCTTGTCGATGGCTACAACCTGAACGAGAAGGACGAGAAGGGCGCCATCGTCGAGGTGGTGTGGCTGGGTTCTTTCCTAATTCCTCCACATCCATGGGAGAGAAGAGGATGTGGGAGTGGGGAAAAACCCAGGGGACAGGGACTGCACACAGTCCCCAATGCAAAATCATTTCTCTTCCCTGTCAACCAAACGGTGGATTTACATATCCAACCTCCAAAATCCATATTTTGAGCAAATCCAACCCCAAATCCTCCCAACCAAACAGTCCCTTATTACATTGGTTGTCATTTCTCAAAATCTAGTTAAGAGAGCAATTTTTGTTTATGTTTGAATTCCTAAATCATTGCAGAAAAGAAGATAAATTTCAATGATAATCACTAAATCAAGAAAACATCTATAACAATTCAACATAAAGTACATAATAAACCATCGGTTTTTTTAATTAAGAAAATCTGACGGTCAAGGATTTAATTAATCTATCTCATTATGCACCACATCGATTAAATAGTACAATATGAAAGGGCCCATACATAAATAATAAAAGCCGCATAAAATTGTTCAACATCTCTTATTTTGCTTGAACAATTTTGTTAGACTAAGAAACAAGGACTATGAGCTGCCATAAAAGAATCCCTAGATTCTCCACAACGAGGCTTCCGAAATTCAAATGCCATAAGCATAACAGCGTTATTAAAAGGTGAAATTCATCTGCAATGAAGTATATATGCACAATTTAAACATATCTTAAGATGTAAAAATCAAATAATATAGAGATAAACAAGTAGTATGCATAAAATATATATATGATAATCAAAATCTTATTGTTCTCATGATAAAAAAGTTATACATCAAAGGAAGAGTCAACCACCTTTCTCTTTCAAAAAAGAAAAGGAAAAGAAAAAGAATCCTCTATTGTAAGTAATTTTTTATGTTATCCGGACTCCCCATTTTAAGAAGAAGTACCCGTGTCGATCCGATATGACTAGGGGTATGGAATCTGTATCCGATCCTCCATGGTGACAATCGGATCCTTCATAGTAACAATCGGAAGACTGGTAATGAAGTAGATAGTTTATTTTAATGTGGTAGTGAAGTAGATAGTTTATTTTAATGTGGTAGTGAAGTAGATAGTTTATTTTAATATGGTAGATTGGTAGTAAAGTAGTAGGGGAGCTGAAGGGACGGTCCCTTAGGGACTTATTCAACTAGTTTAGTAAAGTTTACAGGTAGTTTATAATTGGGAAGATTTATGAAATGCCCAAAAACTAAAAAAGTTTTATGTAAAACCCACCGCTAAAAAAACTTTCATCGCGTGCCCAGAATTAGAAAAACTTATCCAAAGCGGGTTCCAAATGACCCTTTTACCCTTCCTTTTAATTTATTGGAAACACCCACAAAACTGCTCTTAAAAAAACGTTTCAATACTCCATCTTCTTCCATACGCTGCTCACTTTTGAATCTAGGTTTTCTCCTCAAAAATCTTTAAAAACTTGTCGGAAAATTTCGGAAAGACCGGGACGAACGGCAAAAGTGCTAAAACGGAGGTCCAAACATCATTTTTTTGCGATTCTAAAATTTCGGAAGGCCGTCTAACGATAAAATCGTTACTTTCAGTCTCCTTGACGATACGCTCATTTTGCGACAAACGGGACCTCGTTTCGACCTCCCAGTCAAAAGTTATGGCCCTCCAAAGTTTCAGCTGACCATAAAATGCAGGAGAATGGCCATTCTCCGTTTAGAACACGAAAAATGTTAATTTTCGCATGAGGGTGGTCATTCTCCGTATTAGTAACACGGAGAATGGCATTCTCCGTCTTAATTTACACGGAGAATGACCATTCTCCGTGTTAGTAACACGGAGAATGTCATTCTCCGTCTTAATTTACACGGAGAATGGTCATTCCAGTGTTAAAACGCAGGAGAATGACCATTCTCCGTGTTAGAAACACGGAGAATGCCATTCTTCGTGTTAAATAAAACGGAGAATGTCATTCTCCGTGTTAAATAAAACGGAGAATGGCATTCTCCGTCCTAATTAAGACGGAGAATGGCCATTCTCCGTGCTAAATTAAATGAAGAATGACCATTCTCCGTCTTAATTTACACGGAGAATGCCATTCTCCGTGTAATTTATCACGGAGAATGGTCATACCAGTGTTAAAACGCAGGAGAATGACCATTCTCCGTGTTAGAAACACGGAGAATGCCATTCTCCGTGTTAAATAAAACGGAGAATGTCATTCTCCGTGTTAAATAAAACGGAGAATGGCATTCTCCGTCTTAATTAAGACGTAGAATGGTCATTCTCCGTCCTAATTAAGACGGAGAATGGTCATTCTCCGTCCTAATTAAGACGGAGAATGGTCATTCCAGTGTTAAAACGCAGGAGAATGGTCATTCTCCGTGTTAGAAACACGGAGAACGACATTCTCCGTTTTAAATAAAACGGGGAATGGTATTCTCCGTGTTAGTTTACACGGAGAATGGTCATTTACAGTGTTAAAACGTTAATTTAGTTTTTTCATGAATAAAGAGTTTCGTTCTTCTTTCAAAACGATGATAATTCTTATGGAAAAGAAGAAGAAAGATCTTCTCTCCACAATTGACCTAATCGTCGAAAAACTTCAAATGTCTCCACGATGAAGATGATGATGATGGTGATGATGACGACGAGCGATGATCTGAGTTCGACTGAAGAAAAACACACCGAACTACGAACGATTTTTGCGATCTCTGCTGAATATGAGAGCAATGGAATTCAGATTTCCCGTGAAGAAGAAGAAGACGAAAATCGCAATCCAGATCTGAATTTTTTGAATTCAAATACATATAGATGACCAATTCGCGCGGAGGGGTAGTTTCGGTATTATAAAAATAGTATTTCCCAGCGGGTGGCATCTAAAAGGGAATCTTGGAATATTTAACGTGAAAATACTTAATTCTGGGTATTTCATAAAACTTATGCAGCGGGTGGGCATTTCATAAAAGCCCACCCCGAAATTGGGTTTCTCAGCAATTTCCAGTTTATAATTACATATTGACTTTTTATGAAACATTAGTCATATCTTTGTACCCGTAACCAAAATTTGGATCCTTTTTAGCCGAGTCTGTGTGTCCTTCAATTATGAATTTAAAGGACCGGACTTTTGGATATGTACCCGTACCTGACACCCATACCCGAGTCCAGGTAACATAGGTAATTATTTCACGAATAGATATTAGATAAGGAGAAATTATGAATTGACTCATACAAATTAAAGTAAAAACTACTTCAATGCTTAGAATTTGGACAATTGCGTTTGTCATGGGGACAAACTTTATTGCATCCATGATATAACTTTGGTTTCTTTTTTTTGTTGCTCGATTGCAATTTTTTAACCCGCTTTTAACCTTTTGTTATTGCCCTTAATTTTTGATATGTTGTGTGGAAAAACATCTATTTGATCAAGAACTACAAAAGAAGCACTATAAATGCACTGAATGTTTCTTTGGGGACCATCATCAATATTTGAACTATTTCGCTGTTTGATAAAAGAATATTTCAGATTTATCATACCTTCCTTCGCCTTTAAATACAATTCTTTTGACATGCTAGCTTCACACATAATGTCAGACCAAAGGTCCTATAAGTTAAAATATTTACTTTTTTGCTTGTTCTCAAAAGATTTACCATTATCAAATATAGGGGTGCTCGGGACATCTGGTACATTTCTTCGGTCCATTTCTTACGGATATAATAAGTAGGAAACTTATCAACTTCATCATTTTTCAATACAACTAAAATGTGTCTGCAAGGAGTTCTCTCACCCTCGAATAACATACACGAGCACGATGCAAATTTTCTAATCGGGTCATAAATAATTTTTTTTGATTTCTTTCCACGTTCGGTAATAACAAAAACCATATCTTCACATTGTGTTCTAATCTCCTTCATCCCGCATTGCAACAAGCTTTCTGAAAGCTCTTTTTGAAAGTCATAAAAGATACTATTGAGTATATATTTTATTCATCTGAATCTCCATAGGACTATGAAAAGTATGAAACATAATGCTCGGTGGTCTGTGAATTGTGGCACGATTCTTCTTCTCCTCCAACTTTGTGTCTTGAGATAGCCCTTTTAAATTGAAAATAAAATTCCATCAAATTTATTTTTTCTGAAGAAAAGTGACCGAAAAAGTTATTCACAGTCTCAGAATGTTGTCTAGTTCTCATTCTAGTCAAGAAAATATCCTTAAAAATGTAGAGATTCACTTGTCTCGAAGTCCATACATATCATGAAGCCATATATTATTGTCCAATCAATATTCGTTGATAACAACATTTCAACTAGAATCAAACTCCTCCATTGTTTCTAAATTATAATTTTTTATGAAACTTTTTGTTTGCATTAAAACACCAACTTTTTTAGAAACTTTCTTCAATATGTGCAACATGCAATATCGATGTCGCATACCCTCGAAGACACGTTCAATAACAATGTTCATAGCTGGGTCTTGATCCGTAATGATAACATGTGGTTTATTCCACTCATTGCATCAACAAATTTACTGCATAACCAAACATATGTTTCTGCTTTCTCATTAGACAGTAAGGCATCATCAAAATTTGTGGATTGTTTATGGTGGTTTACTCAGGTGAATAATGCAAATGTCATGGAGTACATATTAGTGTCATAAGTTGTGTCAAATACAACTACGCTACCAAAAATCATAAAATTTTTCCTTGCGCGTCCATCTGCCCAAAGAACATTTTTTCAATCTGTTTTCTTTATCCAATTCAAATGCAAAATAAAAAGTGGGGTCAATGTCTTATAATTTTTTCAAGTTGTTTATGAATAATTGTGTATCAACGGTTCTCGTCGACTCTTTAGCATCCCTTAAATAATTTCTAAAGTCTACTTATAAGCATCCAATTTTATCATACCCTCCCGATTTAATGTCCAGAACCGTTGAACATTAGAAGTTTCATTATTTACTTTGTTGAATAAATCTATAAGTTTTTTATGCGAATAAGTTACTTCACGATTTATGTTCAAAAAATGTTTCATTCGAGGCGTTGTAATTGCATGGTTACGGTATTCCACAAACTGTGCAACTTGCCATTTTATTTATTTATTTATTTATTTATTTTTAATTCGAAGCTTTGCATTACCTAGGCTTTTGTACCTTTGATCTAGAGGGATTATCTTCCACAACTTTTGATTTAATGTCTTTCGGCTTGTGATGTCTCTCATTTGAGCAAATATAAGTTTTTATTGTCATTTTTTTCTCATCATAATTACTGCAAAATTTTCTAACATCAAAAGATGCAGCCTTGGCATATGCGTAATAAAAACGTTCACCATTTTCAATGAGTTAAAATAAATCCCGAGTTTTGGTATCTTCGTCATCAACATCATACACAGAAAATATGTTTGAACCTAAAAAAAATGCAAGAAATAACTAGTTATATGTTCTAACTAATGGTTTATATTCTATCAAAGAGCCTCATAATAAAAGTAGAGAATTACCTCTGAAGACTTCGTATGCGATATGGTTCAATTTCCACCTCATTAGAAGGTGAAGATGAACCTAATTTGTCAATAAATTAATCTAAACATATTTGCGTTATAAAAAAACCTCTAATAGATTCGATAAATTGTTGGGATCTCCTTCCTCGGAATCCAATAGATTTGACAAAGATTCTCTTTCGAGTTTTTTAGAAGTCAAACTTTTATCTATGATACTATACTAAACCAAAAGCAACATAAATAATTGACAATGTTGAATGCAACATAGGAATTTAATTATGGAAAAGAATAAAAATCTTGATATTTTTTGCCTCCTAAGAAAAGCCAATAAAAACATTCTTAGGAGGAATTTTTTTGGGATTTTTATTCTTTTCCGTAGTTAAATTTCTATGAATTATTTATGATGCTTTTGCTTTTAAATAGAATTATGGATGAAAGTTCGATCTCTAAAGAACTCGAAAGAGAACCTTTGTCATTTGTCAAATCTATTTGATGCCGAGGAAGGAGACTCCAACAATTTATCGAATCAAATAAAGGGTTTTTTTTTAACGCAAATATGTTTAGATTAATTTGACAAAATAATTGACTTAGTATTATTTCATGTAATTATGCTTTCTTTAGGTTTACCTTCACCTTCTAATGAGGTGAAAATTGAACCAGATCACATATCAAGTACTTTAGAGGTAATTCTCTAGCTTTAATATGAGACTCTTTGGACTTGTAGAATAAAAACATTAGTTAGAATATATAGCTTATAATTATTTCTTGCATTTTTACATTTTTTGGTTTCAAACATCTTTTGTGTATGATGTTGACGACAAATTGACACCAAAACTCGAGATGTGTTTTGACTCATTGGAAAGTGGTGCACGTTTTTATTACGTATATGCTAAGGCTACATCTTTTGATGTTAGAAAATTTTGTACTAATTATAATGGGTTTTTTAGGTTCAAGCATCTTTTGTGTACGATGTTGACGACAAATTGATACCAAAAGTTGGGATGTGTTTTGACTCATTGCAAAATGGTGAACGTTTTTATTATGCATACGAAAATGATATTTTGCCCGCGGTTTGTAACCGCGGGCGTGACTGCCGCCGACGTGGCGGCCGATAATTGCCCCCCCGCTATCTCCGGGTCCCAACCGGACCAGGGGGCCAATGGCTGGCCGCCACGTCGGCCGGCGGTCACGCCCGCGGTTACAAACTGCGGGCAACGTAGCAACTCCGTTATGCATATGCTAAGCCTACATCTTTTGATGTTTGAAAATTTGGTACTAATTATGATGAGAAAACAAAAAGTAATAGAAAAAACTTATGTTGCTCAAAAGAGGGACATCACAAGCCGAAGGATATTGAGTAAAAAGTTGTGAAAGATATTCTTCTAGACCAAAGGTACAAAAACCTAGAGGAACCATGAGAGAGTTGTAATGCGAAACTTCAAATTAAAAAAAATTAAAGATAAAAAATGACAAGTTGTACGGTTTGTAGAATATCATAACAATGCAATTATAATGCCTCGAAGGAAACATTCTTTGAACATAAATCGTGAAGTAACTGACTCACATAAAAACCTTCTAGGTTTATTCAACAAAGTAAATATTGGAGTTTCTAAATGTTCAACGGTTCTAGCCATTAAATCATGAGGGTATGATAAACTATCTACTTAGAAGTATACCTTAGAAATTATTTAAGGGATGCTAAAGAGTTGACAAGAACTGCAAATGCATAATTATTCGTAAACAACTTGAAAAAATTACAAGGCATTGAACCGCCTTTTATTTCGCATTTGAATTGGATGAAGAAACACATTGGAAAATGTTCTCTGGACAAATAGACGCGTAAGGAAGAATTCTATGCTTTTTTGTGAGGTAGTTGTATTTGACACAACTTATGACACTAATACGTACTCTATGATATTTGCACCATTCACTAGAGTAAACTACCATAAGCAATCCACAAATTTTGGTGATATCTTACTATCTAATGAGAAAACATAAACGTTTGTTTGGTCATTCAGTAAATTTGTTGATGTAATGAGTAAAAATAAACAATATGCTATCATTATGGATCAAGCCCCAACTATGAGCATTGTTATTGAACGTGTCTTCGAGGATATGCGACATCGATATTGCATGATGAAAATAATTTTTTTTATTATAAAGAATTAATTTTTTTCTTTATAATTCAGAAACAATGGAGGAGTTTGATTCTAGTTGGAATGTTGTTATCAATGAATATGGATTGGACAATAATATATGGTTTCATGATATGTATGGACTTCGAGACAAGTGGATCCTTGCATTTTTTTAAGAACGTTTTCTTGGCTGGAATAAAAAATACACAACGTTCTGAGAGCGCGGATAGTTTTTCGGTCATTTTACATCATAAATAAGAAATTTGATGGAATTTTATTTCCAATTTGAAAGTGCCATCTCAAGACAAAGGGAGTTGGAGAAGGAGAAGGAGCATAGCACAATTCACAGAACATCGAGCATTATGTTTCATACACCTATGGAGATTCATATGAGTAAAATATATACTAATACTATCTTTTATGATTTTCAGAAAAGGGCTTTCAAAAAGTTTGTTACTTTTTGGGATGAAGGAGATTAGAACTCAAGGTGAAGATATGATTTATGTTGGAATATGGAAAGAAATTAAGAGAAGTTATATATGATCCGATTAAAATTTTTGCATCGTTCTCGTGTATGTTATTTGA
Organism: Iris pallida; assembly: GCA_029216955.1. NCBI lineage: Eukaryota > Viridiplantae > Streptophyta > Magnoliopsida > Asparagales > Iridaceae > Iris > Iris pallida. The sequence goes on along the minus strand of JANAVB010031417.1, from coordinate 11,278,507 downwards.
TGGTGAGGGAATTTCTTACAGACACATTTTAGTTGGTATTGAAAAATGACGAAGTTGATAAGTTTCCTATCTATTATATCCACAAGAGATGGATCAAATATGCCTCGAGCACCTTTATTTTTGATACCGCTAGAAACGAATTAGGTAAATCTTTTGTGAACAAGGAAGAAGTAAATATTTTTGAATTATGGGACATTTGATATGACATTATGAGTGATGCTAGCATGTCAAATGGGTTGTATTTGAAGGCGAAGGAAGGTATGATAAATATGAAAGACACTTTGATCTAACAATGGAATAATTTAAACTTTGAAGATGGTTCCCAAAGAAACATTCAATGCAGTTCTAGTGCTTTTTATGTAGTTCCTGATCAAATCGATGTTTTTTCACCCAACATATAAAAAACTAAGGGCATTGACAAAATGTTGAAAGCTGGTAAAGAAATTGCAACTGAGCAACAAAAGAAAAAACCAAGGTTATGTCGTGGATGCAATGAAGTTTGTACCCATACCGAGCGCAGTTGTCTAAATTCTAAGCATTGAGGTAGTTTTTTATTTTAATTTATTTTAGTCATTTCATAATTTATTCTTATCTAATATCTATTTCGTAAAATAATTACTTGCAATGTGGTAGCTGACGCATTTTCTTTTCTTTTAAGAGAGAAAGGTAGTTGACTCTTTTTCTTTTCTTTTAAGAGAGAAAGGTAGCCGACTCTTCCTTTGATGCATAATTTTTTTATTATGAGAACACTAAGAGTTTGATTACCAGGTATTTATTTTATGCATACTACTTGTTTATCTCTGTATTATTTGATTTTTTACATCTTGAGATGAAAGTCATTCAACCATTAAATTGAGCACATATGCTTCAATGCAGACGAATTTCACCTTTTAATGATGGTGTTATGCTCATGACATTCGAATTTCGGAAGTCTCATTGTGGAGAATATAGGGATTGCTTGATGGGCATCTCATAGTCATTATTTCTTAGTCTAACAATTTTTTTTAAGCAAAATAAGAGATATTCAACAATTTTATGTGACTTTTATTCTTTATTTATGGGCCTTTTCATAATGTACTAATTAATTGATGTGCTGCAGAATGAGATAGATTAATTAAATCTTTAACCGTCAGATTTTTTTATTAACAATACTGATTTTATTACGTACTTTGTTGAATTGTTATGGATATATATATATTTTTTTGATTTAGTGATTATCTTTGAAATATATATTCTTTTTTTGCAATGACAACGCGGAATCAAATCATAAACAGAAAATTGCTTCCTCTTAACTAGATTTTGAGCAATGCCAACTAATGTAATAAGACCAACAATCATATATCGTAACATGAACAAAGACGTCTCACTTTATAATCAACCATGCTATTTAACTGATTATTGTCTCCAATAATAGTTGAAGAAATTTCACATAAAGCTGTTGTAATTTGTAAATAATGATGTCTAATCCCATTTCTTCTTGCATAATAGTAAAACTCATCACCTCCTACACCAATTGCTTTTGCATTTCCAAAGCAAATAACTAGTTTGATTAACGGGTCTTCCCACTTAGTTTCTTTGCTAATCTTCGAATCTATTAGTTGCTACCCAAACCCTCTTAACCAGCTAGAGAATTCTCAAAGCATATGTATTTGAAAATACAAGAGTTTCTGGCTTATATGTCAAGCTTCAATTTCGTGCTGCTTATCAGAATATATTACAGTAGGCACAAGTCTAATTGGCCCCATGTGAACATGTCAGACTTCTACTGCCAAAGTGTCTCATGAACTCACTTAAGTTTCACTACCAGTTTCTAAACTACTAGGTGGCGACGTCACCTGCGTGTAGCATACCTGTGGGTATAGCTGGTCGGGAGTGGCGGTGGCTGTCACGTCCTGACCCGTGAAGTCATTTGTCCTCGCATCGATTTCTGTCGAATCGATTGTCCTTATTAGGGCATGATGCCGTACGAGTCTGGAGTTGCACTTGTACAATGCAAGATGATTAAATCATTTATGGATATCTCATTTTGCAACATTTGCAGCAGAAGAAACTGAGTCATATTGAAGTTAAAACAGAGTATACGAAACAATCTCTTTTATTGATAAAGTAGCGGAATACAAAGGCTCTCAATAGCCCAAATGAATTTGCCAAGTTGGCTTACAACACTCATGATCTCTCTAGCTCATAAAAGATTTCGACGTTCCATACACCAGATCTTCTATATCCAGGCAGCATCCTCGACCGAACATCTTCATGTTGCAAGTCCGAGACTCGACGCCTCAACACGTCCAAATCGCTTCAGTATCTAGGGGATTGGGGTATCAATATACATCTCGTACTGGTGAATGGGAAAACCCACTCGTCTGAACCGACACTAAGTAATTTAGTGAAGCATGCAGTTTAACATAGATGATCTTTCCATTTTGCCTTAGGATCAGTTTGGAATATTGTGAAAACAGGAAAGCACATACGCATGTTATACTTGATAGCATAGCAAAAGCATGAAAACATATCATAACCGCGTCGTGACAGCGACATCTTACCCACATCGGCGCACTCATCCTTGCACTGATGTAAGGTGAATACTTATCATCCATCCCTGCCATGTTAAAGGTAACGTTGTACTATAAGGGTGTCACGATCTTTGTTCCTGCACCAGACATAATATCAGTCCATCGACACCTATCTATATGAAGGTTATTGGTGATATCGACACCATGAAGGACTCTCAATGGCATTGCGACGCTCCCTATCAGTCCGGGTTACGATCCCAACTGTAGGTCCCGTAATGTCTCGCGCCGAAGCACGACGAATTCCCTCTAAGCTGAGCGATCCCGGTGCCCGGCGATTCCAACTCAAGGAAAAGAATACTTTGTGCAAAAGTTGTCCATGACCATGCAATATGCGTGAACAGTTTATGAAAAGTATAAGACATAAGCATGATAATGAATCTAGTTAACATAATTCACGTGTCAACTCGTATTTCATACTTTCACTCAATGTTTACGGCACTTATGTCCAACTCAATGTTCCAATGAACGATCTGTAGGCCCCGAACATTCCGAGACAACATGCCACATCCAATTGTTTCGTGGTTTCGAACCATAACTGTTCGTTTCGCTGACGAAGCCTATCATTTGCATATCAGCAGTTTTGTGGCATTTGTGCCACAATTGCTCACTTCTCTTGACGAAGCATACCTTCGATATTACAACAGTTCCGTGGCATTGCGCCACAACTGATCAATTCGCATAGCGAACCATATTTTATAAGTCTCGTGCATTTGATGTACGCCTCGATACAATTATTTGATATTCTCCGACTTGTGCACTTGATGCACGTCTCGATTTAGTTTGTTCGATGTTCTACGACTTAGTGTTCATTGCCCTCTAACTCGTGCACCGAGGCACGCCTTGATGGATTATTAAATGTTCTACGACTTGTGCCCTCAGGCACTCGCTGATACGGTGGATGTGATGTTCTATGACTCCTCGTGCGTTTGATCAACGTTTCACTTTAGTTGTTCAATATTCCAGGGTCAATGTTATACGATCAATGTTCAATATTCTATCTTAGTGACTTAGTGTTCAATACACACTACGACTTCTACTTATCTGAGCCACGTACGTAGACTCTATAAGGCAACTTAGCATACAATGATACTTTTTATTAAGACATGACGGAGGAGGAATAAGGGACAAGTCCTCTTACCTATGCTGATTCGTCTGTCGTTTCGTCGAACCGTTGCAGCTCGATTACTTAACTTTGTTGCACGGTCATCTCATTTGACTTTAACCATTCGAGGCACTTCGTGTTCCTTCGAACTAATCGACCGATTCGACCTATCGTGTCTATGCCTTAGCCCGTTGCGAGGTGATACTTTGACCTTTGGCAGACTCCGTTGCAATTAGGGCAAAGTATTGACCTCAGAAAACTTGGCACAAAAGCCTGCACATGAAACCAACTCAATACTTTTTCAAATCGATTTTAATACTTGTTCGAATCGAACTTAATATTTCTTCAGGTCAACTTAATAATTCTTCGAGTTAACGACTCAGCGTAATGTACCGTGCGGTACGGGACATTACAGTGGCAACCGCATTGTAACTCAATACTTATGTGGCCTGAAACAAATGGTGGTGATGCATCACATGATATCCTATATGATTATACAATTGGCATTGATCTGTCGTAGTTGGTGTTACCATCGAGGCTGGAGGAGAGATTGACCGCATGAGAGATTGACCACCTAGTAGAACCTATGTACTACCTTCCGGAAGAGAGAGAACAAGGGAAAGAGAGAGATTATAATCTTTTGGAAGAGAACAAGGAAAAGAGAACTTATAATCTTCCGAAAGAGAGATAACAAGGTCAATAAATCAAAACTTGGTTTGTCAATAAATCAAAACCTTCCTTAAAAAAGATATTATAATTTTTAACCATTAGATTTAACTTGAACTAAGATCCTACGAACAAAAAAATGTACTCATTTGCTCAATTAGTGTTTGTGCTCATTGGATAGGCAAACATGATAATACACATTATATATATATATATATATATATAATGTTTTTTTTTGCATAAGAATTACATGTACCCAGGAATATTTTATATTTACCAAACATGATAATACAATTTTTTTTAGGAATTTGATATGCATGAATTTTATTTCTTGGAATACGGGATTGACTCATTCATTTTCACTTTTTGGTATAATATGCACAATGAAGGAACATTTGTCTTTTGGTCACTCGAAGGGCCGAATAGTCACTAGTTATATTGATTATAATGCCAATGATGGACTAGAAGACCTCGCCTTTTTATATGTGGTGCAAATGTTTTGCATGTTAAAGTTTCTTAGCATAACTCATAGTCAAGAAGGCTGGACAGAAGTTTTTGATTGAGTGCTGTCCTGATATCGAATCCGGGATGAATTTCTGTTAATTTTCTTGATAATGTAGCATTATGCAATCGGAGAGTAAACCATAGAATTATCAAAGAGGAAACATGATTGGTTCTTGTATAAGTAATTGCATTATTGAGGCACAATGTGTGACAAAATTCCATAAATCTGATTTCTCTGCATCTGCAATTTATATCCTGACGATGCCTAATTAGCATGCTTAAAAGCACTTTAGGAAGCTATCTAGGTGCCCTTCAGACTACGACCGCTTGACTAGGCAGAACACTGAAACAGATGGCAGTTTGTCTGTTTAGGTGGTAGGGTTTATGAGGTTTCATGGATGCCAGACATCTAGCTTGCGATTTAAGGAAACTATTGCTACATGGAATACATATGCATGGTCAGACGGTTACATCGTTATGAAATGGTTTAGACAGTCTAACATTGATTACTATTATTTCGTACACACTCGCACACACATACATTGGGTGTTTGTGTGTGTGTGGTTGCGGTAGGGGGAGCGAGGTTAGGACGAACTTTTGCATCGTTACCCCTATGCCATTTGCAAACACAAGTAGTTTCTTCATCTATTGTCATGGTTAAAGTTATATTATTCAATTCTTACGTATGATATCCTAGGTTTTGAAGTCGCGTAACGTATATTTATCAATTTTCTTATGTATCATATCGTTTATCGCGTATCATATCGTGTATCATATGATACGTGAACTCTAGGAGTTTAGATCTGTACTTCTAAATCTATATAGAAACATGATTTAACATAATTATCTCATAATTTTTTATTTGTTTTATCCTTATAGATCTACATAGTTCCAGACTTCATATTCTTAAGTATACATTACATGAATCAAGTACAAAGATTGATATTACCGATCAATTTATTTGTATCGTATCGGATCAACCGATCCGATACGTAACGAAATGGTAGTATACCATGTTGTATGATACGTATCGTGTATCATAAGATACTAACAACATAGATGACATCATAATTTTCTACATAATTATTATAAATTCGCCTATCCAATGCCTCTTTGATTTCTGTAAGAATGTTCACACAACTTATCATTTTATCTTAGTGTTTTATTATTTTACATACATCTTGAAATTTAGATAGTTTTCCCACTTAGCAATTAGTTGTAAGCTACTATTTACTTTTGCCTTTTTAACAGAATGTTTTGCCTAATAAGTATTTGAGTATCAACTGTCCATCTTGAAATATCATACTGATTAGCTGATACAAAGTATAACTGTACAGTCAATGAGTATAAGGATTTTCTCTTGATGAATTCGAAACACATGTTACCATCCCAATACTTGCATGGGAATACTAATTCTCTGTATCGGTGTTGTTAACCTAATCTCCAGAAGATGTGGTTCATTATTAAGTCAATTCAAGGTATTGGCTAATCTGTAAATGACCTTTGCAACGTGATAGATGGACTTGTGTACCATTGTCAAGTTTACGGATTGAATGGATGAACATACTAAATTCTAAGGGTTTAATGGTAGCATGATAGTGGGCGTATCTTGGTTTGAACTAGAAGAACAAAGGCAGTACTCATGTATCATTGCATTTGGAGATTCAAGGATAATAATTTGATTTTTTGAAGTCAGTTTGTTGATTAGGTTCGACATATCCACTGTGTTTGACAATATGGTAAATAGAACTAAGTTCATGGCACACCATGATGGAGACTAGGAAGATGATAGGTTGGAGGTTCTCCTTATGTGACTCTAGAAGCCTCTGTTTGGATGATTTAAAGAGTCATTTCATTCTTTTTTGTTTGCTCACTGAAATTAGCTATAATGTTCAGTAATTAGTCTTACCTGTATCACACTTATCAATGTGAAGTAAATTCTGTTTATGCAGTCCGAGAATTACTTTAGGTCAGATTCATATAAGTAGGTACTCAGTTGCTTAAGTGACTAATAGTTTGCAGTATCAATGCTTAGCCTCTGTAGATAATATATATACTGTAAGGCCTATATCTTGAGCGAGTAGTTACTCAGTTGCTGAAAATGTGTCAAGTTATTTAGGAAAAGGTTATAGCCCTTCTTTTCCAGGAGGGTTAGAACCATGGTTTAAAGTATCGGCCGATACCGATCCGATACAGCTGATACCGATACTGTTTGGCATGTCCCGAACTGATAGCGATCGATACCCGATACTGACCGATACTGACATTGGGGGTCTCTTTTCCGGCTAATTTCGGTAAAGAAAATTAAACGAAAAAGACAAATCAGTAAGGGTTTAAAGCATAATAAGGTTGTAAAAGCATGTAAAAGAAGAAAATCAATCTATTGTATGTAAACCATTCGGTAAGGGTGACTACTATTTCATTTAATTTCAAAACTACTAAGAAATAACACTGAAAATACTTAAAATTATGCCTAAATGTATAAAATATATGTTTTTAAATGCAAATAATTTATTAATAATTATTTGTTTTCTGATACCAAAAAATCCGATACTCCGATCCGAAATCGCCGATACTACCGATATCGCCGATACCAATACTCATAGGAATAGTCTGATACTGATTCCAATACGGATACTGTGAACCTTGGTTAGAACCTTACTAGTATCTAAGAATAATTTCAAGTACATAGCAATTAAATGTATTATGATCAATGTTTTAAAAACCAGTTCAATCATAAACCGGTGAACTCAAACTTCACTGGTTGTACCTGTCCAATCGGTTGAACCGTTCGGTTCAGAGCCGACTTAAAATTATATAAACTATATCTAATATTTATATGTTATACTTTAAAGTAGTATAGTATCTAAACTTGCAATGGGGAAGTTACTATATCATATATGTATGATCACAACTGTATTTAAAATTATACTTGCATTAATATTTTTATGACCTATTAATGAAAAATATATAACCATACATAGACTTCTTACTAACATGTGCTTACAAACTACATCAGTTGAGTTTGTTTTGCAGTTCTTAGAAAAAAGAAAGTAAAGTATATAATGGACACAAGAGAAATATAGTAATTGGAGAGAATATGTTAATATAACCTCATAAATATAAGCGGGAATATAAATCTGACACGACTAGGCATGTAGCATACTGTATGTCTCGGGATTAGTCCTGTCACAGTCAAAAGTTTACCAAAAAATGGTATTTCTCTATTCTTGTAGTGAACTGTCCGGTTTGGTTGAACTGTGAATGGGTTGCTCGGTTCGAGCAGTTCTCACGGTTTGATCTTGTTTCAGCCGTTTCAAACTTTCAAACGGTTCGAAAATTTGAGCCAACCCGGTAAACTCACCGGTTGATGATCCAACCATGATTGAACCGGTTTTTAAAACATCGATTGTCGTTAGCTAAGTAGTAATTTGATTTTTGAGATTATCAAAAATATAGATTGAAGCACATCTAAACCAAATCATTAACTCAAAATCATCCAATTATCACCTTAAAGGTTGTACCAGTTTGACAATCAAGGAACAGGGTTGTCATCGTTAAATTTATTGCTGTTGGAACCTTAATTACTTCCTTGCAATTTCTCAGTATCTCCAATTTTTCTAAAAAAATGCAGCCATATTTATATCCTAAAACCTAAAACACTAAAACATATTCTAACCACCATAAAACTAATCCAAGCTTCAAACAAATCCTAATTCAAGTAGAACTTTTCTTAAAATAATCTAGACATGAGTTAGACTCGACAATCTTCACCTTAGTTCGTGTTTACTACCCAACACATACAAAAAACCAACCTTCATAATCTGCCAATCATCAAATGATCAAAATAAAAAAAATCCCAAATAAACCATCAAGCATTGATTAGATTGCATCTTTGTATCACAGTGCAGCAGCAACAACTGCTAATGACTGTCAAAGACCAAAAAGATGTAAAGGAGAAGGAAGCGGCAGGGATGGAGGATGAGGACACACCTGTGGTGGCGGCTGATAGCGAAGTATTAGTCTGTAATCGGTATTATAGGATAGTCTATGACTTGATAGTCTATGACTTGACGGAGTGCCAGTATTAGAGGATAGACTTGATGGACTTTTCCTTATCTTCTCTGGTTCTTGTACGCCGTTTTTGATTGGGATTTGGGAGATCAATCTAATTAATATCTTTTGATATCAGGGCACCATAAACTGATATAATTACACCTTTTCAGTAACAAAGAAGTAAAGTTTAAGATAAAAGGGTGTGAGTATAAGAAAATAGTACTCACACCCTACAATACATTAAGTTCAAACTCATTTTTTATTTCTATAAGTGCCGCTAAAATATATAGATTGGGGTAGCCAAACTGCTCCGTCTTGGGCATCCAGGAATCCTTTTGCTCTGCTCCCTTTACCAACCACTTTGAATACAGACTGCTAAAGAAAACAAGTCAAGTCTTCTAATATCCCTCGAACTTCTGCGATTTATCATTCTGCCTAGGCCGTCCTCTTTAAGGCAACATGTGACCTTCTGAGCACCTAGGTGGCCACCTTTTAAACACAGTTACTGCCTTCTTGCTGATGAGAAAGGAGTACTCTTTTTACCCCTTTTTTGTTATCTGCTGGGTAATAAGGAGTAAGGGCCTTTGCAGTTAGCATAGATGGAATTCCAGGTTTTGAATTCTGAAAATGAGGACAATCTAATTTTTTTTTGTTCCTCAAGTAAGGAATTCCTCTCAAAATAAGGAATTCCAGCTTATATTTCAGAAATATGGAATTGGAAATCAGCCTTTGTCTATTACATGCCCAAAAATTTATCCTATTGCCTTCCTTCTCTTTGTCATATTACCATAGTGAACTCAATTAAGTCATGACTAGTAAAATTTTTATACTTATACGGATACGACACAAAAACGACAATATATATATATATATATATATATATATATATATATATATATATATATATATATATACACCGTACAATGTGATATCCATGTTATAAAACATGTATGGATCAAATTTCAAGTAGTTCTCAAATCGATAAAGTGAATCCATATTCAAAGGTTTTAAACAATTGAACAAATGATACCATTAGATCAGTGGGTTTAAGACTTCCAAATTGCACGAAATTCAACATATACATGTTTTGAAACATAAATATCACAATGATCGGTATGAATTTTCATTTTTGATGCAAATCATAGGCTGAAAGGCATAGTCCACATTTTCTTATAGCACGGACCGGTCTGCAACCAAACATCTCTCTCTCTCTCTCCTCTCTCTCTCTCTCTCTTTATCTTCCACTATATAATGAGGCTTCAAAATGGCTCAAAAGTGAGCCGTCTAAGCCGTCATTATATCACGGTACATTTTATGTAAAAAAAATAAATTATGTAAAAAATTGTTGAAAAAAGTAAAAATTTGTCAACATGGGGAATCGAGCTCAACCAAACAAGAAAAATACCTTACACCTTAACCACGAGTTAGAAGAGATATTTAAATATAATTGGATAATATTCTTATTATACTTATTATACGTGCAAAGCACGTGCATTTACAAGTGTATATATATATATATATATATATATACATATATATATTGTGTCTTTCATTCTATTTGTTGATGCGTTTTCTTTTTTTGCTATCGATCAAAGAAGGAAGTGAGGTTTAAGTTTAAAGGTCTGCTCAGGTTATATTATAGGTTCGGATGCGGGTATAAGTTGACCTGATTTTAAAAGAAAAATCAATACATGTCTAAAGAGTACCTGAGCTATGGGTGTTAGCTAGCCGAGCTTTGAGCGACACCCCCTACTCGGTCTCGGTTGTCCAAGGAAAAAATACAACTCGAGCTTTAAGACGAGTCTGAACTTGATTTTAAGCTCGACTCATTGTAATATTCACGACCTCGGCTCGCGAGCCACTGTTTTAAATTAGAAAACTCGATGAACTTGAATAGTTGCAGACAAATTTAAGCCTAAATTGAACTTGTTTATGAGCCGTCTTGACGAGAAATGTTGCTCAATAAGTTTAATGTCAAATTGAAAGTGTTTGTATGAATTTCATATCAAATTGGAAATATCTATTACTGTAGATATTTTTTAATACAAATATATAAATAAAAATATATTTTTTGATACAAATATATAAATTGGAAATATCTATTACAAACAATAACTTGGTTTGTTAGCACCCCTAACTTGGGCCGAATCTGGCCCGTTTTTCTTTTAGGTTCATTGCTGAACCAAGGCTAACCTGTGTCCAGAACGTATCCAGTTGTGTCCTACTGTATCCTTGCTGTATCCGGCTGTGTCCTGACCGTATCCAACCGTATCCTGGCCATATCCGTGTCCAAAACATATTGGAAGGCGTGTCATGAAAGAAGATCACCTTATGTTGGTGGCTGGATTGCAATTAGGCGTCTAAATGTCAAATCCTATGATCTTTTAAAGAAGTCTTATATTGTATTGAATTTTGAAATTCAATATAGAAGTTTCATGATATATTCAGGGCCGACCCTGGCCCAGGGCGACCGCGCAGGGCCCCCGGATCATGAGGGGCCCAAAAAAAATAGTTTAAAGAAATATGTTAATAATTTTGTATCTCAAAATAGAACTAGTATATACCATGAGCCTTTTTAGACACAGTTATTGTGGTGTAGTGGTTAGTACTTTAGACTCCTTACTAAAGGTCCTAAGTTCAATCCTTGGTTGTAGCTATTTCTTTAAAGTTCTTTTTAATATTTTTTACATTATGTATGGGGGCCTTATTTTGAAAGTTTGTCATGGGCCCCATGAGCTCAGGACCGGCCCTGGATATATTATTGATGTATAATATTAATATTAGTTCATGGCGAAACTCAGAGTGTAGTTGGTGGACTCGGATTGCATCAGTGGACTGGTATATATTTCAATAGATTATTCAGGTACATTATAATATAATAGTGACATTTTATTAGAAAGTTGTAATTATGTGTCTAAAATACTCCATGTTATTATGTGGGAACTAACTCCACTTCTCAAATGAGAAGCTAATTGCATCAACAACAGCTAAGCAGATACTGGAATCAGGGTTTTCTGTAAATTCTAGTTACTTCTCAACCAAATGCAGGTAATGGAGTTTACTCAATTGTGCTATGTTACATTCATGAGTTGGAAGTTGGTTCCATGATTCTCAATTCCATTAATCTCATCAGCTCCATTCCAATTCATGCTAATTAAATTCGTCAGAAAAACTTTTATGTGCTTTGGACATGCTCAAAGGAGAACAATTGATGCACCACTTATGACTGACAGATTGCATTTGGTCTGGTCAGGTTGTCAGATCGGGTTCTGGTCGGGTCTGGTTCGAGTGCTGGTGTGGGTCTGGTAGGTTTCGGGTTCGGTTCAGTTGGATAACGTAGGGTAGGGTCAGAATCAGGTCAGCAGGATTCGGGTCTGGTTTTGAGTCGGGTAAGGGTCTGGTCAGTCGGGTCCGAGTCTGAATAAGTAATAGTTAATTCCTTTTAATAATGGTAGGATTGATCCCGTCTTTGGGTTGGAGTCTATAGTTCTAAAAAGTAGACCATAACAAGTTTTTAAAGACTTGAGAACTATATATATATATATATATATATATATTGCCTATCCAATGAGCACAAAAATTGAGCAAATGAGCACATTTTTTTGTCAGTAGGATCTTACTTCAAGTTAAATCTAACGGTTGAAAATTATAATATGTTATTTAAGGAAGGTTTTGATTTATTGACCTTGTTCTCTCTCTTCCGGAAGATTATAACTCTCTCTTCCCTTTGTGTTCTCTCTTCCGGAAGATTATAATATCCCACTTGTTCTCTCTCGACCGGAAGGTAGTACATGGGTTCTTAGCAGGTGGTCGGTTAATCTCTCCTCCGGCCTGGATGGTCCATATGGTGCCACCGATTGCGATGGTTCAAGGCTAATTGTATAATCATATGAAATATCATGTGATGCATTACCACCATCTATCTCAGGCCACACAAATGGCGAATTACGTGTACGAGTACGCAAATGCGGTTGCCACCGCCACTCCTGACCAACTGCACCCGCATGTGTACTACACGCATGCAACATCGTCACCTAGTAGTTTAGAAATTGTTAGTGAAATTAAAGCGAGTTCATGGACACTTTGGTGGTAGAACTTAGAAGTATGACATGTTTACATGGGGCCAATTAGACTTGTGCCTACTGTAATAGATTCTGATGACCTGCAAGAAGCTGAAGCTTGACATATAAGCCAAAAACTCTTGGACTTTCAAATAAAAATGCTTTGAAAATTCTGTAGCGGGTTAAGAGGGTTTAGGTAGTAACTAAGATTTGAAGACTAGCAAGGAACGTTAACTATTATTAGTTACAAATTACAACAACTTTATGTGAAGTTTTTCCAACTATCATTGGAGACACTAATGAGTTAAATAACATGGTTGATTATCAAGGTTGTGAAAAGCGCTAGGCTCTAGTCGGGCGGGCACTCGCCGCCTAGCGCCTAGTGTGCCGCGGTCACCTAGGTGGCCGCCTAGATCTGGATGGTTCAAAAATAAATAAATAATCCAAAAAATCTACTGAAAATAGCAGAAAAATTCATAAAATCCCAAAATATGCATAGTCAGGCATCGGGGGATCTAGGCAAGCACCTAGGCGGACATCGGGCGGGCACCAGACGCTTAGCGCCGCCTAGACTGTCTTTTAGAACAATGTTGATTATAAAGTGAGACTTGTTTCTTCATGTTACGATATATAATTATTGGCCTTAGGGACTATTTGGTTGGGGGATTTGGATCCAGATTTGGATTTGGTTTTCCAAATTCTGGAATTTTGATCAAATCCAGAATTTTGGATTTGAAAAAACCTTGTTTGGTTTACTTCCCAAAATTTGGATTTGGAGAAAAAAAATTTGGTTGGGAACCCTAGGGTTCTTCAATCTCGTCGACAAAGCTGCTGCTGGCCATCGCCATCCGACGAGGAGGAGGAGGGCCTTGTCGACGGCGATTTCACCTAAGGTGAATGAGAGGGTCGTATCCGACAGAGTTGTCGTTGGCCACCACCTCGAGGCTGCTCCAATTGAGTGGGCGACTTCATGTGCCAGGTCGACAGCTCCGGCAAAGGCACCTGGCCTCGTCGACGGCTCCTTCCGCAAGGAGGAGGGCCTTGTCGACAAGGTGGTGTTGGCTGGGTCCTCTTCGACCGCGACCTCGTCGACGGCTACAACCTGAACGAGAAGGACGAGAAGGACGCCATCGTCGAGGTGGTGTGGCTGGGTTCTTTCCTAATTCCTCCACATCCATGGGAGAGAAAAGGATGTGGGAGTGGGGAAAAACCCAGGGGACAGGGACTGCACACAGTCCCCAATGCAAAATCATTTCTCTTCCCTGTCAACCAAACGGTGGATTTACATATCCAACCTCCAAAATCCATATTTTGAGCAAATCCAACCCCAAATCCTCCCAACCAAACAATCCCTTATTACATTGGTTGTCATTTCTCAAAATCTAGTTAAGAGAGCAATTTTTGTTTATGTTTGAATTCCTAAATCATTGCAGAAAAGAAGATAAATTTCAATGATAATCACTAAATCAAGAAAACATCTATAACAATTCAACATAAAGTACATAATAAACCATCGGTTTTTTTAATTAAGAAAATCTGACGGTCAAGGATTTAATTAATCTATCTCATTATGCACCACATCGATTAAATAGTACAATATGAAAAGGCCCATACATAAATAATAAAAGTCGCATAAAATTGTTCAACATCTCTTATTTTGCTTGAACAATTTTGTTAGACTAAGAAACAAGGACTATGAGCTGCCATAAAAGAATCCCTAGATTCTCCACAACGAGGCTTCCGAAATTCAAATGCCATAAGCATAACAGCGTTATTAAAAGGTGAAATTCATCTGCAATGAAGTATATATGCACAATTTAAACATATCTTAAGATGTAAAAATCAAATAATATAGAGATAAACAAGTAGTATGCATAAAATATATATATGATAATCAAAATCTTATTGTTCTCATGATAAAAAAGTTATACATCAAAGGAAGAGTCAACCACCTTTCTCTTTCAAAAAGAAAAGGAAAAGAAAAAGAATCCTCTATTGTAAGTAATTTTTTATGTTATCCGGACTCCCCATTTAAGAAGAAGTACCCGTGTCGATCCGATATGACTAGGTATGGGTATGGAATCTGTATCCGATCCTCCATGGTGACAATCGGATCCTTCATAGTAACAATTGGAAGACTGGTAATGAAGTAGATAGTTTATTTTAATGTGGTAGTGAAGTAGATAGTTTATTTTAATGTGGTAGTGAAGTAGATAGTTTATTTTAATATGGTAGATTGGTAGTAAAGTAGTAGGGGAGCTGAAGGGACGGTCCCTTAGGGACTTATTCAACTAGTTTAGTAAAGTTTACAGGTAGTTTATAATTACATATTGACTTTTTATGAAACATTAGTCATATCTTTGTACCCGTAACCAAAATTTGGATCCTTTTTAGTCGAGTCTGTGTGTCCTTCAATTATGAATTTAAAGGACCGGACTTTTGGATATGTACCCGTATCTGACACCCATACCCGAGTCCAGGTAACATAGGTAATTATTTCACGAATAGATATTAGATAAGGAGAAATTATGAATTGACTCATACAAATTAAAGTAAAAACTACTTCAATGCTTAGAATTTGGACAATTGCGTTTGTCATGGGTACAAACTTTATTGCATCCATGATATAACTTTGGTTTCTTTTTTGTTGCTCGATTGCAATTTTTTAACCCGCTTTTAACCTTTTGTTATTGCCCTTAATTTTTGATATGTTGTGTGGAAAAACATCTATTTGATCAGGAACTACAAAAGAAGCACTATAAATGCACTGAATGTTTCTTTGGGGACCATCATCAATATTTGAACTATTTCGCTGTTTGATAAAAGAATATTTCAGATTTATCATACCTTCCTTCGCCTTTAAATACAATTCTTTTGACATGCTAGCTTCACACATAATGTCAGACCAAAGGTCCTATAAGTTAAAATATTTACTTTTTTGCTTGTTCTCAAAAGATTTACCATTATCAAATATAGGGGTGCTCGGGACATCTGGTACATTTCTTCAGTCCATTTCTTATGGATATAATAAGTAGGAAACTTATCAACTTCATCATTTTTCAATACAACTAAAATGTGTCTGCAAGGAGTTCTCTCACCCTCGAATAACATACACGAGCACGATGCAAATTTTCTAATCGGATCATAAATAATTTTTTTGATTTCTTTCCACGTTCGGTAATAACAAAAACCATATCTTCACATTGTGTTCTAATCTCCTTCATCCCGCATTGCAACAAGCTTTCTGAAAGCTCTTTTTGAAAGTCATAAAAGATACTATTGAGTATATATTTTATTCATCTGAATCTCCATAGGACTATGAAAAGTATGAAACATAATGCTCGGTGGTCTGTGAATTGTGGCACGATTCTTCTTCTCCTCCAACTTTGTGTCTTGAGATAGCCCTTTTAAATTGAAAATAAAATTCCATCAAATTTATTTTTTCTGAAGAAAAGTGACCGAAAAAGTTATTCACAGTCTCAGAATGTTGTCTAGTTCTCATTCTCAGAATGTTGTCTAGTTCTAATTTATTTTTTCAATCTGTTTTCTTTATCCAATCCAAATGCAAAATAAAAAGTGGGGTCAATGTCTTATAATTTTTTCAAGTTGTTTATGAATAATTGTGTATCAACGGTTCTCGTCGACTCTTTAGCATCCCTTAAATAATTTATAAAGTCTACTTATAAGCATCCAATTTTATCATACCCTCCCGATTTAATGTCCAGAACCGTTGAACATTTAGAAGTTTCATTATTTACTTTGTTGAATAAACCTATAAGTTTTTTATGCGAATAAGTTACTTCACGATTTATGTTCAAAAAATGTTTCATTCGAGGCGTTGTAATTGCATGGTTACGGTATTCCACAAACTGTGCAACTTGCCATTTTATTTATTTATTTATTTTTAATTCGAAGCTTTGCATTACCTAGGTTTTTGTACCTTTGATCTAGAGGGATTATCTTCCACAACTTTTGATTTAATGTCTTTCGGCTTGTGATGTCTCTCATTTGAGCAAATATAAGTTTTTATTGTCATTTTTTTCTCATCATAATTACTGCAAAATTTTCTAACATCAAAAGATGCAGCCTTGGCATATGCGTAATAAAAACGTTCACCATTTTCAATGAGTTAAAATAAATCCCGAGTTTTGGTATCTTCGTCATCAACATCATACACAGAAAATATGTTTGAACCTAAAAAAAATGCAAGAAATAACTAGTTATATGTTCTAACTAATGGTTTATATTCTATCAAAGAGCCTCATAATAAAAATAGAGAATTACCTCTGAAGACTTCGTATGCGATATGGTTCAATTTCCACCTCATTAGAAGGTGAAGATGAACCTAATTTGTCAATAAATTAATCTAAACATATTTGCGTTATAAAAAAACCTCTAATAGATTCGATAAATT
The DNA here is from genome assembly GCA_029216955.1 of Iris pallida. NCBI lineage: Eukaryota > Viridiplantae > Streptophyta > Magnoliopsida > Asparagales > Iridaceae > Iris > Iris pallida. The sequence continues at coordinate 11,261,131 of JANAVB010031417.1, read as the reverse complement.
GTGGGGATCTCCTTCCTCGGAATCCAATAGATTTGACAAAGATTCTCTTTCGAGTTTTTAGAAGTCAAACTTTTATCTATGATACTATACTAAACCAAAAGCAACATAAATAATTGACAATGTTGAATGCAACATAGGAATTTAATTATGGAAAAGAATAAAAATCTTGATATTTTTTGCCTCCTAAGAAAAGCCAATAAAAACATTCTTAGGAGGAATTTTTTTGGGATTTTTATTCTTTTCCGTAGTTAAATTTCTATGAATTATTTATGATGCTTTTGGTTTTAAATAGAATTATGGATGAAAGTTCGATCTCTAAAGAACTCGAAAGAGATTTTTTAACCGTCAGATTTTTTATTAATTAAATCTTTATTACGTACTTTGTTGAATTATGGATGAAAGTTAGATAGATTAATTAAATCTTTAACCGTCAGATTTTTTATTAACAATACTGATTTTATTACGTACTTTGTTGAATTGTTATGGATATTTTTTTTTTGATTTAGTGATTATCTTTGAAATATATATTCTTTTTTTGCAATGACAACGCGGAATCAAATCATAAACAGAAAATTGCTTCTTCTTAACTAGATTTTGAGCAATGCCAACCAATGTAATAAGACCAACAATCATATATCGTAACATGAACAAAGACGTCTCACTTTATAATCAACCATGCTATTTAACTGATTATTGTCTCCAATAATAGTTGAAGAAATTTCACATAAAGCTGTTGTAATTTGTAAATAATGATGTCTAATCCCATTTCTTCTTGCATAATAGTAAAACTCATCACCTCCTACACCAATTGCTTTTGCATTTCCAAAGCAAATAACTAGTTTGATTAACGGGTCTTCCCACTTAGTTTCTTCCCACTTAGTTTCTTTGCTAATCTTCGAATCTATTAGTTGCTACCCAAACCCTCTTAACCAGCTAGAGAATTCTCAAAGCATATGTATTTGAAAATACAAGAGTTTCTGGCTTATATGTCAAGCTTCAATTTCGTGCTGCTTATCAGAATATATTACAGTAGGCACAAGTCTAATTGGCCCCATGTGAACATGTCAGACTTCTACTGCCAAAGTGTCTCATGAACTCACTTAAGTTTCACTACCAGTTTCTAAACTACTAGGTGGCGACGTCACCTGCGTGTAGCATACCTGTGGGTATAGCTGGTCGGGAGTGGCGGTGGCTGTCACGTCCTGACCCGTGAAGTCATTTGTCCTCGCATCGATTTCTGTCGAATCGATTGTCCTTATTAGGGCATGATGCCGTACGAGTCTGGAGTTGCACTTGTACAACGCAAGATGATTAAATCATTTATGGATATCTCATTTTGCAACATTTGCAGCAGAAGAAACTGAGTCATATTGAAGTTAAAGCAGAGTATACGAAACAATCTCTTTTATTGATAAAGTAGCGGAATACAAAGGCTCTCAATAGCCCAAATGATTTTGCCAAGTTGGCTTACAACACTCATGATCTCTCTAGCTCATAAAAGATTTCGACGTTCCATACACCAGATCTTCTATATCCAGGCAGCATCCTCGACCGAACATCTTCATGTTGCAAGTCCGAGACTCGACGCCTCAACACGTCCAAATCGCTTCAGTATCTAGGGGATTGGGGTATCAATATACATCTCGTACTGGTGAATGGGAAAATCCACTCGTCTGAACCGACACTAAGTAATTTAGTGAAGCATGCAGTTTAACATAGATGATCTTTCCATTTTGCCTTAGGATCAGTTTGGAATATTGTGAAAACAGGAAAGCACATACGCATGTTATACTTGATAGCATAGCAAAAGCATGAAAACATATCATAACCGCGTCGTGACAGTGACATCTTACCTACATCGGCACACTCATCCTTGCACTGATGTAAGGTGAATACTTATCATCCATCCCTGCCATGTTAAAGGTAACGTTGTACTATAAGGGTGTCACGATCTTTGTTCCTGTACCAGACATAATATCAGTCCATCGACACCTATCTATATGAAGGTTATTGGTGATATCGACACCATGAAGGACTCTCAATGGCATTGCGACGCTCCCTATCAGTCCGGGTTACGATCCCAACTGTAGGTCCCGTAATGTCTCGCGCCGAAGCACGACGAATTCCCCCTAAGCTGAGCGATCCCGGTGCCCGGCGATTCCAACTCAAGGAAAAGAATACTTTGTGCAAAAGTTGTCCATGACCATGCAATATGCGTGAACAGTTTATGAAAAGTATAAGACATAAGCATGATAATGAATCTAGTTAACATAATTCACGTGTCAACTCGTATTTCATACTTTCACTCAATGTTTACGGCACTTATGTCCAACTCGATGTTCCAATGAACGATCTGTAGGCCCCGAACATTCCGAGACAACATGCCACATCCAATTGTTTCGTGGTTTCGAACCATAACTGTTCGTTTCGCTGACGAAGCCTATCATTTGCATATCAGCAGTTTTGTGGCATTTGTGCCACAATTGCTCGCTTCTCTTGACGAAGCATACCTTCGTTATTACAACAGTTCCGTGGCATTGCGCCACAACTGATCAATTCGCATAGCGAACCATATTTCATAAGTCTCGTGCATTTGATGTACGCCTCGCTACAATTATTTGATATTCTCCGACTTGTGCACTTGATGCACGTCTCGATTTAGTTTGTTCGATGTTCTACGACTTAGTGTTCATTGCCCTCTAACTCGTGCACCGAGGCACGCCTTGATGGATTATTAAATGTTCTACGACTTGTGCCCTCAGGCACTCGCTGATACGGTGGATGTGATGTTCTATGACTCCTCGTGCGTTTGATCAACGTTTCACTTTAGTTGTTCAATATTCCAGGGTCAATGTTATACGATCAATGTTCAATATTCTATCTTAGTGACTTAGTGTTCAATACACACTACGACTTCTACTTATCTGAGCCACGTACGTGGACTCTATAAGGCAACTTAGCATACAATGATACTTTTTATTAAGACATGACGGAGGAGGAAATAAGGGACAAGTCCTCTTACCTATGCTGATTCGTCTGTCGTTTCGTCGAACCGTTGTAGCTCGATTACTTAACTTTGTTGCACGGTCATCTCATTTGACTTAACCATTCGAGGCACTTCGTGTTCCTTCGAACTAATCGACCGATTCGACCTATCGTGTCTATGCCTTAGCCCGTTGCGAGGTGATACTTTGACCTTTGGCAGACTCCGTTGCAATTAGGGCAAAGTATTGACCTCAGAAAACTTGGCACAAAAGCCTGCACATGAAACCAACTCAATACTTTTTCAAATCGATTTTAATACTTGTTCGAATCGAACTTAATATTTCTTCGGGTCAACTTAATAATTCTTCGAGTCAACGACTCAGCGTAATGTACCGTGCGGTGCGGGACATTACAGTGGCAACTGCATTGTAACTCAATACTTATGTGGCCTGAAACAAATGGTGGTGATGCATCACATGATATCCTATATGATTATACAATTGGCATTGATCCGTCGTAGTTGGTGTTACCATCGAGGCTGGAGGAGAGATTGACCGCATGAGAGATTGACCACCTAGTAGAACCTATGTACTACCTTCCGGAAGAGAGAGAACAAGGGAAAGAGAGATTATAATCTTTTGGAAGAGAACAAGGAAAAGAGAACTTATAATCTTCCAAAAGAGAGATAACAAGGTCAATAAATCAAAACTTGGTTTGTCAATAAATCAAAACCTTCCTTAAAAAAGATATTATAATTTTTAACCATTAGATTTAACTTGAACTAAGATCCTACGAACAAAAAAATGTACTCATTTGCTCAATTAGGGTTTGTGCTCATTGGATAGGCAAACATGATAATACACATTATATATATATACACATTATATATATATATATATATATATATAATGTTTTTTTTTGCATAAGAATTACATGTACCCAGGAATATTTTATATTTACCAAACATGATAATACAATTTTTTTTTTAGGAATTTGATATGCATGAATTTTATTTCTTGGAATACGGGATTGACTCATTCATTTTCACTTTTTGGTATAATATGCACAATGATAAATGCAGTTTCCTATAGCAAATTGTATTATCTTGCCTCTTGTCAACCTGTAGTGTGCTCCTTAGTTGCATGAGCTTGATGTGCATATCCAAAATGTAGGTATACCTATCCGTTAATTGGCCAATAGATTTATTGCATAACTCTCTCATGCTTATAGGCCGTAGCTACCTTGGATAGGAATTTGGCACGAACATAGATGGTTGACGTCAAAGTAGATAACCAATTATAACAACTTTGTCACATCTTTTTTGGAGCTTTCTTAACTTTCATAGCCAACCCCATTCCGATAGAAGAAGGCTATGGATGAATCATATGATAATGATGAAAGATTGTAGGCCATAGCTACCTTGGCTAGAAAAATAGACTTTCCGCCTATATTGCAATCCATGTACCAAACAATACCTAAAGGTCAACATGATAATTGAGTATGTTATAATTTTGCTCAAATTGATCTAAAAGTATATTGTTTATTTCGATCCTAAATAGATTAGGATCGGTTTCTTTGTGGTTATGAAACATTAAACTATTATGATTTATTTTAGGGTTTAGTTTAGGCTCTACAAATATACCTCTCATTTGAGAAAAAGCATAGGAGAGAATAAAAGGCACAAGGTTTTGGGATTTTTTGAGTGTTTGGTGAGAATTATTCAAGATTGTATTATTTTTAGGGTAAAGTGCAAAAAATCCCTCGTTAGATTCTCGCTTTTTGTACTAAAAGATCCCATGCTCTTAAAATTTCTGAAAGTATGAAATTTGCTCATTTTGCTCCCTTTCCGTTAACTGATGTTAAGTGGGGTGTGTAATGACCATTTTACCCCTCCCCTCTCTCTCTCCCTCTCTCTCCGGTAGTGCGGGGAGGACGAAAGGGGCGGGGCTGGCCGGGGCGGGAAGGAGGAGGAGGGGGGCTGGGCTGGCCGGGGCGGGGAGGAGGGGGGGTGCTCGCCGGAGTAACGAGGGGGGCTGAGGGGGCAGGGAGGGGGGGAGTGTCACGTCCCGCTCCCGTAGGAGCGATCGTCCTCGCTAAGGCCACAGAGTCGCACAAAGTGTCCCCATTTGCAGTGGAAAGTAAAAGAACACAAGTTGGAATAAATTCAAACTCTTTATTGATTTTTAAGAAGTTTACAAGCGGCGCTAGGCCGAGATTACAAGTCGCTCAAGCTCTCTCTCTCTCTGAAACATAAAAGGCGTGCCAAGTGGCTTACAAGATAGAATGATTCATGGCGATGTTCCGATACATTATGTCCTGTATATGGTGCTTCAGCTCCTTGCAACGCTCCAAGGCTCCAGAGTTAGCTTCGCGCCTTAGCACGTTCGAGGGAAGCTCCGCACCCGACGACGTCTCCTGCACCCTGCAAACAAACTGTGGGGTTATCAGTACATTGTTATGCACTGGTGGGGAGGCTAGCTCGCCCACTCGCTATCATTATCAAACACGTTCATTTTACTTCTGTGCATCCTCTATCATTCATTGTCTTTCTAATCTTGCCTTAGGATCAGTTTCATGGCATATTTCATAACCTATCTCGTGTTACCGATTTCAAGTGTTTGCATGGAAATACATGCACGACTTACCCATACTTACCGTCCGGTCTTCCCTGTCCAAAGTAACCAAGTTAGTCAACAATTCATATATAACAACTTAACGTAGTTCGCGTAAACATTCAGTGTCAAGGACGTGTCCCTGCCTCAGATTCTACGACATGTTCCCGCTTACGAAGATACGTTATGACGATGCCTCATTCCGATGATCATTCTCCCTCGAATATTCCTATCTACTCAACCGGTCAGTTGTGTTACGTTCGAAAGGTTTTGTTCCAACGTCCATGTTCATTCAACTATTCAATTGTTCAGTTAACTTAGACTACTTTGTTTCAATGCAAGGACTTGCACGCGGATTGCCACCAGCAAGCCCACTTAATCTACATGCACTGGTCGCTGGCATCACAAGCCATTTGGACATGTTTCCCTTGGTATTCTCACCTATCATAGCGTGATGGCTGGTACACCTTGATAGTCTTTTGAAATACCCGGCCTAACGTCTCCTTTGTGTCTGAGCCCACACACAGGCCGTCCGTAAGCCATGATTCCGTCTAGGCCAGCCACGATGTTTCGTTGATCGTTGTCTTGGAATCTCTTTTTGATTCTTCCTCCCGTATACGAGTGGGTTGTCCGCGACTATTTCGTATTGTCTTGTCATTTTAACTTAACGGTTGTCTTTGAGCTATAGGCTGTTTGTGAGCCATAATGCGTTATCGACCAGGTTGGCGGCGGCGTCCGTGCAGCGCGGGTAGCGAGCCCCATTGCACGTCCCCGTCATACATGTCGCTAACCATTCCTTTCTTCCTTATCTTTTATTCATTCTTTCTTTCACTTGTTCGTTCGTTCATTGATTCATTCACGTATTCATTCATTTATTCGTTGATTCATTCATTCATACATTATGCAACTCCCTGTGCGGGAGTCGCCTTGGCGACCCATCGGTCCCGAAGTCTTCCAATGTTGCTATACTCTACTCGGAACGACTATGTCGATAGTCTTTCCGTTTCATTGTTGTAAACCATTTATTGCTTCATTGTTGAACGCATAAGGAACTTGAAATGTAAGCTTGTGCCTTAGCACGAGCGTGGAGTGCGGTGCGAGAGTTCTTATATTTTTCGAGTTCTTTTCCATGTTCTAAACAAGCATACAAGATGGTGATGAAGATTTTAGTGATGATAAAGATTCTGCTTTTGGGTTTGGTAATTTGATATTTGCCTATTATAAGGTTTTTGATGATTATGATTTGGTATTTGGTGATTATGTTGAAAGATTGTACCTGGGACAGGGGATGACTATAGTGGCCTGGAGTTCGACGTCGATCAACTAAGGGATGTGACCCAAGTGAGAAGTATGAATTGTTGAATTTATGAGTCAGCATTCAGTGTATTTTGTTCTGTGTACCAGGACGATTTCGTGATACGAAGGTGCAATCCATCTACAATATGGTGTTTTTTGTGGATTTTGTTGTTGTTGAGATTTTGACGATTGGAAGTGGAGATTGTTAGATTTTAGCTCAAGTTTATCTAAAAGTATTTTATTTAGTTAAATCCTAAGTAGATTAGGTTAGTTTCTTTGTGGTTAAGAAACATGAGATTAGATTGTTATGATTTATTTTAGGATCTAGTTTTAGGCTATAAATATAGGTCACTTTTAAGAAAACATGTGTTGGGGGGTGGGGGTCGGAAGGATGTAGGGTTTGAGAAATTTTTGAGTGTTTGGTGAGGATTATGAGAGATTGTAATCTTATTTATGATAATTAATGATTTTTTTTGGTTTGGAGTTAATTTTTTGGTGAGGATTATGAGAGATTATAATCTTATTTATGATAATTAATGATTTTTTTGGTTTGGAGTTAATTTTTTGGTGAGGATTATGAGAGATTATAATCTTATTTATGTTATTTTTTTAAATTTTATTTCTATTGTCGCATCTTTTGATGTAGCAAAGTAAACACTTGATTCAATCCGAAGGCAGCAGGCATGTCAAATTAGTTGTGGATAATGGATGTAACTTGAATTTTTTTTTAAAAAAACTTAAAAGTCATACCTATATAGTTTCTAACTCCCTATTAGGTCTTCATCTTACTCTTATGGGTGAGTGGTAACAATTACTGCTGCTTCTCCATTTGATTTAGGCTCTTATTTCCATCCAAAGGCTAAAAATAGGTGCTGGTTTAAGCTTAAATCACCTAGCTAGTCAACCCTCTTCTTTTGTGTTATATGGTATTAAGTCATTAGTTTATGAATATTTCAATAAAAAGCTGTCATTTTGGTCTAGTGATGCACAAAAACATAATACATACTGGCTAAATGCTTTAGTTAGGCTGGTTTGAAAAGATTCCTTAATCTCATTAAACCAGGAAATTCTTATTCCTTTACCAAAGGTGTCTGAGTTTGAATAACAAGCTCCATGTCAAGTGTTTATTAAATGTTTTAGTTAAACTGTCCGCTTTAATAGATTCCTAAATGTATTTAAGCTGGAAATTCTTATTCAACTACCAAATGGAGCTGGGCTAAATAACAAGTTTCACCTAATATGCCCTAATGGGAAGGGGACTTCATATGGTGCAGTTGTGTGTAGAAGAAAATCCCAACAGATCTTAAGCCACTAGCAGTTAACCCAAGATTGACAATCTCTTATAATTTAATACTATCAAATTCTCCAGCCTATCACAATAATTTCCTTTTATCTGAATGCCTACTGTAGCTCTATATTACAACTAGCAAAAAGATACTTATGTTGAAGTCATATAATTTCTAAAGGAAATGCCAAGTTACATTGTTTAGAAGCTAATAGATAGCATGTTGCCTAAACCACATTATAAATAGAAAGGATTGCAATTTTTTAGTTTTATTTAACCTTATAAAACAACATAAACTTGTTGATGGATGCCAACTACCCATACCTGCAGCCATTGATACACCTATATGGATTGATATTTAAGGTTCCTTTTTCGATAAAAGCTTTAAGATTCAAGATCATCAGGTCATGGAGAGGGTATCCCTATTTTACATCTTTTGGGGGGGAGTTTTACTCTTGAGATTGACTTCTTGGTCTATATAGCAAGCTTAGAAAGAATCTAAATGATCACGGTAATCTATTCTGATTCCTCTTGGTTATTGTACATGTTACTTTTACCCTGTAATTATGGGTTGTTAGTATGAAGTATTTCCCTATTCTAATCTCGAGGGAAGAAAGAATGAGGAAGAACCATCTGGAATCTGATTATTATCCGGGGTGTAGTCATTGATATTATTGATTGTTTAAGCTCCATATATTTAATCCAAGCAGATAGTATACCTTGTTCTAAACTATTCTGGCAGAAATGTGATCATCATCGTTGTTTGGGTTCATCTACTTGCCTAAGACACTCTTGTGAAATCCTTCTGATCTGACTATCTTTTAGGAGACGATCTTTGGTGCATCAGTATTGCTAATTTTTCTTCTATTGGGAATGTCTAGTCCGTTTATTTTATGTTAAATGTTTTATAACTATCATGCAGTCTCTTGTTAGCTATGTAAGTATCATGCAGTCTATTATGTTTGTTGAATATGATTTTCTGATTATGGAGACTGGTACTTTGCCAGAATGAAGTACATGCTAATGTAAAATGAACATAGATTATTACAAACTAACCATACTCTATATCTGCCTTTTAAGAAAGAAGTAATTTGATTAAAGGAGGTGGATTTTGATATCTTGTTGTATTATAGCCTTCCTATTTGAAGCCAGTAACCATTCTGAAAGCAAGTTTTGCTGATATCACCGTTATAGGTTATAACAAAGCTCTTCAACTAGTTTGACCTCAACGACTTGACTTATTTGCTCTTTATTATTTCTTCCCTTGCTGTTACAGGTAACTGCAAACGAAAGCCCAACAGGTACCACTGCCCAGCCTCCCATCCTTGTTCAACTCCTCCAGATCATCATTGCAATGACTGTGATGGACACATGGCAATATTTTGTGCACCGATACATGCATCAAAACAAGTTCTTGTACCGCCATATTCACTCCCAACACGACAGACTTGTTGTCCCTTGTGCCATCGGAGCCCTCTATAACCATAACCACCCAGTTGAGGGCCGCCTCCTTGATAAGTTCGGTGGGCCCCTCGTTTTTGATCTCTGGGATGACAGCTCGGACAGCCGTGGTCTTTTTCTGCTTTGCAGTTATGAAGACTGTTGATGATCATTGTGGCCTTTGGCTGCCCGGAAATATCTTTCAGATGTTCTTTCAGAACAACACTGCCTACCATGACATTCATCATCAGCCCCAAGGTACAAAATTCAACTACTCACAGCCGTTTTTCACGATATGGAATAAGATATTGGGAACAGACATGCCATATAGCTTAATCACCCGAAAAGAAAGGGGATTTGAGGCTAAACCTCTGAAAGATTAGTGCATGGACATACGGTTGTAACGGCAATATGAATTTTCCTGCGTTGCATCCAAGGTTCAGAGTTGCTGCAAATTTTTGGGATGGTCTCATTTCTCTGGATTGGTGGTTGTACTCTTCTGCTGCTGTAGAAGAGAGTATGTTTTTTGTTAGAACATTTGTATTTTGTTGATATGTAGAGAGATGGGTTCTGCAAATTTGTTGCACAAATATTTTGAATGTGCATATTGTGAATGGTTAGATATTTTTGAGCTTGTTTTATGAAAATTGTGGTAGGCTTGTTTAATGTGCTCTTTTGCCTTGAAAAAGATTACTGGGTTCTTTTAACTAAAAAAAGAAATCATATTTGTTTTCATCTTCTGGGTTTGTATACTTTTTTGCTATGAGCAAAATGCAGATGCTTATAGAATACACATGCATGATGCATCTATTGATAGAAATCACAACAGTTGTAATCAGTTACATGATTCATTTCGATTGTGTTTCTATATAAACCAGATTTGTAATCAGTCACATGAATAATTTTGATCTATTTGATTGTGCATTCATCTACAAATGAGAGAGAGAGAGAGACAGAGAGAGAGAGAGAGATTAAAATAGCTGGAATGACTTGGATCTGCTGAAAGTTGTTTAGCGAGAAACAAAGATTGAGAAATTAAGAATACAAAGAAATGGCGAGGGGTGAGCCGAACCGAATAACAGAAAACCGAATTGGACCGAAACCGAATAAGCAAAACCGAAACTGAACCGAATTGGTTCATAACCGAATCAAATCGAACCGAATTAAATTGGTTCGGTTTTTGGTTTATTCGATTTTTTAGTTTATTTGTGTTTTTTTAATATATATATATAGTAATTAAAATACCTAAATTTATTTAGTATGTATCTATACTATATATTTAATATATACCTCTCTCTCTATATATGTGTTTTCTTATTCGATTTCGGATTTTGGACCGAAACCCAAAACCGAAACCGAAACCGGAAAAGAAAATTTAGTATTTTCAAAACCGAAACCGAACCGAATATTTTTTCAACCGAACCGAATCTCTTATTTGGTTCCGTTCGATTTTGGTCCAAAACCGAATAATGCTCACCCCTATAAATGGCCACCGAGATTTGAAGAATTTAATTTTGTGCTGCACTGTTAAAAACCTGGTCTTCTCCAAATTAAGATACATGGCTGTTAAGATCGGACATCTTTTGACAAAAACTTGTATAGGAACACAACTTGTACAAAGAAGAACATAAAAGATTGTCCATAAATTTTATAAGATTGGACTATTCAAACCTGATAGCATCATAGCCCGCCATGTCTATATATATAAAGGACACACTGAGGGTTTGAGGGTTCAAGGAGTATTGATTAGGTTCAAGAAAATGTCGGCATATATCTCGTATATATAAAGAAGGAATTATACCTCCATGTATTTACTTCAGAGTTCAGTGGGTTCACTGATATGAAAAGGGAAAATTTATGAAATGCCCAAAAATTTAAAAGTTTTATGAAAAATCCACCCCAAAATAAACTTTCATCGCGTGCCCAGCATTAACTTAAAAATATATAAAAGGGTACGGCATGACCCTTTTGCCCTTCTAATTTATTAAGAATATCATCAAACCCAGCAACTCTTCAGAAAAACGGTTCGATTCCAGAAGATACAAAACCAAGAGACTCTTCAAAAAGTGTTTCTATCGCTCCCTCCTCTTCCATACTCTGTTCGCTTGCGATTTTAGGTCATCTCCTCCAAAAATCTTAGAAATTTCTTATAAGAAATCGCCAGCGAATCTCCATCACAATGTCGCAATCATCAGCAATGGATGTAGACCAAGTTAGAGAAGAAGGAGAAGAAGTAGTTGTTGGAAAGCAAACGAAAGGAGGGATGAAAGTTAAGAAGGTTGCTCGTAGACGAAATGCTCCAAAGAAAAAGAAGTGCAAGAAGCAGTAGAAGAACAAGAACAACAAGAACAAGAAGTAGCAGGGGAGGAAGAAGAAGATCAAGAAGAAGGGAAGAAAAAAGGTAAAACTTTGAGACCTGTTCATTCTCCGTTTATATTGACGCGGCAAATGAAAATGATCATTCTCCGTCTATAAAATACACGGAGGATGCCATTTCTGTGTCATTTGAACTAGAAATGGCCATTCTCCGTCTATTTTGAGACGGAGAATGGCATTCTCCATGTTTAAACACACGGAGAATGGCATTTTCTGTGTTTTTGACATAAAGAACGAGCATTCTCCGCCTAATATGAGACAGAGAATGTCATTCTCCGTTATAAAATAGACGGAGAATGACCTTTCTTCTTGCATTAACCTAGAGAAATGAACATTCTCCGTCTTACTGACACGGAGAATGCCATTCTCCGTCTATTTTATAACGGAGAATGGCATTCTCCGTCTATTTCGACACGGAGAATGACATTCTCCTTGTATTTTGACCTAGAGAATGAGCATTCTCCGTCTTATTGAGACGGATAATGTCATTCTCTGGGTCAAAATAAAGGGAGAATGCCATTCCCCGTGTTAATACAAAACGGAGAATGCCATTCGCCGTCTATTTTATTACGGAGAATGTCATTCTCCGTTTTGTATTAACACGAAGAATGACATTCTTCCTTTATTTTGATCTAATGAACGAGCATTCTCCGCCTAATATGAGACGGAGAATGGCATTCTCCGTATTAAAACACGCGGAGAATGGCATTCTCCTTGTATTTTGACCTAAAGAATGAGCATTCTCCGCCTTATTGAGACGGAGAATGTCATTCTCTTTGTCAAAATAAAGGGAGAATGCCATTCCCCGTGTTAATACAAAACGGAGAATGAGATTCTCCGTCTATTTTAAAACGGAGAATCACATTCTCCGTCTATTTTGATACGGAGAATGGCATTCTTCCTTTATTTTGATCTAAAGAACGAGCATTCTCCGTCTAATATGAGACGGAGAATGCCATTCTCCGCCTTACTGAGACGGAGAATGCTCATTCTCCGGGACAAAATAAAGGGAGAATGCCATTCTCCTTGTATTTTGACCTACAGAATGAGCATTCTCCGTCTTTCTGAAGCGGAGAATGAGCATTCTCCGTCTTGCTAACGCGGAGAATGGCATTCTCCGTTTTAAAACACGCGGAGAATGCCATTCCCCGTGTTAATACAAAACGGAGAATGCCATTCTCCGTGTCAAAATAGATGGAGAATGATATTCTCCGTCTATTTTGACACGGAGAATGGCATTCTCCGTGTGAATACAAAACGGAGAATGCTCATTCTCCGTCTAATATTAGACGGAGAATGCTCATTCTCCGTCTAATATTAGACGGAGAATGGCTTTCTCCTTGTTATAATAAAGAAGAATGTTGACGTAAACCTAATTGTTGTTGTTTTTAGAAAAAAAACTGTCAGGAACAAAGAAGAAAGACTTTTCCGTGCAACATTCACCCCAATACTCTCTCTCATGGATGAGGTGAAGGAAAAGTTTCGCCATTTGCCTGAAGCAGTTGTTGAAAGCTTGAAGAATGTAGGATTCTACAACTTCGTAGATGTATTCTACAGAACTAAGGTGAAAAAATCAGAACTATCTAAAGTCACCCAAGGTCTGGAGAACTTGATGGGGACTTATTTGGAAGAAGATGGAATTGGATATTTCTAATTGAGCAGCAGTGTTAAGGTAGCACCAACTGCTGATGAGATGACAACCATTTTCGGTCTGCCAATGAATGATGACACTGAAGTTGATGAGAAGTATTTGAAGATCATCACTGAAAAGCAGAAGACCCCCCACCAGCAGACTCATTCAGCATGTGTACAAAACACTTCACAAGATTGCTGAAAAATTCCAAGGGCAAAAATGCTGAAGTCTCAAACGCATAAGTTAGGAAAATGATATTAGAGCTGCTGGGGGGCGAAAATGCAAGTCCTGATGAATTGGCCAAGTTAATAGTATTCAACTTGTGCCAAACAGCATTCTTCACCAGAATGGGGGGGTCGAACTTGCCATACAATTTCTTCGCTCTGGTGGAGAGCACAGATGTTATAAAAAGCATCTGTTGGCCTCGGATTATACTGGGGTACGTCATGGACAGCATAAAGAGGGCTGTCACAAAATCTGAAGATGGTGATGTTGATATATCGTACAAGAAGATTGAAGGTTGTACGATATACTTCTTGTATTGGTTTGCAGAGCACAGTCGACTGATAGAGAGGAAGTGCAAACCAACAGTCGCATCTCCGAGATTCGATACATGGGATGGGAATAGAATCTCGATATTCCTAAAAAATGAATATCAAGGTGCTCAAATGGATTCGGATTTGATATTCAAGGATCTTGTTGCATTGAATGTTGATGAACTTGAAGAAGTCCCAGCAGAGCAGCAATGTTTAGAAGGTGGAGATAATTCTGTTGATGAAGAAGAACCACAAACTGAAGCTCAAGCACCAGCACCCTCTACAGCTGACAATGTAGATATGTTGCGTGTCTTGCAGGAGAAATCTCAGCTTATCGCTGAGAATGAGCAACTCCAGGAAAGAGCCCAGCAACTAGCGACAGATGTAGCCCAACAACGTGCTGTGGGGCTCGTTGCTGATGGCTTGGAGAAGGAGTTAGACTCTTTAAGGAACGAGAAATTGCTCCTTATTGATGATAATAAGAAACTCCGTGAGCGAGTTGAAGAACTGGAGGCACAGGGGTCGGAACTAGACTCCCTGAGAAAGCAGAAGTCTGAGCTTACTGCTGATAATGAGAAGCTTCGTCAACGTGTTGAGGAGCTACTTCTAAAAGGTAAGATTTTATATTTTTTGTCTATTTTAATCTGTAATTACCTGTATCTAACAAGGAGAATGACCATTCTCCGTGTCAAAGTACACGGAGAATGAAGTTTTCTGTGTGTTTTGACCTATAAAATGTCATTCTCCGTGTCAAAATAGACGGAGAATGTCATTCTCCGTATTAAAACACACTTAGAATGACATTCTCCGTCTATTTTGACCCGGAGAATGACATTCTCCGCTAGTATTTTAACACGGAGAATGACATTTTCTGTATTTTGACATAGAAATGACATTCTCCGTCTGTTTTGACACGTAGAATGTCATTCTCCGTGTCAATTTAGACGGAGAATGTCATTCTCCGTCTAAATTGACACGGAGAATGACATTCCCCGTCTATTTGGAAACGGAGAATGGCCATGCCATTCTCTGTCTATTTTGACACGGAGAATGACATTCTCCGTCTCTTTTGGCACGGAGAATGACATTCTCCGTCTAAATTGACACGGAGAATGACATGACATTCTCCGTCTATTTTTTACGCGGAGAATGACATTCTCCGTCTATTTTGACACGGAGAATGACTATTCTCCAGATTAAAGTAAACGGATAATAATATTTTTCATTGTTTTTAAAAAGAAGATTATATAATATTGACATCATACCTCTTGTTGTTGTTTGTTTTTATATCAGTGAAAATGACAGAGGATCTCAAAAAAGAGAATGAAAAGCTCAATGATGATAACAACAAACTTCTAGAGGAAGTTGCATCGTTGAAAGACGAAATCACACAGAAGAATGATAGAATTGTTAACCTTGAAGCAATGGCTAAAGCATTGCAAAGTGGGGAGACTCAAGCAGTTCCCCAAAAGCATTACACAAGAGCAAATGAACCTGCTGGAACTAAAAAATAATCAAATGCTGCAGATGAGGATGATTTTATTATATTGCAAAAGAAGAAAACATCCGATGCTACAATAAGTAAGAAGACAGGTCCTGGTCGGAAAAGAAAAGATCCTTCCAGTCCCAGAAAGAAAGTAGCTCCTGCTGGGAAAAAAAAAGCTCCTTCCAGCCCCGAGAAGGTAGACAATAAAAAGGAGATGTCAGCTCCTGAAGAACTTGAGGAAGAATCTCCTCAAACAGCAAAGCTTGTTAAAGAGGGGAAAATGCTGATACAATGTCCGAAGCTCAGACTTTGGAACCTTGCAGACGATGAGCTGAAGCAAATATACAGGAGCATCGTATACCAAAGAAGGATGTCTCCAACGTAAGTATTCTAAACTTGAACCAATTTCTGTACAATTCACAAGAGAGAATGATCATTCTCCGTCTCATTTAAAACGGAGAATGACATTCTCCGTTTATATTGACGCGGCAAATGAAAATGATCATTCTCCGTCTATAAAATACACGGAGGATGCCCTTTCTGTGTCATTTGAACTAGAAATGGCCATTCTCCGTCTATTTTGAGACGGAGAATGGCATTCTCCGTGTTTAAACACACGGAGAATGGCATTTTCTGTGTTTTTGACCTAAAGAACGAGCATTCTCCGCCTAATATGAGACGGAGAATGTCATTCTCCGTGTCAAAATAGACGGAGAATGACCTTTCTTCTTGCATTAACCTAGAGAAATGAACATTCTCCGTCTCACTGACACGGAGAATGCCATTCTCCGTCTATTTTATAACGGAGAATGACATTCTTCTTGTATTTTGACCTAAAGAATGAGCATTCTCTGCCTTATTGAGACGGAGAATGTCATTCTCCGGGTCAAAATAAAGGGAGAATGTCATTCCCCATGTTAATACAAAACGGAGAATACCATTCGCCGTCTATTTTAATACGGAGAATGATATTCTCCGTCTATTTTAACACGGAGAATGACATTCTCCGTCTATTTTAAAACGGAGAATGATCATTCTCCGTCCGGAGAATGATCATTCTCTGTCCGGAGAATGACATTCTCCGTCCAATTCATAACGGAGAATGACATTCTTCGTCCATTTCATAACGGAGAATGATCATTCTCTATTGGAGTTATTTTTTATGCAATTTTATCATTAGCCTATATTATTATCATAATCGAAACTAAATTTATGTGCAGTGATTATGTATACATGTACATTCCAAATGCTCCAGAAGAATGTAAAATAAGAAGAAGAAACAATGATGTCAGCATGTTGTTAAATGCTAAAGATTTTTAAGACATACTAAATGAGGCGGATATAGAAGCCGGTGTTATGAACTACTTAATAAAGCTTATGAACGAAGTTCAAGCCGAATTAAGGCAGAACATGCAGTCAAGCTCGCAGGGTGCACAATGTAAATGGTTTGCAATCATGATGCCCCATTCATTGGTAAGAATCGAAACTGAAAAATAAATATTAAAGTGTACAGCTACTAATAGTGTTGTAAAAAACTAACTCATGATATTATTTTTTATTTTTTTTCTTCTGGAAAACAGAGTACTGCCCAGTATGTCGATGAAAAAAATCCAACACCTGGAGCAGTGTACAATTTCAAAGTTGATATAGAAGATTTTATCATGGAGCTGGAAGATGATATTGAATGGCTATTCGTGCCACTCTTCCGCGAGGAGAATAAACACTATACGCTGCTGGCATTCAACTTCAGCTCCTATGTTTGGACGCACTACAACTCATTGCGGAAAAACACGGACGCTAAGGAAATCTAGGATGCAAAATACATGAAGAATAAAATCGAGCCAATTGTAATGAAGAAGATTGCATTGATGAGGAATAAAAGCCCAGCAATCCAGGAATACGAAACAACAGAGCTCAAGGTTTGCAAAGAATGCCCACAGCAACTATCACCCAGCTGCCTGCTGTATGTTTCATATTATATTGAAAAGTTGTCGAGAGCTCCATTTGATTTACAGAAGAAAACAAACAAAATAGTTCACAATACTATTGTAAAGAGAAGGCTAAATTTGGCTAAGGCTTTGCTTATGAGTGAATGTGCAGTTCCTTTTGTACAATAAAAGAAAATGACAATGTAAATTGGCTAACAAATTCCTTGTATATATTCTGTTTGTCAGGTTTCTTTTGTAATGTATTTGTTTTCCTTTGTAATGAAATTCAATTTTTCGACTAATTTACATTGTTCTATATATGTAAATCTGTTTTGTTAAAGTTCTGTTGTTTGATTCAAACCTATAATGTCATTATCTGTGTTAATACAAACCTATAATGTGTGCATTTGGAACTTAGAAATGGCCATTCTTCGTGTCAAAATAGATGGAGAATGTCATTCTCCGGGTCAAAAGAGACGGAGAATGCCATTCTCCTTGTATTTTGACCTAGGGAATGAGCATTCTCCGTCTTACTGATGCGGAGAATGGCATTCTCCGTTTTAAAACACGCGGAGAATGACATTCTTTGTATATTTGACTTAGAAAGGAACATTGTCCGTCTTAGTGACGCGGAGAATGGCCATTCTCCGTGTCAAAATAGACGGAGAATGTCATTCTCCGGGTCAAAAGAGACGGAGAATGCCATTCTCCTTGTATTTTGACCTAGGAAATGAGCATTCTCCGTCTTACTGATGCGGAGAATGGCATTCTCCGTTTTAAAACACGCGGAGAATGATTATTCTTTGTATATTTGACTTAGAAAGGAACATTGTCCGTCTTAGTGACGCGGAGAATGGCCATTCTCCGTGTCAAAATAGACGGAGAATGTCATTCTTCGGGTCAAAAGAGACGGAGAATGCCATTCTCTTTGTATTTTGACCTAGAGAATGAGCATTCTCCGTCTTACTGACGCGGAGAATGGCATTCTCCATTTTAAAACACGCGGAGAATGATTATTCTTTGTATTTTTGACCTAGAAAGGAACATTATCCGTCTTAGGGACGCGGAGAGAATGCCATTCTCCGTGTCAAAATAGACGGAGAATGTCATTCTCCGGGTCAAAAGAGACGGAGAATGCCATTCTTCTTGTATTTTGACCTAGGGAATGAGCATTCTCCGTCTTACTGATGCGGAGAATGGCATTCTCTGTTTTAAAACACGCGGAGAATGGCATTCTTTGTATATTTGACTTAGAAAGGAACATTGTCCGTCTTAGTGACGCGGAGAATGGCCATTCTCCGTGTCAAAATAGACGGAGAATGTCATTCTCCGGGTCAAAAGAGACGGAGAATGCCATTCTCCTTGTATTTTGACCTAGAGAATGAGAATTCTCCGTCTTACTGACGCGGAGAATGGCATTCTCCGTTTTAAAACATGCGGAGAATGATTATTCTTTGTATATTTGACTTAGAAAGGAACATTGTCCGTCTTAGTGACGCGGAGAATGGCCATTCTCCGTTTCGTATGAGACGGAGAATGTCATTCTCCGGGTCAAAAGAGACGGAGAATGCCATTCTCCTTGTATTTTGACCTAGAGAATGAGAATTCTCGGTCTTACTGACGCGGAGAATGGCATTCTCCGTTTTAAAACACGCGGAGAATGATTATTCTCCTTGTATTTTTGACTTATAAATGGCCATTCTCCGTGTATCTAAAACGGAGAATGATTATTCTCCGTGTTAAAACACACGGAGAATGGTCATTCAATACATTATAAAGTCAGAGAGTATAAAGGAGAATAAGTTCTTATGCTGTTAATATATATGTGAAACATCAAATATGCAGAATTCAAACTATTACCATTGATATCAAAAAATGTAAGATATGTATTCAAAAAACAATTTCCAGTTATATAAAAGAAGGAATATATGTGTATGTATTAACGAGGGGGCGCTGCCCCCTTGACCACCGTAGCAGCATGTGGAGGCAGAGGACAAGTGCTGCGATTGTGATTGCATAATTCAAAACAATTCTGGCACCTTATCTTTCTTTTCTCTTTTCCCTTGTTCTCATATTTGCACTTGTAACGGTCCGCTTTTGGTCGTCCAGGACCTCGTTTCGGAACAGGGGGTAGAACAACATCAGTGGAATTATTTTCAAACTGTTTTTTTGCAATCTAGAACTGGACGAATGGCACATGAATATAACTTCTGGTAATAATCTGATGTCCAATACTGCTCCACAAAGTCGTAAACAGATTTATCTGAACCAACTCTGATGCATTGTATTGCATGGCTGCATGGGAATCCATATACCTTCCATCTATGACAACTACAATGACAATCAAGAAGATTCACCATATGGGAGGAAGTATCTGCGATCACCTCAAATTCGAAATCACCGGACCGATATACCCTATAACACATGCCATCATCTGTAAGCTGCTTCAGCATATCCTCAGCGTATGGAGTCAATTTGCTATTCAAACCAATTGCATCCTTGTGGCGATCCGAAATCATCTTCATCATCTTCACACGGATGACATTTACAATTGTTGATATAGGCAATTTCTTCTCAGCCTTTATCCATGCATTGAATGACTCTGCACAACTAGAAGCAACCTCACCGTATCTACATCCCGGAAAGAATGCGTTTGACCAGTGTTCAGGTTTTTGTTTATTCATCCAATTCACAATATGACCACAATTCAGATCATAAATCTTCTTGATTGCTTGTCTATACCCACCTTTATACAGAAAAACAAATAAGTAATAAAGAATTAGGTCAATTCACAAAATTATGAAAAAATAAGTGCATTCGCATAAGGATAATAGTCATTCTCCGTTCAAAAGCTAACGGAGAATGATATTCTCCGTTCTATGCAAGACGGAGAATAGTCATTCTCCGTTCAAAAGCTAACGGAGAATGACATTCTCCGTTCTATGCAGGACGGAGAATGGCCATTCTCCGTTTTAAAACACACGGAGAATGACTATTCTCCGTCTTACTGACGCGGAGAATGGTCATTTTCCTTGGTAAATTAATGGTAAATGCATAGAAAATGTGCATATATCTGTCTCATTAACACACCTGGAGTTAGAGCATATACTGCTTGCCTCCAAGCTTCAAGTACATGCGGATACACTCTTTCATTTCCTTTCTCTTTCAGCGGTATGTTATTCTTCATGTGATAATAGCAATAGCTATGATAATCATTAGGAAACACTTTAGGGACTTCAGAAACTAGACCGGTGCCTTGATCCGAAAGAAAAACAATACGCCTACTACATCCAACAACATTCTTTAGATTTCTAAGGAACCATTTCCAATTATCGCCATCTTCGCCTGAGACTATACCGTATGCAATAGGGTAGAACTGTTGGTTACCATTCTTCGCTGTAGCAGACATCAAACATCCTCTAAACCTCCATGTAAGGAAAGTGGCATCCAAATATAGCATCGGACGACAATATTGAAAGCCTTCTACGCAAGCCCCATATGAAAGAAAAAGCCGCTCAAACCTCATTGATGAATCATCTTTCTGGAAGTCGATAACGGAACCATTATTGGTTTCCTTTACCTTGTTCACATACCAACACAAGTCACTGTAAGATCTAACATCATCTCCGTACATTTCCTGGTGCACCAGCCTAATTCCGTGGTATGCCTGTCCATATGTAACAGATAAGCCGTAGTCGACCTTGAAATCATCGACAACAGATTTTGCGGACTTTTTAGGATGCATCCGAACAATGTCACTAACCAAACTTTTCACAAACTTTGCTGGAACAACCAGATTACCTTTATCCATATAGCCAGCTCCACAATTATGTTCTCCCACATACCTCCTCACCTCAAAAATTTGATTATCTTTCGAAATAGATATAGCATGGAAGCTCCACAAACAAGCATGTGTCTTAAAATTCTTGCAACAAACAGTATACCTCCCCGGCTCAGATTTCAAAATGTGGAATGGATGACGAGATTCAAAACATACCTTTCTAACAGCATTCCTAACTTCTTCAACACCATTTAGAAAAATCTGACCAACACCAGTAATTGATCCAGGCCACATATCCGATTTCCTCTTCTTCACTGTCTCTGTTGAGCCCTCATAAAATTGTACTACTCGTTTGTCCTTTACAGTAGGAGAACATCTACTCAAAGAACTAGAAGAGGAAGACGAAGGTCTCATGTGAAAGCTTTGACAAGGAAAAGATGTTGATGAAGAACATGGAGAGTGTATTTGCTCCACATATAGATCAAAACTCACATCATGAGTACCGTTAAAACCACCAACCAATGAGCGAAGCCAAAAATCACTTTCAACATACAGTTCAGTCCCATCAGAGTGCAAAAACCTGAAACGGAAGGAAAGTGGATCCAAAGAAGTCCATCGATCGCACACTTTATTCTTTAAAAAATCCACGGTACTTTCATGTGTGACACGGCAGGAAACTATGTCTCCCTTGAAACAAATGTTAACTAAACAACTTGATTCCATATCTCCCCCCCTGATAACATAAAAACATAAGAGGCCACAAATAGAACAATAAAATTCTCATCTAATAATGATTATTCTCCGTCTAAAAATAACGGAGAATAAATATCCTCAGTTGGAACTAACTTATAATGATCATTCTCCGTCTAAAGTAAAACGGAGAATGTCATTCTCCGTCCTAACTAAGACGGATAATGTCATTCTCCGTTCAAATTAAGACGGAGAATGGCATTCTCCGTCCTAATTAAGACGGAGAATTCCATTCTCCGTCCTAAAAATATACGGATAATGATCTTTATAAGAAGTAATTGTCATTCTCCTTTAAAATATAACGGAGAATGCTATTCGCATAAAATAACAAGATTAAATATCTCACTAACATTTTCTAAGTTAATAATCTTCATAACAAAATCAAATTCAGCATAAATTTCGAGATATACGAAGCTGATGGATGAATTTCTACAGATCTGAACTCTCACCTTATTTTAAGATCTATAAAAAGAAAAGAAGAAGATCTTCTATCCACAATTGACCTAATCGCCGGAAACCACGAAGATGATGTTGATGATGATGATGATCGATGATGATGAAGGATGATCGACGTTCGACTGACGAAAACCACAGTGAATTACGAACGATTCTGCGATCTCTAATAAAGATTATATCAATGGATTTCAAATTTCTCGTGAAGAAGAAGAAGAATACGAATTTCTCAATCCAAATCTGAGTTTGCGAATTCATAATTATATATAGATGTCCAAATTTACGCGAAGGGGTATTTTTGGAATTATGATAATGGCAAATTTTGTAAATACATAGCAACTAGAGAGAATCTTGAAATATTTAACGTGTAAAAACTTAATTCTGGACATTTCATAAAAATAATCCAGCGGGTGGGCATTTCATAAAAGCCCACCCCGAAATTGGGCTTCTCAGCAATTTCCAGATATGAAAATTTGGTTTTGTTGACAGCCAAGAGAAATCAGTGGCTAGCCTAGGTGTTAGATAACACCCAAGAGTTCCCCCAAACACTTCATTAGTAAATAGATTGACACCCAAATTAGGCTCAAAACTGATCCTAAAGAAGTGCTGGAAGGAACTCCAGGGGGACATCTAACTCTCTCATGCTGCATGTATTGTAGTAGTAGTAGCTTGTCTCATGAATGTTACTACTACATTGTCCTATTTATAATTGTTCATCTGTCCAGTGCATGTAGGAACATAAAATAGTGTGATTGGTCAAGTATATTCCTTTAGCTATTATTCCTAGAGGAAATCCTATAGTTCTACAAGAGATAAGCTAGCCACATTCGTTGAACCTAGCCACCTTCCAGCCTATTTTCATGAGAGACCAAGAATAAAACCAAGTGGTCACACAGCACCATCTTTAGCTAGGTATCCTTTTCTTCTCCATCTATCTCCTCCCCCCACCACAATATCTTCCAAATGTCTCAAGTCATGAACTATACATTGTTGGAAATATTCTAAGTGCATGAATAAATAATTCCTGTGTCTGTTTAAAAAAAATGCTTCCCTTCCAAATATTGTGTCTCTAACTTTTTGTGTCTCTTCATTATTTATAAAAGCACAGTCGTGTCAGTATTTGAGTCACTCATACACACATTAAAGTACTTAGTTCAAGAAAGACTACCTTGATTGCTTCGTCCAATCCTGCGGTTTGAAGTGTTGCTACCGGAGGAGGAGTTTTGTTGTATCCTGGGAGACTATAAATCGATAATGCCATAAACACCTGGGTCGAATATTTGTCTTAAGGACATTGAACCAAGTTCAAGTATCAGTCTCGATCAGATTTTATAATTTACAGTTTCTAGAATATAGATTGAATAACATACATTATTTTTTCATTAAACGGTGATATATTAACAGGAGACCATGCTATTGAGCAACTGACATCACCATTCATTTTTTAAAAGGAATGTGTAGGGCTACGAGTTAATGGTTAGCCAAAAGCTTACCTAGGATCTTCTAAGGGACGGTCGATAGAAATCTCTTCTGAGATTGGGCTGGATAGAGACCACGCTCATCACCTGTGCTACGAATGTGTACAATATTTTGTTAAATGATGTATTTCGATATTTATTAGATGAAAAAAGGACATTTTTTTTCCCCATAATTTGAAACTAAATTATGTGGAGTTTAAAGAAGAAGTATAATTATAAGTTTGATTTTCTTTGATATCCTTCCAAAACAATCTAGAAAATTTATAAGATTAACTTCTCCTCAATTTCTTTTTTTTTCTTCTTCATCCAAATCTAGTTTAAAATAGGAAATAGAGATGACACGTCAACGGACACGTCACCGGATATCCCAAAAAAAACTTTGGGTTATGAGCAATTAAACTTGGGTGATGAGCATTTCTGTTTCCTAATCTGCATACTGAAGAGTTTGCGGTGTTCGCACCCCCAACACTGCAAAATTTGATCTTCAGCATGTTGAAGTTTAATGTATGCACATCATTGTAAGTTCCATCACCACTCTAAATTCTAAAAAAAAAAAAAAATTGATCATCATGCTCCCATTATTTTCTACTGCTATATAGACCTAGTGACACGTCTGGTTGCACGTAACGTAGTATTGCTCAACACTATTTGAAGCAATACACTGTTGCAAATTTACAATACAATGCGTATCCTCTTTTCTTGGTTGAACAAAAAGTTGTGGTACCCAAAAAAGATTACTAGTTACTATTCTTCTTTAAAATGTGCATTGTTTAATTTATTAATGCTTTGTGTTTCTTTTGTTTCTGGATTTGTATCAGTTCTTACTATGTGTAAATGCAGGATGTATAGTGATAAAGGTTATGTTGGTGATCGATCAAAAGGAATAATCAAAGGCAGTACTGAATGAGAGCGGATTAAAGATTTTGGGTTATCAGTCAGTATTTCCTTATGCCTGGTATTTGTGAAGGTCCCGGCAAAGGTCACGAGGAATGTTACAGGTCTTAAGATTCAACTGTTAGAGGTTAATCATAAATTTACTTAAAATATATATGGTCATCTAAAATTAAGATTCACACAATTTAAAACATTCATATCAAAGTGTAAATCTCCATATTAGAGTATAACTATTATCTAATCAAATGTCACCAAATATAAGATATTGACTAAAATAATAATTCATGAATATTTTAATAATGAAATAAGCAATAAGACGGTTGCATATATTTCTCAACACTTAAAGGATGAAATCCAAATGAGTAAACAAACTATATATATATTTTAAAGTTGAAGAAAATTACATAGAATTTATGTAGCCTGCAAAAGGATACGTGGATCTCAAGTCCTTAGTGAAATTCTATTAGGAAGGATTACTCCTGGAAAGTGCATAGAGAACAATTACCTTGCACAATTTTGTTAAAACCTTCTATTTTTGGATTTTCAAATATACCCTTTTATTCTAATTTATGGAGCCTTAAAAAATGATTGCTAAAAGTAAGTATCTCTGCACAAACTAGTTGTCATTTATACTTATGAATTTTAGAGGAAGATTAAAAACCAAATTCTTTTATCTAAGTGGCTTATACCAGTAAAGCAAAACTGAATATAGATTAGTAATGTTAACATAACAAATGAGTATAAGCCACATAACTTATGCTCTTAAATAAATTTATAGCAGTAACAATAAGTCTTCACATTACAAGCACTCAATATCAACATGTCAACTAGTGAAGTAGCTAGAAAGGTAGTAATATTTTTTGATGCATAGCATCTTGTTTATTGGCTTGTCTGCTCCGGCAAGCAAATCAATATAGAACACACAAAACATTAAAAAAATATTAGGACTTGTCCGTTACATAATTCTACAATGATTCACCAACTCTAACGAGCGAGCAAATATAAATAATAATCATCAAGAGAAACAAATAAGGTTTATTAGGAAAAAAAGATTTTTCAGAAGACTGAATTTGTAGAATTATAAAATTAAACTTAATGATAACAAATGTATATCAGAAAATATCATGATGATATATGACCTTGTCATATCAATTTTGTAACATGATATCAACTATATATTAGAAAGGCCTAGCTTTCCACCTACAAATAGACAATCATTTCCTATGAGTATGTTGCAGTAATGCAAAATAACAAAAAACATAGTCGAAACACACGTCTTTTTGCCAGTGGCGAGGCATTCTTATGCCTAACACATCGACACTCCATAACAAAGCCAGCAACTGCATATCATTGGCACATAAATCTCTATATAAATATATAATTTGAATGCTCAGAGTAAATCACGTCATTGGTACAAATCTAGACTACTAGTAGTAAAACTATTACTACTACTGCTAAGGCCGAGTAACAAAATCGAAACATTAGATAAATTTGGAAAAAAAAGAACTAAGTAGCATAGCTTTAAGATTTTACGTATATGTGTATTTTCCATTACACAGGAATCTCTAGAATTATAGATATATCAATGATAATAAAACCTCGATTAACTCTTAGATTGTTGGATATATTGGCTTTTTCTCGTTGAAATTCGTAAACAAAAATTAAACTTACCGGCCTCCGGGGAAGTTGCGCACGAAACACTGTCCTAAGAGTTAATCTGGGTCTGTGTGTAGACTTTTTTCGAATGCTCCTAGTGGTAAAACCTCCGCTCTACCGGTATCTCCTCGTTTCGCACAACTTGGAAAGAATGACCTTGAACTTAGCTCTGCCCAGAACAAGAAAAAGAAGAGAATGCGAGAGTATTGGAGAGATTGAGTTGGAAGAGGATTTTAGTATTTTTCTTTTAGATGTTCCGTGTTCTCAGAAGGTTGAGAATGACACAATATATAGAGGGCTCAAATCTATTGCCAACGGACATAATTCAATGGGTTTAAAAGCAGACGTTAAGAAATAAAGACAAAATTTAATGGATTTAAAAGAAGACGTTACGAAATAAAAACAACGCAAAAAACATGGTTCATTGAACCTGGACATTCAAAATATTAAAGAGAAATAATATAAACACTATTCATATGAATGCACAGCCGATGTGGGACTAAAGAGATTGGAATTTGAGCTTTTGCTCATCTTGTGTGAAGGAACAAACACACAAAGCTAACATGATGCATCTTTTAACATGAATGATTTGGATCTAATCGATTATGCATTCATCTACAACTGAATTATAGAGAGGTGAGACAATAGCTGGATTATTGTTGCTTGTTAATTGTATCGAAAGAACTGTAGGTGACGAGATTTTGATTAACAATGTGTATGTGACTGACTTGGATCTATTGAAATTTGTTCATACTACTCCTCTTGATGACTTCTACCCACCTTTGGTCATACTACTCCTCAAAATACGGTCACTAACATCTTATAACCTTCTAACCAGTTGCTAACAATCCTACTACGGATATCTAAGGGCATATGGCATCTATAATCCTTAATAATCTATACACAACCAAAACTTGATAACCATGCAATATTATACTATAATTTAAGAATTTCTAATGAATTCTAGACAGCACGATTTGTTCGTCACCCCGAAATAGGAAGGGACGAGAATAAATGGTACGGAAAGCAAGGAAGTAAAATCGAGAGCAAATTTGGAGTTTTCAAAGACGTAGAGAATTTTCTAGGAGAAATTTCAAAGCAGAGTGGATTGAGATTTCTAAGGGTTTAGTCAAAGTCGCTAGGCTCGTATCAGTACAGTTATGTAACCGATACGATATGCTCTGACCTGCATGGGCCTACCAAAAAAAACTTGTCACGACCCGTACCCGCTTTTCGGACGCGAGCTCGTGAGCAAGCCAGCTACGTATCGAACGGACTCCAGCCCGACTCGAATACGTAAACGCTGTCAAGGCTATGGTATACTGCCAAATCATGGCAAACAAATCTATATCTCAATCCACAATAAGAATATGAAACATGAATGAACACTATGGGTCGTGGTCTGCAGCCCACTAGCATAAATATCCAATAAGACTCTAAGGAATATAACAAGAGTCTACAACTGAAACAAGGAACATGATATCTCATGATAAGGAATGAAAAGCACGAGCGGATAATAAACACGATAACGATACCTGAATCCCACAAGAACCGCAAATCCTCCGTCATCCAGAACTACTAGCTAACTCCATGCAATCGCTAAACCTGAGGAGATCATCAGGTCCTCAGAGGACATAGCAAGATACATAATATACATGCCTATCTAACAGTTTTATCATGCGCAAGGAATAAACAAGAAAGAACAAAAATAAGACAATGACTACGAACACGAATACGGACACACGAACACGAACACTAGAACAACTATGCATAATGAACTGCCGGATGAACGATAATCACGAGATCAATGGAAGAAACCAAACCCTCATTCCCGAGTGTGGACTCACGGATTTGAACTGAACACTAACCCTCGTCCTGAGTGTGGACTCTCTGGTTAGTACTAACCCTCGTCCCGAGTGTGGACTCTCTGGTTAGTTCACGGTAAGGCACCCTCGTCCCGAGTGTGGACTCTCTGGTGCAAATACTACATCCTCGTCCCGTGTGTGGACTCTCTGATGTAAACACCCTCGTCCCGAGTGTGGACTCTCTGGTGCAAGTCAAGTCAAGTCAAGTCTACACCCTCGTCCCGAGTGTGGACTCTCTGGTACAAATAATCGACATCCTAGTCCCTAGTGTGGACTCACGGTTGTAAACAGATCAAGAAAAACACCCTCGTCCCGTGTATGGACTCTCTGGTGCCAAGGAAGCAATATCAAGGATTTAGCAGTTCACTACATGCACTCGTTCTATGACACGACTCAAGCAAGGTACTGACGAGAAACTCCAAATGTGAAACACAAGGCCAAAACATGAACATGGCTATAAATAATAAAAACAACTCCACAGGAAATAACACGAAAAAGCACATGTCCATAAATAATCCAGAGCTAGAAACTGAAATAAAATGCATGTAAATAATACTGTAGAGGGAGGCAAGGTATACTTGCCTGGAGGTTGCACGCAAATCCAATAACAATCTAGTCCACTGCTAAGCCTTAAAGTCCAAATCATCACAACTGTCTCCGAAAGCTGAAACAGACAATGCCAACAGTCTCAGAATAGTCAAATTAGCTACGATTGCATGTCCTTAAGTCCAATTCTGGACACAGGGGCAAAACGGTAATTTCGAACAAAAACGATGTTCGTCGTTGGATCCGCTTTGCACCGAAAAGCGTGCCTAGAGTCAATAGTCTCTAAAGTCGTCAAAATATGTCTACGGATCCAGTTTTTCCGATACGAACCCAACCGTATGTCCAAAGTTGGATTCCGGCGGATCGTGCACAAAATCACCCGTTGAGTCGGACCGTAAGGCCCGTAAAACGGCAATTTTATCAACTGTCTCAGAATCGGACCACTTGGCATACAGGACCAGAAAAATGATACGGTCCTGTTGGCACAAGTTTTGTCTCGATCTGACGAGCGTGCACAAAGTAATTGGAAAATTTGCACAGAGGCCGATGCGGTAAATTTCGACGGATACGCATCAAATTCGTCGCGCACACGCGACCAATTTGAATTCCGTCAAAGCCCACACGACCACGAAGCCGTTACGCAGCTTTCGATGCCTTTGGTTCGCGACCACGTCGTCCGGAATGGCGGGACGCACGTCGTATCGATAGTTTTTCAAGTTTTTTAAACTGTTTTCAAAGTGGTTTTTGCTCAACTTCGAAAACTGATTTTTTTGTGCCTACTGTATAAAATCTGAAACTACAAAAAGGGTCATGATCTCCTATAGGTTGGCTATAAGTCTGTTAAATTGGATTTTCCAATCGATCGATGGATTGGCTGGAATCCGCCTTCCAAATCAGGGGGTTGGGTCAGTTTTATGTCCTGTTTTGACAGGATTTCTGGCAAGTTCAACTCGATTTATCTCGAGTTTCGGTCCACTAGAATTTAAACCAATTAAAAGGAATTAGAGATGGTTATACCAAGTTCATACCAGATTGAACGGCTCGCTAAATGATCCACTGGAGGCGACGAATCGTTACTCCGAAGTAGGCTTAAACTCTGCGCCTGCTGCTGTGCTCCGCGCTTGTGCGCGCGCACGAGCGGTCCTGGTCGCCGGCCGACGCCGCGGAGAGGTGGCGCGCGTCGGAAGGGGTCGCGCGCGGTCAAGGGCGGCCCTGGTTCAAGCCGCGGGGGTGTTAGGGTTTGGTTTCGACGATCTCTCGCTCTGCTCTCGACTCTCAATATATATATACGATATATGTAAAGAACAGGTGTATGAAATAAACCTAAGGCTCGGGACTGTGCTTTCACAGGGGTCGGGGCCTTGGCCTCTGCTGGGGTGTTTAAGTGTTGGGCCAGGCTGGCTTGAGCCCGAGCTCAGCTGGGCTGGTCTGGCCCATGGGCTGCTATTGCTTCACTTCTTATTCTTTTCTTTTCTTAAACTATTTATTATTAGTATAAACCTATATATATTTATATATATATATATATTTATATATAATTACTCATGCGCGTATATATATATATATACACACATACATATCCTTATATATATATATATATATATATATTTTATATATATATATATATATATATATATATATATATATATATATATATATACCCCCATCCAATACATTTATATATATACAAGTATTCATTCGTATTTTACTCACTTATATAAATACACATACACACATTAATATATGTAGATATATTTATATATATATACGTACATATATATATATATACTTCTATACATACACATTTATACATATATAATTATATAACTCTATATATCTATATATTATCACATTTATCAGACCAAAATAATATAACCAATAAAATAGTAATATTAAATAATAATAACCTCAATAATATTGATAATAAAATAATAATAATAAAATTCGATAAATCAATAATAGTGTATATATACCATCATGTGCGGTCTAATAATCCCAATACGTATAAGGACCTATTTTATATGCAATTATTATCGAATATCAATTATTAATAACCTTTATAATATTTAATTAAAATACTTAGAAAATATTCATTAGATCATTAAGACGGAATACAACACCCTCATACCCAAAATACATCAACACGAATGTTATTGGACGCCCCGCATGACTACATGGGCTTGGGCTCAGTTCGGGTTCAGTTTGACTAGTTTGGTACGACTGGGTCACCTAGACGTCAAATAATATTAATAATGAATAATTTAATTATTTATAATGGTCATGTCACAACTTGGCCTAGTTTTTCTAGTTAGGACACATTGATGGACATGTCTTTCCCTACCATGACTAAACACTAGTCAAAGCACGTTACTGCACTATCCGTGCCATGATTCCTAGTCGTCTTGTACTCCAAATCTCAACTATGGCTAAAATCATCCACCGCAATAATAAACTAATTAATTATTTATAATAATCTAAAATCACCATTAAAATAAAATAAATAATAAAAAAATATTTTAACAATTTTCGGGAAGGGAGGCTGCAAATCTACCCACCTTAAAAATAATTTCGTCCTCGAAATTCCAATTCATGACTATTCCTTAAAATCAAAGTCTACTATTGCCTTAATCTCCTCAAACATAATTTCTCAAAAATATTTTATAACTATGAATACTTGAGGACTTCTACCCACCTTTGGTCATACTACTCCTCAAAATACGGTCACTAACATCTTATAACCTTCTAACCAGTTGCTAACAATCCTACTACGGATATCTAGGGCATGCATCTATAATCCTTAATAATCTATACACAACCAAAACTTGATAACCATGCAATATTATACTATAATTTAAGAATTTCTAATGAATTCTAGATAGCACGATTTAGTTCGTCACCCCGAAATAGGAAGGGACGAGAATAAATGGTACGGAAAGCAAGGAAGTATAATCGAGAGCAAATTTGGAGTTTTCAAAGACGTAGAGAATTTTCTAGGAGAATTTTCAAAGCAGAGTGGATTGAGATTTCTAAGGGTTTAGTCAAAGTCGCAGGCTCGTATCAGTACAGTTACAGTAACCGATACGATATGCTCTGACCTGCATAGGCCACCAAAAAAAACTTGTCACGACCCGCACCCGCTTTTCGGACTGCGAGCTCGTGAGCAAGCCAGCTATGTATCGAACGGACTCCAGCCCGACTCGAATACGTAAACGCTGTCAAGGCTATGGTATACTGCCAAATCATGGCAAACAAATCTATATCTCAATCCACAATAAGAATATAAAATATGAATGAACACTATGGGTCGTGGTCTGCAGCCCACTAGCATAAATATTCGATAAGACTCTAAGGAATATAACAAGAGTCTACAACTGAAATAAGGAACATGATATCTCATGATAAGGAATGAAAAGCACTGAGCGGATAATAAATACGATAACGATACCTGAATCCCGCAAGAACCACAAATCCTTCCGTCATCCAGAACTACTAGCTAACTCCATGCAATCGCTAAACCTGAGGAGATCATCAGGTCCTCAGAGGACATAGCAAGATACATAATATACATGCCTATCTAACAGTTTTATCATGCGCAAGGAATAAACAAGAAAGAACAAAAACAAGACAATGACTACGAACACGAATACGGACACACGAACACGAACACTAGAACAACTACGCATAATGAACTGCCGGATGAACGATAATCACGAGATCAATGGAAGAAACCAAACCCTCATCCCGAGTGTGGACTCACGGGTTTGAACTAAATACTAACCCTCGTCCCGAGTGTGGACTCTCTGGTTAGTACTAACCCTCGTCCCGAGTGTGGACTCTCTGGTTAGTTCACGGCAAGGCACCCTCGTCCCGAGTGTGGACTCTCTGGTGCAAATACTACATCCTCGTCCCGTGTGTGGACTCTCTGATGTAATCACCCTCGTCCCGAGTGTGGAATCTCTGGTAGCAAGTCAAGTCAAGTCAATTCTACACCCTCGTCCCGAGTGTGGACTCTCTGGTGCAAATAATCGACATCCTAGTCCCTAGTGTGGACTCACGGATATAAACAGATCAAGAAAAACACCCTCGTCCCGTGTGTGGACTCTCTGGTGCCAAGGAAGCAATATCAAGGATTTAGCAGTTCACTACACGCACTCGTTCTATGACATGACTCAAGCAAGGTACTGACGAGAAACTCCAAATGTGAAACACAAGGCCAAAATATGAACATGGCTATAAACAATAAAAACAACTCCACAGGAAATAACACGAAAAAGCACATGTCCATAAATAATCCAGAGCTAGAAACTGAAATAAAATACATGTAAATAAATCTGTAGAGGGAGGCAAGGTATACTTGCCTGGAGGTTGCACGCAAATCTAATAACAATTTAGTCCACTGCTAAGCCTTAAAGTCCAAATCATCACAACTGTCTCCGAAAGCTGAAACAGACAATGTCAACAATCTCAGAATAGTCAAATTAGCTAGGATTGCCTGTCCTTAAGTCCAATTCTGAACACAGAGGGCAAAACGATAATTTCAGACAAAAACGATGTCCGCCGTTGGACCCGCTTTGTACCGAAAAGCGTGCCAGAGTCAATAGTCTCTAAAGTCATCAAAATACATGTCTACGGATCCAGTTTTCTGATACGAACCCAACCGTATGTCCAAAGTTGGATTCCGGCGGACCGTGCACAAAATCAACCGTTGAGTCGGACCGTAGGGCCCGCAAAACCGCGATTTTATCAACTGTCTTAGAATCGGACCAAACTTGGCATACAGGACCAGAAAAATGATACGATCCTGTTGGCACAAGTTTCATCTCGATCTGACGAGCGTGCACAAAGTAATTGAGAAATTTGCACAGAGGCCTGATACGGTGAATTTCGACGGATACGCATCAAATTCGTCGTGCACACGCGACCAATTTGAATTCCGTCAAAGCCCACACGACCACGAAGCTGTTACGCAGCTTTCGATGCCTTCGGTTCGTGACCGGAATGGCGGAACGCACGTCGTATCGATGGTTTTTCAAGTTTTCTAAACTGTTTTCAAAGTGGTTTTTGCTCAACTTCGAAAACTAATTTCTTTGTGCCTACTGTATAAAATCTGAAACTACAAAAAGGGTCATGATCTCCTATAGGTTGGCTATAAGTTGTTAAATTGGATTTTCCAATCGATCGATGGATTGGCTGGAATCTGCCTTCCAAATCAGGGGGTTGGGTCGGTTTTATGTCCTGTTTTGACAGGATTTCCGACAAGTTCAACTCGATTTATCTCGAGTTTCGGTCCTACTAGAATTTAAACCAATTAAAGGGAATTAGAGATGGTTATACCAAGTTCATACCAGATTGAACGGCTCGCTAAACGATCCACTGGAGGCGACGAATCGTTACTCCGAAGTAGGCTTAAACTCTGCGCCTGCTGCTGTGCTCCGCGCTTGTGCGCACGCGCGAGCGGTCCTGGTCGCCGGCCGACGGCCGCGGAGAGGTGGCGCACGTCGGAAGGGGTCGCGCGCGGTCAAGGGCGGCCCTGGTTCAGCCGCGGGGGTGTTAGGGTTTGGTTTCGACGATCTCTCGCTCTGCTCTCGACTCTCAATATATATATACGATATATGTAAAGAATAGGTGTATGAAATAAACCTAAGGCTCGGGACTGTGATTTCACCGGGGTCGGGGCCTTGGCCTCTGCTGGGGTGTTTAAGTGTTGGGCCTGGCTGGCTTGAGCCCGAGCTCTGCTAGGCTGGCCTGGCCCATGGGCTGCTATTGCTTCACTTCTTATTCTTTTCTTTTCTTAAACTATTTATTATTAGTATAAACCTATATCTATTTATATATATATATTTATATATAATTACTCATGCGCGTATATATATATATATACACACATTCATATCCTTATATATATATATATATATATATATATATATATATATATATATATATATATATATATATATATATATATACACACCCATCCAATACATTTATATATATACAAGTATTCATTCGTATTTTATTCATTTATATAAATAAACATACACACATTAATATATGTAGATATTTTATATATATACGTACATATATATATGTCACGACCCGCTACCCAAATTGTTGGGCCAGGCCGAGTCATGCCCAGCCTACGTTGAGATAAAACGTAGTAAGCTATTCTAAAGACAACAGGATAAGACTAAATGTGCTAACAGTTCTATAAGTGAAATAAAGTCATAAATGCTCCAAACACAAAAGTCGTCTCATATAGAAATAAGTCCAAAGTACAAGTGATCTGAAATGTAAAACTGGATACATGTCCAGTTACAAAATATGTAGTCTAATACATGACTACACTAAATATCCCAAACAGCTAAGCAAACTAGACGAGTCTTCCCGCAGGAACATCCTCGTATGGCAAAGCCGGGTCCTCAGCAGTATCTCCATAATATGTGTCGCAGAGTAACTACTCCTCAGTAAGGACACCTACAACGTTATCCTGTCAAGACGGGAGCAAGTACTGAATCTAACAAACTAGCATATGAAACATGGAAATGAACATGAGAGGAATAACTAAAAACATGGCATCACATAGTCTATCATGGCAAGGACACATATGTCATAGAGACAGATGTATATGTAATGTTTAAAATTGTAGCAGGTACGTGATCGGTCAATAGGTGTACAATGTACTGAGGCACAATGTAAATAAAATGTACATACGTACAAGTGCACAAGCATAGGTGTACATCCGTACAGAAATGCGGGATAATGGCCTACGGCGCAGTATCATATAGAATGAACTTTACTCGGTACGATAATGGGGGCATGATCACGTACTCAACTACTAGTTTTCCCATAACCCATATTCTATCATGTGAGAGATATATAAAAACTGTTCTAAGCATGGTAGTAACTGGAAGTACAACATGTAGAGATCTAACTTGCTACCCCAAGGATCAGCATTTAACATGGTGGAATTTGCAGTTCATTTATGTGACAATATGTAAAGTTCGTAGAAAGTACTTGCCTATAGCAAAGCAAAACAAAACAAGCTGCGATAAAAGTGTTATGGATATCCGGTAACTCGTCACTGTAGAAATAAATGCAATAACTTAGTTTTTACACTAAGCTAAAACGCTAAGACACTAATTGGTGCGACACGACTTGTGACTGGGCACCTAGCCAAAATGATGATTTTAGCATAGGAGAACAATGTGGGTGACACTCTACTTTAACTATCTTTCTAGGGTCTTTACACTAGTGAGGGGTGAGG
This sequence comes from Iris pallida, assembly GCA_029216955.1. Taxonomy (NCBI): domain Eukaryota; kingdom Viridiplantae; phylum Streptophyta; class Magnoliopsida; order Asparagales; family Iridaceae; genus Iris; species Iris pallida. The sequence continues at coordinate 11,224,867 of JANAVB010031417.1, read as the reverse complement.
TTCAACACGGCTAAAACTCAAAATAACACAAAAAGTTACAAGTCGTAATTAATCAATAAATAAATCAAATGATCATTGTGTTCTAACAATTTTGAGATAGACAAAAAGCCTAGTTTTTCTTAAAGTAAAGTACCAAAAAGATCCTTGCTAATTATAGAAATTTATTATAATTTTTCTGGAATTTATTAACCAGTACAAATATTTTATAAAAATCAGTTTTCCTAAGTATACAGAAAATGAGTTTTGGTTCCATAAGCCAAACTAGTGGCAAAACTGTAATTTAAATACTATAAAAATTATACTAAATTAGCTAACTTAATATAGTATCTAAATACTATTTTTCCAGAATTTTAGAAGTACTTTAAGTATTTTTAGAAAATCAAAAACAACATTGCACACAATTGAAATTAAATAATTAATTATCTGCGTATTTTGTCCATGTATATAATTTGAACCAAAGTTCAAATACAGGACCCAAGGCCATGAATCAAGTCCAATATGACTTGTACAGGTTTGAATGTGTGAAAACACATTTGGGCCCAAAAATCCATGCTAGACTTAGACACCAAATGGTTGCAGTAATTTAAATACACTAAAAATATAATTTGGTAAAAGTACAAAAATAATATTAATATTTTAATAAGGTAAAATTATACAAAATAAATATATACATACATATGTTGAAAGTATATATATATATATATATATATATATATATATATATATATATATATATATATATATATATATATATATATATATATATATATATAATACTTAATTATAAACTATATATATACATACACTAATATTGTATACATATATAGTATAAATATATATACATATGAAGATATATACATATATACATATATGTATATAAATACAAATATATATATAAAAATTTACTAAGTATAAAAATATATATATATATATATATATATATATATATATAAATACTGCATTTATACAGTATATATATATATATATATATATATATATGCAAATACACATATATATATATATATATATATATATATATATATATATATATATATACAAAAAGAAAAGAAAGAAAGAAAAAGAAACAAAACCAAACACAAACAGAGGGCTCGAACTCGACCCTCTGTTAGAGGGTGAAGACTTAGAGCCCCACCCGCTAGCCAGTGGGCCTGAGCGAGCTTGCTGTTAGGGTGGGGCTCGAGTTATTTTTATTTAGGTTTTAGTTGTTAAAAACAGTAACACGAAATATCGCTCTGTGTCCTGACAGTTTGGGACACAGAGTCTGCGTGTCCGTGCTATGCACGACACGCACGAGCATCGATTTACGTGTCCAAGCTTACCAAAGGATCACCCATGTCCTGGCGAGTCACCCATGCTAAATCGAGACACAAATAGACACGAAGACAAACTGACACGTACTTGTCCGGCTAGTCGGAGGGGTTTGAGAGTGCTGGCCGGCGGAGTAGGCGTCGGGGCGGTGGCTGAGTAGGGGCGATCGACTCAGCTCGCTGCGGCGAACTCGTCGACGGTGGTTGGGGGCCGTGAGGGTCGACGGTGAGGCTGGACGAGGCCCGCCGGAGCTAGGGTTAGGGTTTTGAGTCGTCGGGGAAGAAAGGGGGGCTGTGAGCGGTCGAGGTGGTGATGGTCGAGCTGAGGGAAGAGAGGGGGGTTATTTATGGGGGGGTTGAGTCGGTCCTAGGTCGGTTGGGCGGCCGGAAATGGCGGGGGCAGGTCGATCGTCGGTCGTCGGGCAGTCTGGTCGTCGGGGGTGGGTAGTTTAGGATTTTGCGTTTAGGCCCCTATAGTTTAGGAAATAACACATAGGTCCTAGCAGTTGTCAAATGCAAATATAATTTGCATTCCACACTTAAAAAATAATTAAGTAATTACAAACTGATATTAAAATAATTCTAATTATTATAAAACTATATTAAAATAATTTAGAAAATTACAAATCAATATTTTAGTATTAAAAACTCATTTAAAAATCATTTAAAAATTCTAGAAAAATTTCTAAAAATCCTAATAATTATTTTAAGGCTAAAAATGACATTAATAATTAATTAACACTAATTTAACTAAAATTTGAAAAACAGGGGCTTACAATATATACTTTTATACATACACATTTATACATATATAATTATATAACTCTATATATCTATATATTATCACATTTATCAGACCAAAATAATATAACCAATAAAATAGTAATATTAAATAATAATAAACTCAATAATATTGATAATAAAATAATAATAATAAAATCTGATAAATTAATAATAGTGTATATATACCATCATGTGCGGTCTAATAATCCCAATACGTACAAGGACCTATTTTATATACAATTATTATTAAATATCAATTATTAATAACCTTTATAATATTTAATTAAAATACTTAGAAAATATTCATTAGATCATTAAGACGGAATACGACACCCTCATACCCAAAATACATCAACACGAACGTTATTGGACGCCCCGCATGACTACATGGGCTTGGGCTCAGTTCGGGTTCAGTTTGACTAGTTTGGTACGACTGGGTCACCTAGACGTCAAATAATATTAATAATGAATAATTTAGTTATTTATAATGGTCATGTCACAACTTGACCTGGTTTTTCTAGTTAGGACACATTGATGGACAGGTCTTCCCCTACCATGACTAAACACTAGTCAAAGCACGTTACTGCACTATCCGTGCCATTATTCCTAGTCGTCTTGTACTCCAAATCTCAACTATGGCTAAAATCAACCACCGTAATAATAAACTAATTAATTATTTATAATAATCTAAAATTACCATTTAAATAAAATAAATAATAAAAAAAATATTTCAACAATTTTCGGGAAGGGAGGCTACACTTCTTTTGCAACCAATTCTGAGTCGTGCGAATGATGCTATCGTCCGACTAGATAATCTCCTCGACGTTCGAGTTCAAGTTCAATCATTATCCCTCGAATCCTTCATAACATCAATTTCCTCAATCAATCGATCGACATCCCTGAGGCTATCGCATACACCACTCAGGGATGAAGTCATTCAACAAATCCTCAACTCATCATTCGAATCAAAATCGACTTCTTCAAATTTTTCCGTTCGAACCATTCCTTAATTTCCAAGCACGACCATCTATATCGTACCGACGATATCGTCGCTCGATAGCACCCATATCGACAGTCATCCCACTTACTCAACCAAGTCCAATCCATCCTTATTCGAAACATTATGAATCCCGCACTCGACTTTGCTAAGGTCGACACAATCCTTGGTGTATATGCCCAGCCCGACTTAGCCAACCGTGCTTACGTAAACCATCGTTTTGTTTTGTTGAAAACTGTTCACCTACGTTTTGTAAAATAGATAGACTTATTGTATGGACATCCCGTGGGACATTTGAGAGAGAGCGCACCAACGATATCAACTTTGCGGAAGCAACGATTCAGAGTTTACGGAAACAACGGAATTAAAGAATTCAATCGATAGTCCAAGGACGTAAAGCCGTGCTCTGATACCATTATGTCACGTTCCGCTCCCGTAGGAGCGATCGTCCTCGCTAAGGCGTGATGCCGCACGAGCCTAGATTGCGCTCGTGCAAGGCGGGTTCCATAACGGCTGATTTCAGCGGCTGCGACGGGGTCGTCGCACAGAAGTCCCAAGCAGAGACATTGAATAATAGCAGCAGAAATTAAGAACAAACACAAGTTATTCAAAGAAGCTCTTTATTGATATTGAAACAACGGTTACACTGGGGGCGCAAGGCCAATATTACAATCACTCAAGCTCACTCTTTACAAGTTCACTCAGCTCTCTCTCATCTCTCAATTATAAGTCTTGATCCAGCGGATGCTTCAGAAGGCGACGTCCATACATTATGTCCTGTATAAGTCTTTACTCCATGCGGCCGCGCGCTTCGAATCACCAAGGAACTTCGTGCCTCGACGCATCCAAGCGAGCTTCGCGCTACGAGCTTCTACCTGTGCCTGCACATGTAAACTATGTGGGTGTCAGTACTCAACTGTACTGGTGGAATGAGCCTCCTCGCCCACCCATACAAACCCGATACGTTTGATTTACTTTTGTGCAACTTAGTCACTTTTTATCAATTGTCTTTCTAGTCTTGCCTTAGGATCAGTTTTATGACCGACGCCTTGCTTATTTTGTGTCTTTAGACCATCCCGTGCTCGCAACATCAATGTTAACTCAACAACGTTAACCTATCAAGTCGTGTTTGTCTTACGACCATAATCAGAGACGCAACTACGCGATGAAGCTCCATTTCCGTGTGACCGTGCTTACAAATCCATCATACCGTGCCTCGCAACTCAATGTGACTTCACCATATCGCCGCCTCGTGGCCATTGCTACTTCGATCACCAACAGACCCAATCAAGACTTCTGGCCTAAGTATCACTTGACCGACTTCGCCTTGCGGCATTTCCTGACTTAAACTCAAGATAACTCAAAACCATAACCTATGCAACTTATATGCCAACAACTTAAGACCGACGCCGCATCTCGTGCCGTAGCTAGTCGCCTATGTTGATGCCAAATCTTAGGACCAAACCTTGTGTTCTAACTGTACACACATCCAACTGACTCAATCCAAAGGCACACGTACGGATTGCCGCCCGTGCCGACCCATCTATATGAATTGGTCACTAACATCACAAGCTATCCTGGACTATAACCTTGCCATTCGGCGACCCTTTCAGCGCAAGTAGCTAGCCCCGCTGAAAGTTTCCGAATGACCCGAGCGGTTCGTCCAGCTACGGCTATACCTGTTTCCCTCCGGAACGCCGCAGTCCCATGGCGCCCAGGGTTGTCGCGCGTGGAAACTCCTCCTTGTCGACAAGTTGTCCAATGACCATGCATGACTCGACACAAACTGACGTCTCACACAGTCATTCCTCTTCCAATGTTACCATCTCTTTCAAAACCAATATCAAACCATCTATCATTTGAGACCCCTCGACGACCCATGGTCGCGAGCATTCTTTCTATCATTTGAGACCCCTCGACGACCCACGGTCGCGAGCATTCTTTCCATGTTACCATATCATTTCATTCAGCTAAATGCCTATTCAATAATTCTTTCTCCAAAACTCATTCAATTAACCGTGGTTCATGCCCTAGACACTAAGTCCGTGCATCGTGCCTCAAACCGACTTCCGTTCTACACGACGCTATCGCCCAAGTCATAGTTTATATGACGGGTCTTGGGATCGTGGGACTATTTAACTTGACAACCGCAGAATGAGCGGGACAGCACTTGGAATGACTTAGGTCGACCGACATAACTTTGCCTAACTTACTCAAGCCTACAACTTAACGAGCAAAGGCCGCGTCAAGCCTTGCCTCGATGGAACGTGTCGTACACGCGTTCAACTTTGAACGACCAAGTCATTTGGGTGCCTAGACTTATGGCACAAGCTGTGCAACGCAACTTAACTCATGGGGCAAGCCAAGGCTATGCCAAGCCTTGGACGACAGGACCGTGCATGCTTTATGAAGCATTCATGCGGACGACGCCTATGACTTAGGCTATGTTCAAAACTTCGCCGACTCAACCAACTTTCCTTCTCCCAAGCCACGGGACGAAGGATCGAGTGTCATTTTCAAAGCACGCTGTGCACCAACTCTAAGCCGACCGTTGGACCTTTCATATTCTAACTCAATTCGACCCGTCGGGATTATTCCCTTTAGCTATGTGGATTCATCTCTTTTATTATCAAGCCTACTTGTGCAAGTTGAAAACAAGCGATTTATTATGTGAAGGCTAAGATGAGGCAAGTTCACCGAAACTACCCCACCTGAGCGTGCGATCGCCTCGACCGAGCGATGTCCTCGAGCAGCCGTTGCAAGGCTAAGTCCGAACGCCGTCGGCGTTCCTATTCTTCCGATTGACTGAGCGGGACGGGACACTACAATATTGTCACAGGAAAAGGAATTTCGATGGATCCAAAGAAGATAGCTGCTATTGAGAAGTGGACTGCACCAAGTTCGGTTGCAGAAATCAGAAGCTTTTTGGGTTTGGCTGGCTACTACCGGAAGTTCATGAAGGATTTCTCCAGGATTGCTGAACCAATGACGAAGCTTACCAGGAAGAACGAAGAATTTATTTGGTCTGAAGCTTGCCAGTCAGCTTTTGAGGAACTGAAGAAGAGGCTTACAACGGCGTCGATACTTGCGCTACCCGCAGGTACCGGCGGTTTCTTAATTTATAGTGATGCTTCCGGTAAGGGATTGGGTTGCGTTCTTCAACAACACGGGAAAGTAATTGCTTACGCATCTAGGCAATTACGGACTCATGAGAAGAACTATCCCACACATGATTTGGAGCTTGCAGCGGTGATATTTACATTGAAGCTATGGAAGCACTACCTTTATGGAGAGAAAGTGGAAATATTTACAGACCACAAAAGTCTTAAATATGTTTTCACTCAGAAGGAGCTGAACATGCGACAGAGACGATGGCTGGAGCTGATAAAGGATTTCGACATCAACCTGCAGTATCATCCGGGTAAGGCTAATGTTGTTGCAGATGCACTTAGTCGATACCCGATGGCAATGTTCTTGACCAAGGAGCATCATTTGCTGGAGGACATGGAAAAGCTTGGACTGGAAATTGTACTGCCTGAAGAAGAAATGAAAAAACTGGAAAGAGAAGCCATTGTACCATGAGCTGAATCAACAATGATGCAGTTGCAAGTGCGTTCAAGTCTAATGGACAGAGTCAAGGAGGCACAATTCCAAGACGAGACGCTTTGCAAACTCAGAGATCAAGTACTGGCAGGAACACTTGAAGGATTCTCAATCGCCAGTGACGGAGCACTGAAGAATGGTACGAGGCTTTGCGTACCAACTGGCGAACTGAGGAATGAGCTGATGTAAGAAGCGCACCAATCGCAGTATTCCATATATCTTGGAGCCAACAAAATGTATCGGGATATGCGTACTATAGTGTGGTGGTACGGAATAAAGAAGAATGTATCCAGGTATGTGGCTAGATGTTTAATTTGTCAACAAGTAAAAGCTAGCAGACAGAGACCAGCAGGACTATTGCAGCCGCTTGACATCCCGGAGTGGAAATAGGAGCACATAACGATGGACTTCGTATCGGGACTGCCTCGATCCCAAGGAGGAAAGGATGCCAATTGGGTAATCGTGGACCGACTGACGAAGTCAGCTCACTTTATCCCCTTCAAGGTTGGTCTATCCACTGAGAAGTTGGCGGCACTGTACATGCGGTACATCTACCGGATTCATGGAGTTTCGGTAAGTATTGTGTCTGACAGAGATACTAGATTTACCTCTCACTTTTGGAAGAGTTTGCATGACAGTTTGGGAACACAACTGAAGTTCAGCACCGCCTACCATCCCCAGACTGACGGACAATCGGATAGAACAATCCAGACGCTAGAAGACATGCTGAGATCCTGCGTCTTGGAATTTGGAGGGTCTTGGGAAGACCATTTGTACCTGGTAAAGTTCTCCTACAACAACAGCTACCAAGCTAGCATCGGTATGACACCGTTCGAGGCACTCTATGGACGTCGTTGCCGCACTCCACTTGCTTGGGACGACGTCGGAGAACGAGTATTGCTTGGACCTGAGATGGTGACCGATGCAGCAGAGAAGGTAAGAATGATCAGAGACAAGCTCAGGATTGCCCAGGACAGACAGAAGCATTGGGCCGATAGCAGCCGACGGCCTTTGGAGTTTGAAGAAGGTGACGGTGTGTTTGTGAAGATCTCTCCTACTAGAGGAACCATCCGTTTCGGCAGAGCAGGAAAGCTAAGCCCCAGGTATATTGGTCCTTTTGAAGTACTTAACAGGATTGGAGAAGTGGCTTATCGGGTGGCTCTACCCCCAAGTCTCGAAGGCATCCACAACGTCTTCCATGTTTCGCAGCTGAGACGCTACATCCCGGACCCGAGCCACATCGTGGACCATTCGGAGCTGGAAATTGGACCCAGCCTTACAGTGCCAGAGAAGCCAGTGGCAATATTGGACAGAGGAGAGAAAAGGACCAGGAACTCTGTGACGCCGATAGTCAGAGTCATGTGGCGGCACAACTCACCAGGCGAGTCTACCTGGGAGTGAGAAGACCAGATGCGGGAGCAGTATCCGTATCTGTTTGAGAATTGAGGTAACCCCTAACCCTGTCTTTAATTTCGAGGACGAAATTTTCTAAGGAGGGAAGATTGTAAAATCCAGAATTTTAGAATTATTTAATTATTGGTTTGTAGTGTAATTTTTGTTTAATTATTATAGTTATTATTATTATTATTATTTATTTAGTCGGTTTTACAGAAAAGTATATTATTTTAAAAATATCATTGATTTTTGGTTTGCGGTCCTGTCCCGATCCCGAGTCCGGACTCCGAACTCGAGTTCGAACCCGTCTTCCATTTACTGAACCCATTTTCGTTCCAGTCCCGAATCTGTCTTTTAATTAAATATTAATTTCTAGCATTTCATGAATGATATTTTGTAATAAAAAAATATTAAACCCTATGGCTTGGTCACCCACGACCAAGCCAGCAGCCACGTTTTTTTCCCCATCCCCTTACTTCTCTCTCCCTACTAAAACTCCTCACCACTCTTTTTCTTCCACATAAGAATACATATAACCCATCAACTCCCCACTCCCATCACTACCACTCTCTCTCTATTCTTTTCTCCAGAGCAAAACTTTTTTCCAACTCCCGTGAGCTCCCGTTCGACCCCAGCGCCCGACCCCCTCCTAGCCGGCTCGATCCGAGCGGCCGACCCGTGCCCGCGGCTCCACCCACCTCCGGCACCCGCGCCCCGCGAGTTCCCCGGCCCTTCGCCGACACCCGTGCCCGCGGTTCCACCCACCTCTGGCACCCGCGCCCCGCGAGTTCCCCGGCCCTTCGCTGGCACCCGCGCCCGCGGCTCCGCCCACCTCCGGGCCGCGCCACCTCCGGACCGCGCCCCTCCGGTGTAGCACCCCGCTTTCGATAGGCGACGGAACTTCATAATATGCTTGCACCGAGTCAGATCGGCCGGGAACTTAGATGGTCATCTGACTCGATCGCTAAGCTTGGTAAACGATAACGCCTTGCGGCATCGATTCAAATCGATTTGGACGGAAGTTACGAGAATCGATCCAACTAATGGAACGACTTCTGTTGGAATAAGTCCTAGATGCAGCGAGCTGCGTCTCGGCGAGTGAGCTCTCTATAAGAGTCCCTTCGACGGAACCGGACCGCTGTATGGTTTTCTTGGAGCTTTGCCGCTGGGCTTGATGAAATGCTTTTGCGTCGTTTTTATGGATGCAATTACAATTTTGATGCAAGGGAGAAAGAATGAATTCTAACAAAGCGTTGGTGCCATTGCAGGAGCTCGCGTAACTAAGTATTGACGTTGCGTAGCGCTTGGACGATCGGCACGAAGCAAAGTAATCGGTGGGTGATTCGACCCTTCTTTTCTACTTTGTCCCGCAAACTTATTCCTTGCTTCGAATTCATTCAAATCGAACGATGCCAAGTTAATTGCATGCCAATCCACTAAGGTCAAGAACTCGGGAAAAATGTATCAATTTTGAGTAATCTACTCTGAAAAATACAAGTTTCTCACATAAACGGAAAAGTTTAACGTTCTAGTAAAAAGATAGACTATTTTATGTGCTGCAAAATAATGTGAAACGTCGATCATGGTTATGATGCCTCGGACAATTTGGTGCCCATGGGACGCTAAATCGATGTACGGCTTTGGGGAAAATGAATCGTTGCATGAGTTGCGAGAAATGATAATGTCGTTCGATACTATCCGCGCTATACAAAACTGTTTGCATATATGAAACTGTTCGCACATAGGCATGGTCATGGACAGCTTGTGCAGAAGTTCGTTTTTCTCGAAACGGTATCCGGGGCATCGGAACCGATTCGTCCTAGGGGGAATAATTTATCGTGCTTCGGTGAGAGGCATGCGGGACCTTCAGTAAGGCTTGCAACCTAGGCTGAAAGGGTAGCGTCGCATGCCAACTTCGATTAAGTCCCTAGTGGTGCGTATCACCAACGACCACATATAAGATAGTTGCATGCTCACCTATTGTCTTATGCAGGTGTAAATATTATCTCTGTTTTCATGCAGGAACGAGCACGGCCGTGGTAAGAAATATGATAAACTGCGATGTTATACTGTATGCTTTATTACTCAAAGATGGCTATCGAATATGAACTGAATTCATTTAGTTCTAATAGAAAGACAACTCTAAAGCATGCCTACCATAACAATCAGAGTCGGTTTAGACGAGTTGGTTCGTCTCGTCCACTTAGCAAGTGTGCTAATCCCCTCCCCCAATTTCTCCAGGTGCGGCGGGCGCTCTAACCTAAAACGAAGCTGAAGTGCAGAGAGGCGTTTTGAAGCTCTTCCTATGCTGAAGTATTTTGAAGCCAATTTAAGTCGACGGCTTATGTATAAAGGGGCGAATGTATGGAACGACAAGCGTAGTTCAGGCAACTTATCGAATGTATTTTCTTTCTGTTTTTAATCAATGTAGCCGCAAAGGCATCCAATGTAATTACGACTTGCACTTCGTTGCAAGCTATGAATAAAAAGCATTTCTATCTTCCTATACTGCGTCTTAAATTCTGATATGATTTGTGAAGTTTTAACTTGGCGTATTAATATCAAATGCAACGTAATGTTCTGCCTTGTACGAGTGCAATTCCAGACTCGTACGGCATCACGCCTTAGCGAGGACGATCGAATCGACAAAATTAACATCGGGGACGAACGTTGCCGACTCGGGGCGTGACAAATTGGTATCAGAGCACAGTTATGTTTCCTCGGATTTTTGAAATATGTTTCATTGTTGGAATGTCCGTTGAGATGGCTCGATTGAATGCTTGTCGGCATGCTGCGTGAAATACAAGTTCCATACAGGTAAGCCCGTAGATATTTTTGAAAAATACTAACGGGTTTACACTATTTGTAGGAATGACTAAGCAAGATAAAAAAATCGTCGGCACAACAACCCAAACCGTGGATAGTACGTCGAGCACAAAAAGCACTGGCCCTAGCGAGACGACTATGGAGAAGATGCTACAGTTAATGGAACTGCAGCAGCAACAGCTTCAGATGCAATTCAAAGCCCAATTTGATGCGCAGCAGAAGCAGATGGCCGCCCTGACTCAGATAGTGAGCAGGATGGCGGACGATACCAAGGCGACGGACGCGGTACTCGAAGGAAAGCACGGTAATCAAGAAGAAGACGAGGAGGAAGACGTCTTCCCGCAAATGATAAACTCTCCTTCCATGCTTAAAGTGAAGGAGTTTCGCAAAATAAATCCGCCGAAGTTCAACGGCCGAGCAGAGCCCGACGTGATAGTAGGATGGCTCACAGAGATGGAGGACTTGTTCGATCTCCTCTGCATCGAAGGGTCCCAGAGGGTGGCCTATGCGGCGCTGCAGTTACAACTAAGAGCACATGACTGGTGGGCGACGAAGAAACAAGCGATCTGTGAAACCGATTCCAACAAAAAGATTTCTTGGGAAATGTTCAAGACAGCCTTCCTTGAGCAGTACGTTCCTCGCGCCATCCGTAGACCGAAGGGGGATGAGTTCATGATGTTGAGGCAGGGGAATATGAGTGTTGAAGATTATGATACAAGCTTCTCGAAACTTATAAAATTTGCCGGCGCCTTCCTGTCCAACAAAGAAGAATGGTGCGAGCGTTTTCAGCAAGGCCTCAACGACGAACTGCGTAGGGACGTCATGAACCAACGATGCTAAACTTATCGTGAATCCTACGAAGCCGCACTTAATAGTGAGCGGATCTTTGGCCGTATGTCATAAAGGGCCACGCCTGTCGTTCGTAACAACTTCAACAAGCGTCCTAATGATGCTGGAGGATCGGGAGTACAAAAATGCCCAAACACGCCTGAGAATCGTGGTCACTTTGTCGCAGTAAATTACAATAGATGCGGCAAGCGTGGGCACCGAGCACCCGATTGTAGACTGAGAACATGCTTCAAGTGTGGCGAGCTAGGCCACTTCAGTCAATATTGTCAGGCGGGGAAGCCGAATCAACACAACCCACCAAGGAACACTCCGAATCCATATAAAGCGCCTACACTACAAGGCGCAAATGCGGTGCCTGTGAACCCGTAGAATCAACGCCACAGAGCTCAAGGCCGAGTTTATACCTTAACTCGGGACGAGGCGCTTGCGTCCGATACGGTTGTAACAGGTATATTACTCTACAAAGATATACCTGCTCGAGTCCTATTCGATTCGGGTACGACGCATAGCTTTATATCTGCTGATTATGCGAAAGGAAATAAAATAACCATACAATCACTAGATATAAATATTAGAGTTAGCACTCCATCGGGAGTCGATATGCCTGCGAACTTTATTTGTAGGGATGGCCACATTTGCGTCGGGGGAAGATATCTATCCTTGGATGCCGTCGTGCTAGACATCAAAGATTACGACATAATCCTGGGCATGGATTGGTTGGGCGCTTATCGTGCAACGATCGAGTGCGCGGAGAAGAGAGTGGTGTTTCGTCTTCCTGACGAGACAGAGTTCTCATATTCGTGCGGTACGGCCTCGAAGACGGCGATGATGGTATCGGCAATCTCGGCAAGGCGTATGCTGCGTTCCGGCTGTGCGGGATACTTGGCATCAGTTCGAGACACGCGGACGGATAATACAAGCACAATGCAGACTGATGTTGTGGCAGATTTTCTCGACATTTTTCCTGACGAGATGCCCTGGATGCCGCCGAATCGAGAAATTGAATTCAGCATCGACACCTTTCCGGATACACGGCCGATATCAAAGGCGCCTTACCGAATGGCTCCAGCAGAACTGAAGGAGATGAAGGTGCAATTACAAGAGTTGCTAGACCACAAATTTATTCTCCCTAGCGTCTCTCCGTGGGGAGCTCCCGTACTGTTCGTGAAGAAGAAGGATGGGTCGTTGCGGCTATGCATCGACTATCGGGAAGTCAACAAGGTGACCGTGCGAAACAAGCATCCTTTGCCGCGAATCGATGACTTGTTTGACCAACTGCAAGGCGCGACAATATTTTCAAAAATCGATCTTCGTTCAGGCTATCATCAATTGAAGATCAAATCCGACGACGTATCGAAGTCTGCCTTCCGCACTCAATATGGTCATTACGAATTCCTCGTCATGCCGTTCGGTTTGACGAATGCCCCAGCTGCGTTCATGGATCTGATGAACCGAGTCTTCCGACCTCAAATAGATAAATTTGTAGTCGTATTCATCGACGATATCCTTGTCTACTCAAGGAATCGGGAAGAGCATGCGGAACATTTGAAGACGGTACTGCAGATTCTGCGTGAAAACAAATTATACGCCAAGCAGAGTAAGTGCGAGTTCTGGATGAGTAGCATGACATTCCTCGGGCACGTAATCTCTGCCGAAGGTGTCACAGTGGACCCAAAAAAGATTGATGCGGTGGTGGATTGGAAACGACCTGCCTCGGCTAGCGACATTCGGAGTTTCCTGGGCTTAGCAGGCTACTATCGTAGATTCGTGCGATGCTTCTCAAAACTAGCGTCGCCTCTGACTCGTCTCACCCAGAAGGGAGTAGTATTTGAATGGAGCGACGACTGTAAATCCAGCTTTCAAGAGTTGAAGCAACGGCTCGTCTTAGCTCAAATCCTTGCACTTCCAGACGGTCCAGAAGGCTTTCAAATATTCAGTGACACATCGGGAACTGGCCTCGGGTGCGTACTCATGCAGAGAGAAAAAGTCATCTCCTATGCTTCACGGCAATTGAAGCAGCACGAGAAAAACTACCCGACGCACGACCTAGAATTGGCGGCGATCGTCTTTGCGTTGAAGTTATGGCGGCACTACCTCTATGGTGTGGCATGCAGAATCTGCACAGATCACAAAAGCCTGAAATACTTATTTACGCAACGGAAACTCAACCTACGACAGCGACGTTGGCTCGAACTCATAAAAGATTACGAGCTAACGATCGAGTATACGCCGGGCAAGGGAAACGTGGTGGCCGACGCACTCAGCAGAATATTTATAGGAACACTGAACATAAACAAGGAAATACGGCGAGACCTTGAAGCGATGGGTATCGAACTCGGAATTGAGTATCGACACCTGCACCTAGCTCAGCTGAAGTTAGGATCGAGCCTGCTTAGCAAGATAAAGACCGCACAGGAAGACGACTCATTTCTGAAGAAAATACGCGAGCTGATTTCAACGGAAAGGGCGACTGACTTTGCGGAAGACGGAGACGGGACGATATGACTAAAGGGAAGGCTCTGCATTCCTGAAACTGCCGAACTCAGAAAAAAAATTCTGACGGAGGCGTATTATGCGAAGTACTCGTTACATCCTGGAAGCACCAAGATGTACAAGGACTTGTGCACAAACTTTTGGTGGCAAGGCATGAAGAAAGACGTGGCTACGTTCGTATCGCAATGCATGGCGTGTCAGCAGGTGAAGGCGGAACACCAAAGGCCAGGCGGAGAGCTGCAGAACATCGCCATTTCCGAGTGGAAGTGGGACAATATCTCGATGGATTTCATTGTGGGATTTTCGAAGACGCCGCGGAAGAATGACGCGATTTGGGTCATTGTTGATAGATTGACCAAGTCGGCTCACTTCATCGCAATTAAAGTAGGATGGAGCGTCGATTGGTTAGCGCAAATCTACGTCGATGAGATTGTTCGACTGCACGGGGTGCCGGCCTCAATAATTTTGGACAGAGACGGGCGATTCCTATCGCGTTTCTGGACGAGCCTCCAAGCGGCGATGGGGACCAAACTGAACTTTAGTTCGGCGTACCATCCCCAAACAGACGGTCAAACGGAGAGAGTCAATCAGATCTTAGAAGACATGTTGCATCTGTGTGCGATCGACCTAAAGACTAGTTGGGATACGTATTTGCCACTTGCGGAGTTTGCGTATAACAATAATTATCAGTCAAGCATTCAGATGGCTCCATACGAAGCGCTCTACGGGAGGAAGTGTCGTTCGCCGATATGCTGGGATGAAGTCAGAGAGCGACAAGTGCTTGGACCGGAACTAGTGGAGCAGGCCGTCGAAAAGGTCCGCTTGATTCGAGATAGACTTCGCATCGCGCAAAGTCGACAAAAGAGCTACGCAGATCTTCGTCGACGACCGCTAAAGTTCTTGGTCGGGGACCATGTATTTCTGAAAGTAACGCCCATGCGCGGTGTGATGCGGTTCGGCGTTAAAGGCAAGTTGAGCCCGAGATTTGTAGGCCCCTTTGAGATCATTGAACGAGTTGCGACGGTTGCTTATCGGATCGTACTACCTCCTGCCTTAGCTTATGTGCACGATGTTTTCCATGTTTCACAACTTCGAAAATATGTGCACGATCAAAGTCATGTGGTTAGCTTCGATCAGTTGGAGCTACGTACTGACTTGTCTTACTCGGAGGAGCCTATTCAAATTTTGGACCGCAAGGAGAAGGTGCTGCAAAATCAGTCGATGTCCTTGGTCCGCGTGCTTGGCGGAACCATTCAGTCGAGGAGTCGGCGTGGGAGATGGAGGCGGAGATGAAGGAGAAGTACCCTGCGTTGTTTTTCTAAATTAAGGTCAGACCCTTGTTCTTAAGTTTTGGGACGAAACTTTTTCTTAGTGGTATATTATGTAGCACCCCGCTTTCGATAGGCGACGGAACTTCATAATATGCTTGCGCCGAGTCAGATCGGCCGGGAACTTAGATGGTCATCTGACTCGATCGCTAAGCTTGGTAAACGATAACGCCTTGCGGCATCGATTCAAATCGATTTGGACGGAAGTTACGAGAATCGATCCAACTAATGGAACGACTTCTGTTAGAATAAGTCCTAGATGCAGCGGGCTGCGTCTCGGCGAGTGAGCTCTCTATAAGAGTCCCTTCGACGGGATCGGACCGCTGTATGGTTTTCTTAGAGCTTTGCCGCTGGGCTTGATGAAGTGCTTTCGCGTCGTTTTCATGGATGCAATTACAATTTCGATGCAAGGGGGAAAGAAGGAATTCTAACAAAGCGTTGGTGCCACTGCAGGAGCTCGCGTAACTAAGGATTGACGTTGCGTAGCGCTTGGACGATCGGCACGAAGCAAAGTAATCGGTGGGTGATTCGACCCTTCTTTTCTACTCTGTCTTGCAAACTTATTATTTGCTTCAAATTCATTCAAATCGAACGATGCCAAGTTAATTACATGCCAATCCACTAAGGTCAAGAACTCGGGAAAAATGTATCGATTTTGAGTAATCTACTCTGAAAAATACAAGTTTCTCACATAAACAGAAAAGTTTAAGATTCTAGTAAAAAGATAGACTATTTCATGTGCTGCAAAATAATGTGAAACGTCGATCATGGGTTATGATGCCTCGGACAATTTGGTGCCCACGGGACGCTAAATCGGTGTACGGCTTTGGGAAAAATGAATCGTTGCATGAGTTGCGAGAAATGATAATGTCGTTCGATACTATTCGCGCTATACAAAACTGTTTGCATATATGAAACTGTTCGCACATAGGCATGGTCATGGACAGCTTGTGCACAAGTCCGTTTCCCTCGAAAAGGTATCCGGGGCATCGGAATCGATTCGTCCTAGGGAGAATAATTTTTCGTGCTTTGGTGCGAGGCATGCGGGACCTTCAGTAAGGCTTGCAACCTAGGCTGAAAGGGTAGCGTCGCATGCCAACTTCGATTAAGTCCCTAGTGGTGCGTAGCACCAATGACCGTATATAAGATAGTTGCATGCTCACCTATTGTCTTATGCAGGTGTAAATATTATCTCTGTTTTCATGCAGGGACGAGCACGACCGTGGTAAGAAATATGATAAACTGCGATGTTATACTGTATACTTTATTACTCAAAGACGGCTATCGAATATGAACTGAATTTATTTAGTTCTAATAGAAAGACAACTCTAAAGCATGCCTACCCTAACAATCAGAGTCGGTTTAGACGAGTTGATTCGTTTCGTCCACTTAGCTAGTGTGCTAATCTCCTCCCCCAATTTTCCCAGGTGCGACGGGCGCTCCAAACAAAAACGAAGCTGAAGTGCGGAGAGGCGTTTTGAAGCTCTTCCTATGCTGAAATATTTTGAAGCCAATTCAAGTCGACGGCTTATGTATAAAGGGGCGAATGTATGGGATGACAAGCGTAGTTCAGGCAACTTGTCGAATGTATTTTCTTTCTGTTTTCAATCAATGTAGCCGCAACGGCATCCAATGTAATTATGACTTGCACTTCATTGCAAGCTATGAATGAAAAGTATTTCTATCTTCCTATACTGCGTCTTAAATTCTGATGTGATTTGTGAAGTTTCAACTTGGCGTATTAATATCAAATACAACGTAATGTTCTGCCTTGTACGAGTGCAATTCCAGACTCGTACGGCATCACGCCTTAGCGAGGACGATCGAATCGACAAAATTAACATCGGGGACGAACGTTGCCGACTCGGGGCGTGACATCCGGCACCCCCTGCCGGCCTCGTGCCACTCCGACGTGGTTTCCCAGCGCCGCCCCCTTTCCGGCCAGCAGTCCCGCGCCAGCGCCGCTCCTCGAGCGCTCCAGCGTGTCCGCGGGTTTTCCCGACCTGCTGTCCCCGTTTATTTTTCTATATCAACATCTGAGAGCTCTAGCCGAGCAACCCAAGGTATAATTTCTGTCCTGTTCCATTTTCGGTAGTCGATGATGAAATTGGTCCCCGATTCCCTCCCGGGAATTCGGTTTTAGGTCGACGTAGTGACTTCGAATTTTCCGGAGACGTTTCTGTGATGTTCTGTGGTTATTTCGAATTTTTTCGAAATGTGTTTTCTGGATTTTTGGGTGCCGTGGTTTCCGATTTCATTTCGGGATTTCCGATTATATTTCGGGTTCCGATTAAGCTTCGGAAATTATTCTGTGAATTTAATTTTGTGTAAAAATGGTTTTGGAAGTTAATTCTTGGGGTTCTTTCTGGTTTGGGATAATTGTTGGAATTGTTGGCGTATTTTCCCAGTTTTGGGTTATCCCGAATATAGAGGGAATGCTGCCCAAATTTTTATAAAATTTTATAAATGAGTTTTAAATTGGTTTTCGAAAATATTTATTTAAATGGATTTTTGGGTGGCGACCATACCGGTCCATGGGCCCTTAGCGAAATGCAAACGAAATCGGTTTTACCCGGACGTTGAGGCATTAACTAACTGTGACGATTGGACCAAGTCTGAGACTCCTAATATTTAATTAAATTTATTTTTAGTTTTGTTTTCGATATTTAAAATACGGGACATTAGTCAGAGCTAACTAATTTTTTCTTATTTTATTTATGTAAAGTTTGTAAGGGCATAAGCACAGATTTCTATTCTGTTAGCTGTGCCCCTGTATTGTGTAGATTAGGATTTTTCCTTTATTTTCTGGATGGTTTTATCATTTTCATAATTAGGCGCTTCGTAACAAAATGGCTAATAAATATTTTGTATAAATTAATAAGAATTTTTCACGATAAAATAACTTGAATAAAATATTGATAATTAACAAAATCCACGTTTTATCATTAAAAGAAAATGTAGTTTTATACGTATAATATTAAAAATACAAAGTTTTGCGAATTAACCGGTAACGATAATTTTTTCAAGTAAAACCAGAAACTGGCTAATCCAACTAAATGAGAACCAATCTAGCACGCGTCGTAAACCGTTAGCAGTAGATTAAATAAACAAACTTAAAACTTGACTAGGACCTGCTACTAGAAATTGTAACTAGCACACCTAGCTTGGTTTCACAATGGTTCTAAGTCAAGTTCTCCAACTGTAGGATCTCGGAGATGAACCTAGCATCTTCCCGGAACCAACATCGAATCCAGTCATAAACAAAGGCAAGTACAATTTGTGTTAGTTTACCAATTATTTAGTAATCGTTTTATTGCAAGTTTAAACCACGATGCAACACGGAACTCTCTCTGAGAGCATTGACTGATTAACTGTTGGGTACTGGGGGAGTAGTGTAATGAGTATGACCATATCTAAAGTAGTATAATGACTGTATTAGCTTACCCCTCATACACACGGGGATAAGTCATATCGTATCAATATGATACAACTGTACAACCCAATCCGGTCATATTCATTGCCTATTCACATCACAATATTTTTAACTGCTGGAGAACTATTTATTTCAAATTGTTTAAAAGTGCATAACTCTATTATTATTTCAATTGTTGGATTATCATGAATTGTACTTTGCTCCCTCCTGACTGGAGATAACATTTTTAGGAGATTTTGAGGATGCTGAGCTGTTATACAACAGCTATTATGACCCGGTTCTGTACCATGTGGTGTTGCCAGAGTCCCCTTTGGAGGACGCAAGACCTGAGGCCGACGAGCCGAACGCTTAGCTAGATTTTTCCTGTTTCCAGTTTTGATGTTTTGGAATTTTGTTAAATTGAATTCAGCATTCATTTCAGTTCTTGTACTTTCCAGTTGTATTTAATCAAATGTTGAATAAAGTTTTAAATTCCCGAATATTCAGTTGTGACAAATGTTTAGATGTTGTTGTGATTACCTGCTAATGGAACAGCTTACTGCCGCCGTCTCACAACGGTGCAGGCTGGGCATGATCCGGTTCGACCCAACTATTTGGAATCGGGTCGTGACAGACCACATGATATTCACAAATTTATTAATGGAAAAAGAACAAAAAATAAAAATAAAAAAATAAAAGCACAATCACCCATAGACCAAAATTCCATTTGACAAAAAAAAGTTTGACCAATAATTCCTCACAAAGGGGGTGACCGCAGCGAGAAGACTCTTTCTCAAGCAACTGGCCTGCAAAAGTGAGGAGTTTCGAAGACCTCCACCGGAGTTACTCCCAATTTTGGGTGTAGGTGGAAAATAACTCGGTGAGGGGACAATGCACTGTTGGGGGCCAGAGATTCCCCACTTCCCTCTCAATTTCTACTTGCAACCAAACATCGGATCTGTGAAAGTGACGAGGGAGTTGCTGCATCTCTCGTCCAAAATCCCCACTTTCCACTCACTCCCTCCCAACCAAACAGCTCCCTAGTGTAACTGGATTTTATGTGTCCTTTTTTTTATTCAAGGGTATTTTAAAATATTTGTACATAGGGACAAGTCCACCCAAATAAGATCATCGTTTTTTTTTTTTTTTTTTCATTTTTTGCTTATTCTTTTTGACTTATTTTGTTTTCTTTTAATTTGTCCTAAGGGTAAGTTTTTTTTTTTACTGCAAAAACTAATTTGTCATAAAAAAATTACAAAAATATGATAAAAAAATGTGAGATATTCTGACGTTTTCGTAGCTGAAATGCCACAGTCTGGCGTTCTCGTAGTTAAAAAAGAGAGTTAGAAATGCCAGACAGTTTGGCGAGTTGGACTTCTCTAACTAATTTCACAAAGTTTGTACCCTGGACAAAATTTCAAAGAAATTCGTCTCTACAAAAATAATTTCTGTATTTTTAAGGGGTTTTGTTTAAAACTTTGCAGAAATAGATTTTTCTTTATTATATATTTTCCCTAGTTCTATTCTTGTTCCGAATCCAGGTTTCAAATCCCTCCAAAATCCGGAAGGGAAAGTGATTAGGAAGGAAAGCGAACCTTTTTCAACTGTCCATCAATCTCTGATCCCATCCAAACCCTAATTTATAGTAACAATAATAATAAAATAAAATCCATTGTGATTCTGAAGATTTTTTTTTTCGAACCCGGCTTTCCTCCTCCTAAACCCATCTCCAAACCCTAGAAAAAAAAAAAAACTCTAATTTTTCCTACATCCATGACCAGAATGAAAGTTGGAAAAAGAAAAACCCTAACCTAAACTTCGGACCTTTCTGTAAAATTTCACCGAGATGATGGTTTTCTGGGAAGGATACGTCAGCGACGAGTTGATGGGCACGTTCGCGCCGATCGTCGTGTACTGGCTCTTCGCCGGAACGTACCAGCTCTTGCCAACGCTGCACCGGTACCGGCTGCACACGCGGAAGGAGGCGGAAGAGAGGAACTTGGTGCCGCTGTCGTCGGGGGTCAAGGGAGTTCTCCTTCAGCAGTTGGTTCAGGCCATCGTCGCGAGGGTTTATTCATGGTCAGTTCAAAACTCACTCATTGCGATTTTGAATCCTTGCCGTGAGACTTATAATGCACTATATGATGAAATACTCGGTAAAGGTCCTGGTTTTATGTTATCATAATTTTATGTTCCGAACATGCCTATGCTAGGAACACACGGACACTCAAAAAGTGCCGTGTCCATGTTGCATCGGTACAAACACTTATTGGACACGGCAAACTGAATTTTGTGTCTGTATGGGCGCGTTCGTATCGTATCCATGTCTGTGCAGCATAGTGCCTAATATAAGTACGGTTAAGAACAAAAGTATTTTTTCTGATATAAACAAATTACACCTGTCTCACAATATATATATATATATATATATATATATATATATATATATATATATATATATATATATATATATTAACAGAAAGGAAACAAATTACACCTGTCACACCTGTCTCACAATATATATATATGGATTGTAATGAGTATTCTGTTAATATGTACAAAAGGACATGTATACTTTTTTGTTTATACTCGTGAAAAGGCTTCTTGCTATGAGAGGGCTTGTTCAAGCTTACATTGGCTTGCGAAATAAGGTTTCTGTGGAGGAACATTTGTCTTTTGGTCACTCGAAGGGCCGAATAGTCACTAGTTATATTGATTATAATGCCAATGATGGACTAGAAGACCTCGCCTTTTTATATGTGGTGCAAATGTTTTGCATGTTAAAGTTTCTTAGCATAACTCATAGTCAAGAAGGCTGGACAGAAGTCTTTGATTGAGTGCTGTCCTGATATCGAATCCGGGATGAATTTCTGTTAATTTTCTTGATAATGTAGCATTATGCAATCGGAGAGTAAACCCTAGAATTATCAAAGAGGAAACATGATTGGTTCTTGTATAAGTAATTGCATTATTGAGGCACAATGTGTGACGAAATTCCATAAATCTGATTTCTCTGCATCTGCAATTTATATCCTGACGATGCCTAATTAGCATGCTTAAAAGCACTTTAGGAAGCTATCTAGGTGCCCTTCAGACTACGACCGCTTGACTAGGCAGAACACTGAAACAGATGGCAGTTTGTCTGTTTAGGTGGTAGGGTTTATGAGGTTTCATGGATGCCAGACATCTAGCTTGCGATTTAAGGAAACTATTGCTACATGGAATACATATGCATGGTCAGACGGTTACATCGTTATGAAATGGTTTAGACAGTCTAACATTGATTACTATTATTTCGTACACACTCGCACACACATACATTGGGTGTTTGTGTGTGTGTGGTTGCGGTAGGGGGAGCGAGGTTAGGACGAACTTTTGCATCGTTACCCCTATGCCATTTGCAAACACAAGTAGTTTCTTCATCTATTGTCATGGTTAAAGTTATATTATTCAATTCTTACGTATGATATCCTAGGTTTTGAAGTCGCGTAACGTATATTTATCAATTTTCTTATGTATCATATTGTTTATCGCATATCATATCGTGTATCGTATGATACGTGAACTCTAGGAGTTTAGATCTATACTTCTAAATCTATATAGAAACATGATTTAACATAATTATCTCATAATTTTTTATTTGTTTTATCCTTATAGATCTACATAGTTCCAGACTTCATATTCTTAAGTATACATTACATGAATCAAGTAAAAAGATTGATATTACCGATCAATTTATTTGTATCGTATCGGATCAACCGATCCGATACGTAACGAAATGGTAGTATACCATGTTGTAAGATACGTATCGTGTATCATAAGATACTAACAACATAGATGACATCATAATTTTCTACATAATTATTATAAATTCGCCTATCCAATGCCTCTTTGATTTCTGTAAGAATGTTCACACAACTTATCATTTTATCTTAGTTTTTTATTATTTTACATACATCTTGAAATTTAGATAGTTTTCCCACTTAGCAATTAGTTGTAAGCTACTATTTACTTTTGCCTTTTTAACAGAATGTTTTGCCTAATAAGTATTTGAGTATCAACTGTCCATCTTGAAATATCATATTGATTAGCTGATACAAAGTATAACTGTACAGTCAATGAGTATAAGGATTTTCTCTTGATGAATTCGAAACACATGTTACCATCCCAATACTTGCATGGGAATACTAATTCTCTGTATCGGTGTTGTTAACCTAATCTCCAGAAGATGTGGTTCATTATTAAGTCAATTCAAGGTATTGGCTAATCTGTAAATGACCTTTGCAACGTGATAGATGGACTTGTGTACCATTGTCAAGTTTACGGATTGAATGGATGAACATACTAAATTCTAAGGGTTTAATGGTAGCATGATAGTGGGCGTATCTTGGTTTGAACTAGAAGAACAAAGGCAGTACTCATGTATCATTGCATTTGGAGATTCAAGGATAATAATTTGATTTTTTGAAGTCAGTTTGTTGATTAGGTTCGACATATCCACTGTGTTTGACAATATGGTAAATAGAACTAAGTTCATGGCACACCATGATGGAGACTAGGAAGATGATAGGTTGGAGGTTCTCCTTATGCGACTCTAGAAGCCTCTGTTTGGATGATTTAAAGAGTCATTTCATTCTTCTTTGTTTGCTCACTGAAATTAGCTATAATGTTCAGTAATTAGTCTTACCTGTATCACACTTATCAATGTGAAGTAAATTCTGTTTATGCAGTCCGAGAATTACTTTAGGTCAGATTCATATAAGTAGGTACTCAGTTGCTTAAGTGACTAATAGTTTGCAGTATCAATGCTTAGCCTCTGTAGATAATATATATACTGTAAGGCCTATATCTTGAGCGAGTAGTTACTCAGTTGCTGAAAATGTGTCAAGTTATTTAGGAAAAGGTTATAGCCCTTCTTTTCCAGGAGGGTTAGAACCATGGTTTAAAGTATCGGCCGATACCGATCCGATACAGCTGATACCGATACTGTTTGGCATGTCCCGAACTGATAGCGATCGATACCCGATACTGACCGATACCGACATTGGGGGTCTCTTTTCCGGCTAATTTCGGAAAAGAAAATTAAACGAAAAAGACAAATCAGTAAGGGTTTAAAGCATAATAAGGTTGTAAAAGCATGTAAAAGAAGAAAATCAATCTATTGTATGTAAACCATTCGGTAAGGGTGACTACTATTTCATTTAATTTCAAAACTACTAAGAAATAACACTGAAAATACTTAAAACTATGCCTAAATGTATAAAATATATGTTTTTAAATGCAAATAATTTATTAATAATTATTTGTTTTCTGATACCAAAAAATTCGATACTCCGATCCGAAACCGCCGATACTACCGATATCGCCGATACCAATACTCATAGGAATAGTCTGATACTGATTCCAATACGGATACTGTGAACCTTGGTTAGAACCTTACTAGTATCTAAGAATAATTTCAAGTACATAGCAATTAAATGTATTATGATCAATGTTTTAAAAACCAGTTCAATCATAAACCGGTGAACTCAAACTTCACTGGTTGTACCTGTCCAATCGGTTGAACCGTTCGGTTCAGAGCCGACTTAAAATTATATAAACTATATCTAATATTTATATGTTATACTTTAAAGTAGTATAGTATCTAAACTTGCAATGGGGAAGTTACTATATCATATATGTATGATCACAACTGTATTTAAAATTATACTTACATTAATATTTTTATGACCTATTAATGAAAAATATATAACCATACATAGACTTCTTACTAACATGTGCTTACAAACTACATCAGTTGAGTTTGTTTTGCAATTCTTAGAAAAAAGAAAGTAAAGTATATAATGGACACAAGAGAAAGATAGTAATTGGAGAGAATATGTTAATATAACCTCATAAATATAAGCGGGAATATAAATCTAACACGACTAGGCATGTAGCATACTGTATGTCTCGGGATTAGTCCTGTCACAGTCAAAAGTTTACCAAAAAATGGTATTTCTCTATTCTTGTAGTGAGCTGTCCGGTTTGGTTGAACTGTGAATGGGTTGCTCGGTTCGAGCAGTTCTCACGGTTTGATCTTGTTTCAGCCGTTTCAAACTTTCAAACGGTTCGAAAATTTGAGCCAACCCGGTAAAGTCACCGGTTGATGATCCAACCATGGTTGAACCGGTTTTTAAAACATCGATTGTCGTTAGCTAAGTAGTAATTTGATTTTTGTGATTATCAAAAATATAGATTGAAGCACATCTAAACCAAATCATTAACTCAAAATCATCCAATTATCACCTTAAAGGTTGTACCAGTTTGACAATCAAGGAACAGGGTTGTCATCGTTAAATTTATTGCTATTGGAACCTTAATTACTTCCTTGCAATTTCTCAGTATCTCCAATTTTTCTAAAAAAATGCAGCCATATTTATATCCTAAAACCTAAAACACTAAAACATATTCTAACCACCATAAAACTAATCCAAGCTTCAAACAAGTCCTAATTCAAGTAGAACTTTTCTTAAAATAATCTAGACATGAGTTAGACTCGACAATCTTCACCTTAGTTCGTGTTTACTACCCAACACATACAAAAAAACCAACCTTCATAATCTGCCAATCATCAAATGATCAAAATAAAAAAAATCCCAAATAAACCATCAAGCATTGATTAGATTGCATCTTTGTATCACAGTGCGGCAGCAACAACTGCTAATGACTGTCAAAGACCAAAAAGATGTAAAGGAGAAGGAAGCGGCAGGGATGGAGGATGAGGATACACCTGTGGTGGCGGCTGATAGCGAAGTATTAGTCTGTAATCGGTATTATAGGATAGTCTATGACTTGATAGTCTATGACTTGACGGAGTGTCAGTATTAGCGGATAGACTTGACGGACTATTCCTTATCTTCTCTGGTTCTTGTACGCCGTTTTTGATTGGGATTTGGGAGATCAATCTAATAAATATCTTTTGATATCAGGGCACCGTAAACTGATATAATTACACCTTTTCAGTAACAAAGAAGTAAAGTTTAAGATAAAAGGGTGTGCGTATAAGAAAATAGTACTCACACCCTACAATACATTAATTTCAAACTCATTTTTTATTTCTATAAGAGCCGCTAAAATATATAGATTGGGGTAGCCAAACTGCTCCGTCTTGGGCATCCAGGAATCCTTTTGCTCTGCTCCCTTTACCAACCACTTTGAATACAGACTGCTAAAGAAAACAAGTCAAGTCTTCTAATATCCCCCGAACTTCTGCGATTTATCATTCTGCCTAGGCCGTCCTCTTTAAGGCAACATGTGACCTTCTGAGCACCTAGGTGGCCACCTTTTAAACACAGTTACTGCCTTCTTGCTGACGAGAAAGGAGTACTCTTTTTACCCCTTGTTTGTTATCTGCTGGGTAATAAGGAGTAAGGGCCTTTGCAGTTAGCATAAATGGAATTCCAGGGTTTTGAATTCTGAAAATGAGGACAATCCAATTTTTTTTGTTCCTCAAGTAAGGAATTCCTCTCAAAATAAGGAATTCCAGCTTATATTTCAGAAATATGGAATTGGAAATCAGCCTTTGTCTATTACATGCCCAAAAATTTATCCTATTGCCTTCCTTCTCTTTGTCATATTACCATAGTGAACTCAATTAAGTCATGACTAGTAAAATTTTTATACTTATACGGATACGACACAAAAACGACAATATATATATATATATATATATATATATATATATATATATATATATATATATATATATATACCGTACAATGTGATATCCATGTTATAAAACATGTATGGATCAAATTTCAAGTAGTTCTCAAATCGATAAAGTGAATCCATATTCAAAGGTTTTAAACAATTGAACAAATGATACCATTAGATCAGTGGGTTTAAGACTTCCAAATTGCACGAAATTCAACATATACATGTTTTGAAACATAAATATCACAATGATCGGTATGAATTTTCATTTTTGATGCAAATCATAGGCTGAAGGGCATAGTCCACATTTTCTTATAGCACGGACCGGTCTGCAACCAAACATCTCTCTCTCTCTCTCTCTCTCTTTATCTTCCACTATATAATGAGGCTTCAAAATGGCTCAAAAGTGAGCCGTCTAAGCCGTCATTATATCACGGTACATTTTATTTAAAAAAATAAATTATGTAAAACATTGTTGAAAAAAGTAAAAATTTGTCAACATGGGGAATCGAGCTCAACCAAACAAGAAAAATACCTTACACCTTAACCACGAGTTAGAAGAGATATTTAAATATAATTGGATAATATTCTTATTATACTTATTATACGTGCAAAGCACGTGCATTTACAAGTGTATATATATATATATATATATTGTGTCTTTCATTCTATTTGTTGATGCGTTTTCTTTTTTTGCTATCGATCAAAGAAGGAAGTGAGGTTTAAGTTTAAAGGTCTGCTCAGGTTATATTATAGGTTCGGATGCGGGTATAAGTTGACCTGATTTTAAAAGAAAAATCAATACATGTCTAAAGAGTACCTGAGCTATGGGTGTTAGCTAGCCGAGCTTTGAGCGACACCCCCTACTCGGTCTCGGTTGTCCAAGGAAAAAATACAACTCGAGCTTTAAGACGAGTCTGAACTTGATTTTAAGCTCGACTCATTGAAATATTCACGACCTCGGCTCGCGAGCCACTGTTTTAAATTAGAAAACTCGATGAACTTGAATAGTTGCAGACAAATTTAAGCCTAAATTGAACTTGTTTATGAGCCGTCTTGACGAGAAATGTTGCTCAATAAGTTTAATGTCAAATTGAAAGTGTTTGTATGAATTTCATATCAAATTGGAAATATCTATTACTGTAGATATTTTTTAATACAAATATATAAATAAAAATATATTTTTTGATACAAATATATAAATTGGAAATATCTATTACAAACGAATAACTTGGTTTGTTAGCACCCCTAACTTGGGCCGAATCTGGCCCGTTTTTCTTTTAGGTTCATTGCTGAACCGAGGCTAACCTGTGTCCAGAACGTATCCAGTTGTGTCCTACTGTATCCTTGCTGTATCCGGCTGTGTCCTGACCGTATCCAACCGTATCCTGGCCATATCCGTGTCCAAAACATATTGGAAGGCGTGTCATGAAAGAAGATCACCTTATGTTGGTGGCTGGATTGCAATTAGGCGTCTAAATGTCAAATCCTATGATCTTTTAAAGAAGTCTTATATTGTATTGAATTTTGAAATTCAATATAGAAGTTTCATGATATATTCAGGGCCGACCCTGGTCCAGGGCGACCGCGCAGGGCCCCCGGATCATGAGGGGCCCAAAAAAAAATAGTTTAAAGAAATATGTTAATAATTTTGTATCTCAAAATAGAACTAGTATATACCATGAGCCTTTTTAGACACAGTTATTGTGGTGTAGTGGTTAGTACTTTAGACTCCTTACTAAAGGTCCTAAGTTCAATCCTTGGTTGTAGCTATTTCTTTAAAGTTCTTTTTAATATTTTTTACATTATGTATGGGGGCCTTATTTTGAAAGTTTGTCATGGGCCCCATGAGCTCAGGACCGGCCCTGGATATATTATTAATGTATAATATTAATATTAGTTCATGGCGAAACTCAGAGTGTAGTTGGTGGACTCGGATTGCATCAGTGGACTGGTATATATTTCAATAGATTATTCAGGTACATTATAATATAATAGTGACATTTTATTAGAAAGTTGTAATTATGTGTCTAAAATACTCCATGTTATTATGTGGGAACTAACTCCACTTCTCAAATGAGAAGCTAATTGCATCAACAACAGCTAAGCAGATGCTGGAATCAGGGTTTTCTGTAAATTCTAGTTACATCTCAACCAAATGCAGGTAATGGAGTTTACTCAATTGTGCTATGTTACATTCATGAGTTGGAAGTTGGTTCCATGATTCTCAATTCCATTAATCTCATCAGCTCCATTCCAATTCATGCTAATTAAATTCGTCAGAAAAACTTTTATGTGCTTTGGACATGCTCAAAGGAGAACAATTGATGCACCAGTTATGACTGACAGATTGCATTTGGTCTGGTCAGGTTGTCAGATCGGGTTCTGGTCGGGTCTGGTTCGAGTGCTGGTGTGGGTCTGGTAGGTTTCGGGTTCGGTTCAGTTGGATAACGTAGGGTAGGGTCAGAATCAGGTCAGCAGGATTCGGGTCTGGTTTTGAGTCGGGTAAGGGTCTGGTCAGTCGGGTCCGAGTCTGAATAAGTAATAGTTAATTCCTTTTAATAATGGTAGGATTGATCCCGTCTTTGGGTTGGAGTCTATAGTTCTAAAAAGTAGACCATAACAAGTTTTTAAAGACTTGAGAAATATATATATATATATATATATATATATATATATATATATATATATATTGCCTATCCAATGAGCACAAAAATTGAGCAAATGAGCACATTTTTTTGTCAGTAGGATCTTACTTCAAGTTAAATCTAACGGTTGAAAATTATAATATGTTATTTAAGGAAGGTTTTGATTTATTGACCTTGTTCTCTCTCTTCCGGAAGATTATAACTCTCTCTTCCCTTTGTGTTCTCTCTTCCGGAAGATTATAATATCCCACTTGTTCTCTCTCGACCGGAAGGTAGTACATGGGTTCTTAGCAGGTGGTCGGTTAATCTCTCCTCCGGCCTGGATGGTCCATATGGTGCCACCGATTGCGACGGTTCAAGGCTAATTGTATAATCATATGAAATATCATGTGATGCATTACCACCATCTATCTCAGGCCACACAAATGGCGAATTACGTGTACGAGTACGCAAATGCGGTTGCCACCGCCACTCCCGACCAACTGCACCCACATGTGTACTACACGCATGCAACATCGTCACCTAGTAGTTTAGAAATTGTTAGTGAAATTAAAGTGAGTTCATGGACACTTTGGTGGTAGAACTTAGAAGTATGACATGTTTACATGGGGCCAATTAGACTTGTGCCTACTGTAATAGATTCTGATGACCTGCAAGAAGCTGAAGCTTGACATATAAGCCAAAAACTCTTGGACTTTCAAATAAAAATGCTTTGGAAATTCTGTAGCGGGTTAAGAGGGTTTAGGTAGTAACTAAGATTTGAAGACTAGCAAGGAACGATAACTATTATTAGTTACAAATTACAACAACTTTATGTGAAGTTTTTTCAACTATCATTGGAGACACTAATGAGTTAAATAACATGGTTGATTATCAAGGTTGTGAAAAGCGCTAGGCTCTAGTCGGGCGGGCACTCGCCGCCTAGCGCCTAGTGGGCCGCGGTCACCTAGGTGGCCGCCTAGATCTGGATGGTTCAAAAATAAATAAATAATCCAAAAAATCTACTGAAAATAGCAGAAAAAATTCATAAAATCCCAAAATATGCATAGTCAGGCATCGGGGGATCTAGGCAAGCACCTAGGCGGACATCGGGCGGGCACCAGACGCCTAGCGCCGCCTAGACTGTCTTTTAGAACAATGTTGATTATAAAGTGAGACTTGTTTCTTCATGTTACGATATATAATTATTGGCCTTAGGGACTATTTGGTTGGGGGATTTGGATCCAGATTTGGATTTGGTTTTCCAAATTCTGGAATTTTGATCAAATCCAGAATTTTGGATTTGAAAAAACCTTGTTTGGTTTACTTCCCAAAATTTGGATTTGGAGAAAAAAAAATTTGGTTGGGAACCCTAGGGTTCTTCAATCTCGTCGACAAAGCTGTTGCTGGCCATCGCCATCCGACGAGGAGGAGGAGGGCCTTGTCGACGGCGATTTCACCTAAGGTGAATGAGAGGGTCGTATCCGACAGAGTTGTCGTTGGCCACCACCTCGAGGCTGCTCCAATTGAGTGGGCGACTTCATGTGCCAGGTCGACAGCTCCGGCAAAGGCACCTGGCCTCGTCGACGGCTCCTTCCGCAAGGAGGAGGGCCTTGTCGACAAGGTGGTGTTGGCTGGGTCCTCTTCGACCGCGACCTTGTCGACGGCTACAACCTGAACGAGAAGGACGAGAAGGGCGCCATCGTCGAGGTGGTGTGGCTGGGTTCTTTCCTAATTCCTCCACATCCATGGGAGAGAAGAGGATGTGGGAGTGGGGAAAAACCCAGGGGACGGACTGCACACAGTCCCCAATGCAAAATCATTTCTCTTCCCTGTCAACCAAACGGTGGATTTACATATCCAACCTCCAAAATCCATATTTTGAGCAAATCCAACCCCAAATCCTCCCAACCAAACAGTCCCTTATTACATTGGTTGTCATTTCTCAAAATCTAGTTAAGAGAGCAATTTTTGTTTATGTTTGAATTCCTAAATCATTGCAGAAAAGAAGATAAATTTCAATGATAATCACTAAATCAAGAAAACATCTATAACAATTCAACATAAAGTACATAATAAACCATCGGTTTTTTTAATTAAGAAAATCTGACGGTCAAGGATTTAATTAATCTATCTCATTATGCACCACATCGATTAAATAGTACAATATGAAAGGGCCTATACATAAATAATAAAAGCCGCATAAAATTGTTCAACATCTCTTATTTTGCTTGAACAATTTTGTTAGACTAAGAAACAAGGACTATGAGCTGCCATAAAAGAATCCCTAGATTCTCCACAACGAGGCTTCCGAAATTCAAATGCCATAAGCATAACAGCGTTATTAAAAGGTGAAATTCATCTGCAATGAAGTATATATGCACAATTTAAACATATCTTAAGATGTAAAAATCAAATAATATAGAGATAAACAAGTAGTATGCATAAAATATATATATGATAATCAAAATCTTATTGTTCTCATGATAAAAAAGTTATACATCAAAGGAAGAGTCAACCACCTTTCTCTTTCAAAAAGAAAAGGAAAAGAAAAAGAATCCTCTATTGTAAGTAATTTTTTATGTTATCCGGACTCCCCATTTTAAGAAGTACTCGTGTCGATCCGATATGACTAGGTATGGGTATGGAATCTGTATCCGATCCTCCATGGTGACAATCGGATCCTTCATAGTAACAATCGGAAGACTGGTAATGAAGTAGATAGTTTATTTTAATGTGGTAGTGAAGTAGATAGTTTATTTTAATGTGGTAGTGAAGTAGATAGTTTATTTTAATATGGTAGATTGGTAGTAAAGTAGTAGGGGAGCTGAAGGGACGGTCCCTTAGGGACTTATTCAACTAGTTTAGTAAAGTTTACAGGTAGTTTATAATTACATATTGACTTTTTATGAAACATTAGTCATATCTTTGTACCCGTAACCAAAATTTGGATCCTTTTTAGCCGAGTCTGTGTGTCCTTCAATTATGAATTTAAAGGACCGGACTTTTGGATATGTACCCGTACCTGACACCCATACCCGAGTCCAGGTAACATAGGTAATTATTTCACGAATAGATATTAGATAAGGAGAAATTATGAATTGACTCATACAAATTAAAGTAAAAACTACTTCAATGCTTAGAATTTGGACAATTGCGTTTGTCATGGGTACAAACTTTATTGCATCCATGATATAACTTTGGTTTCTTTTTTTGTTGCTCGATTGCAATTTTTTAACCCGCTTTTAACCTTTTGTTATTGCCCATTAATTTTTGATATGTTGTGTGGAAAAACATCTATTTGATCAGGAACTACAAAAGAAGCACTATAAATGCACTGAATGTTTCTTTGGGGACCATCATCAATATTTGAACTATTTCGCTGTTTGATAAAAGAATATTTCAGATTTATCATACCTTCCTTCGCCTTTAAATACAATTCTTTTGACATGCTAGCTTCACACATAATGTCAGACCAAAGGTCCTATAAGTTAAAATATTTACTTTTTTGCTTGTTCTCAAAAGATTTACCATTATCAAATATAGGGGTGCTCGGGACATCTGGTACATTTCTTCGGTCCATTTCTTACGGATATAATAAGTAGGAAACTTATCAACTTCATCATTTTTCAATACAACTAAAATGTGTCTGCAAGGAGTTCTCTCACCCTCGAATAACATACACGAGCACGATGCAAATTTTCTAATCGGATCATAAATAATTTTTTTGATTTCTTTCCACGTTCGGTAATAACAAAAACCATATCTTCACATTGTGTTCTAATCTCCTTCATCCCGCATTGCAACAAGCTTTCTGAAAGATCTTTTTGAAAGTCATAAAAGATACTATTGAGTATATATTTTATTCATCTGAATCTCCATAGGACTATGAAAAGTATGAAACATAATGCTCGGTGGTCTGTGAATTGTGGCACGATTCTTCTTCTCCTCCAACTTTGTGTCTTGAGATAGCCCTTTTAAATTGAAAATAAAATTCCATCAAATTTATTTTTTCTGAAGAAAAGTGACCGAAAAAGTTATCCACAGTCTCAGAATGTTGTCTAGTTCTCATTCTAGTCAAGAAAATATCCTTAAAAATGTAGAGATTCACTTGTCTCGAAGTCCATACATATCATGAAGCCATATATTATTGTCCAATCAATATTCGTTGATAACAACATTTCAACTAGAATCAAACTCCTACGTTGTTTCTAAATTATAATTTTTTATGAAACTTTTTGTTTGCATTAAAACACCAACTTTTTTAGAAACTTTCTTCAATATGTGCAACATGCAATATCGATGTCGTATACCCTCGAAGACACGTTCAATAACAATGTTCATAGCTGGGTCTTGATCCGTAATGATAACTGTAGGATCGTTGAGCACCTCTAGAGGGGGGGTGAATAGAGTGCGTGTGTGCAGCGGAAATATAATCACCAATTAAAAAATTAAACTATGGCAGATATGTAAGAGACAGTAAATAAAGATAGGAGAATCAAACTCAGTGACACAGCGATGTATACTGGTATCCCTCTGAGAGGACTAATCCAGTCTCGAGTACTCTTGCTCGATGTTAATCCACTATGGCACAAGCTTTAACTGAGAGCTTGCAATCTCTTACAACACCGTGCTTGGTGACAAGCGCACGACCGGCTTCACAACACCGTGCTTGGTGGCGAGCGCACGACCAGCTCCACAACAGAAAAGTTGTTGAAACTTGAACGACCTCTTACAACTCTTGAGTAACCAAAAGACTCTAAATCAACTCTGATAGTACTGGCTTTTGGCTAAGAGATGTGTAGGTGAGAT
Source organism: Iris pallida (assembly GCA_029216955.1). Taxonomy (NCBI): domain Eukaryota; kingdom Viridiplantae; phylum Streptophyta; class Magnoliopsida; order Asparagales; family Iridaceae; genus Iris; species Iris pallida. The sequence continues at coordinate 11,190,719 of JANAVB010031417.1, read as the reverse complement.
TTGAAAATCTTAGATCGTTTAGAAAACACTTGAATAGTAGAGAAGAGAAGATGAAGAATGAATTGATGATTTGAAGTGAAAAGTTCTTCTCTATTTATAGGTGTTTTCACCAACCGAACTCGGGCAGAACTCGGACAGAGTTCGGATGCAAATATCTCGCAAAATAGACGTTGCTCGCAGATTTGGAGGCAACTGAAGTTTGAATACAAACTGACCGAACTCGGTCAGAGTTCGGACCGAACTCGGGCCGAACTCGGCTTGGAGTTCTGTCAGGAGATATTTAAAAATCTTTTGTAAAAACAGTTTTCAAACATGTTTTTGGTTATTTGTAAAATCATTTGAAAAGAATATTTTCGAAATATGTTTTTGAAATATTTGTAACCGAAAATACGAAAGGGTAAAAATAGGTTTCTAGAAAGGAGGACAATTTTAACCCTAAGCCAGTATTACCATAATTGATTTTACAAAGTAATTCCTAGACTCAATAAAATGTAAAATACAGAATAAAAGTAGAAAAGAGTCTTCAGAAGATTTTGATGACTTTGACGCTTTGATTTATGCAGTACATCGTCCGTTGAATATGATTTCATGCATCCTGAAATAGTTAGCAGCATTTTCTATATTTTGTGTATTGACTAAAGTATATGTTGATTATCGAAATCGGGTGTGACCGTGGAATGGGCCAACAATACCATGTGGTTTATTCCACTCATTGCATCAACAAATTTACTGCATAACCAAACATATGTTTCTGCTTTCTCATTAGACAGTAAGGCATCATCAAAATTTGTGGATTGTTTATGGTGGTTTACTCAGGTGAATAATGCAAATGTCATGGAGTACATATTAGTGTCATAAGTTGTGTCAAATACAACTACGCTACCCAAAATCATAAAATTTTTCCTTGCGCGTCCATCTGCCCAAAGAACATTTTTTCAATCTGTTTTCTTTATCCAATCCAAATGCAAAATAAAAAGTGGGGTCAATGTCTTATAATTTTTTCAAGTTGTTTATGAATAATTGTGTATCAACGGTTCTCGTCGACTCTTTAGCATCCCTTAAATAATTTCTAAAGTCTACTTATAAGCATCCAATTTTATCATACCCTCCCGATTTAATGTCCAGAACCGTTGAACATTTAGAAGTTTCATTATTTACTTTGTTGAATAAACCTATAAGTTTTTTATGCGAATAAGTTACTTCACGATTTATGTTCAAAAAATGTTTCATTCGAGGCGTTGTAATTGCATGGTTACGGTATTCCACAAACTGTGCAACTTGCCATTTTATTTATTTATTTATTTTTAATTCGAAGCTTTGCATTACCTAGGTTTTTGTACCTTTGATCTAGAGGGATTATCTTCCACAACTTTTGATTTAATGTCTTTCGGCTTGTGATGTCTCTCATTTGAGCAAATATAAGTTTTTATTGTCATTTTTTTCTTATCATAATTACTGCAAAATTTTCTAACATCAAAAGATGCAGCCTTGGCATATGCGTAATAAAAACGTTCACCATTTTCGATGAGTTAAAATAAATCCCGAGTTTTGGTATCTTCGTCATCAACATCATACACAGAAAATATGTTTGAACCTAAAAAAAATGCAAGAAATAACTAGTTATATGTTCTAACTAATGGTTTATATTCTATCAAAGAGCCTCATAATAAAAGTAGAGAATTACCTCTGAAGACTTCGTATGCGATATGGTTCAATTTCCACCTCATTAGAAGGTGAAGATGAACCTAATTTGTCAATAAATTAATCTAAACATATTTGCGTTATAAAAAAACCTCTAATAGATTCGATAAATTGTTGGGATCTCCTTCCTCGGAATCCAATAGATTTGACAAAGATTCTCTTTCGAGTTTTTTAGAAGTCAAACTTTTATCTATGATACTATACTAAACAAAAAGCAACATAAATAATTGACAATGTTGAATGCAACATAGGAATTTAATTATGGAAAAGAATAAAAATCTTGATATTTTTTGCCTCCTAAGAAAAGCCAATAAAAACATTCTTAGGAGGATTTTTTTTTGGGATTTTTATTCTTTTCCGTAGTTAAATTTCTATGAATTATTTATGATGCTTTTGGTTTTAAATAGAATTATGGATGAAAGTTCGATCTCTAAAGAACTCGAAAGAGAACCTTTGTCATTTGTCAAATCTATTTGATGCCGAGGAAGGAGACTCCAACAATTTATCGAATCAAATAAAGGGTTTTTTTTAACGCAAATATGTTTAGATTAATTTGACAATAATTGACTTAGTATTATTTCATGTAATTATGCTTTCTTTAGGTTTACCTTCACCTTCTAATGAGGTGAAAATTGAACCAGATCACATATCAAGTACTTTAGAGGTAATTCTCTAGCTTTAATATGGGACTCTTTGGACTTGTAGAATAAAAACATTAGTTAGAATATATAGCTTATAATTATTTCTTGCATTTTTACATTTTTTGGTTTCAAACATCTTTTGTGTATGATGTTGACGACAAATTGATACCAAAACTCGAGATGTGTTTTGACTCATTGGAAAGTGGTGCACGTTTTTATTACGTATATGCTAAGGCTACATCTTTTGATGTTAGAAAATTTTGTACTAATTATAATGGGTTTTTTAGGTTCAAGCATCTTTTGTGTACGATGTTGACGACAAATTGATACCAAAAGTTGGGATGTGTTTTGACTCATTGCAAAATGGTGAACGTTTTTATTATGCATACGAAAATGATATTTTGTCCGCGGTTTGTAACCGCGGGCGTGACTGCCGCCGACGTGGCGGCCGATAATTGCACCCCCGCTATCTCCGGGTCCCAACCGGACCAGGGGGCCAATGGCTGGCCGCCACGTCGGCCGGCGGTCACGCCCGCGGTTACAAACTGCGGGCAACGTAGCAACTCCGTTATGCATATGGTAAGCCTACATCTTTTGATGTTTGAAAATTTGGTACTAATTATGATGAGAAAACAAAAAAAGTAATAGAAAAAACTTATGTTGTTCAAAAGAGGGACATCACAAGCCGAAGGATATTGAGTAAAAAGTTGTGAAAGATATTCTTCTAGACCAAAGGTACAAAAACCTAGAGGAACCATGAGAGAGTTGTAATGCGAAACTTCAAATTAAAAAAAATTAAAGATAAAAAATGACAAGATGTACGGTTTGTAGAATATCATAACAATGCAATTATAATGCCTCGAAGGAAACATTCTTTGAACATAAATCGTGAAGTAACTGACTCACATAAAAACCTTCTAGGTTTATTCAACAAAGTAAATATTGGAGTTTCTAAATGTTCAACGGTTCTAGCCATTAAATCATGAGGGTATGATAAACTATCTACTTAGAAGTATACCTTAGAAATTATTTAAGGGATGCTAAAGAGTTGACAAGAACTGCAAATGCATAATTATTCGTAAACAACTTGAAAAAATTACAAGGCATTGAACCGCCTTTTATTTCGCATTTGAATTGGATGAAGAAACACATTGGAAAATGTTCTCTGGACAAATAGACGCGTAAGGAAGAATTCTATGCTTTTTTGTGAGGTAGTTGTATTTGACACAACTTATGACACTAATACGTACTCTATGATATTTGCACCATTCACTAGAGTAAACTACCATAAGCAATCCACAAATTTTGGTAATATCTTACTATCTAATGAGAAAACATAAACGTTTGTTTGGTTATTCACTAAATTTGTTGATGTAATGAGTAAAAATAAACAATATGCTATCATTATGGATCAAGCCCCAACTATGAGCATTGTTATTGAACGTGTCTTCGAGGATATGCGACATCGATATTGCATGATGAAAATAATTTTTTTTATTATAAAGAATTAATTTTTTTCTTTATAATTCAGAAACAATGGAGGAGTTTGATTCTAGTTGGAATGTTGTTATCAATGAATATGGATTGGACAATAATATATGGTTTCATGATATGTATGGACTTCGAGACAAGTGGATCCTTGCATTTTTTTAAGAACGTTTTCTTGGCTGGAATCAAAAATACACAACGTTCTGAGAGCGCGGATAGTTTTTCGGTCATTTTACATCATAAATAAGAAATTTGATGGAATTTTATTTCCAATTTGAAAGTGCCATCTCAAGACAAAGGGAGTTGGAGAAGGAGAAGGAGCATAGCACAATTCACAGAACATCGAGCATTATGTTTCATACACCTATGGAGATTCATATGAGTAAAATATATACTAATACTATCTTTTATGATTTTCAGAAAGGGCTTTCAAAAAGTTTGTTACTTTTTGGGATGAAGGAGATTAGAACTCAAGGTGAAGATATGATTTATGTTGGAATATGGAAAGAAATTAAGAGAAGTTATATATGATCCGATTAAAATTTTTGCATCGTTCTCGTGTATGTTATTTGATGGTGAGGGAATTTCTTACAGACACATTTTAGTTGGTATTGAAAAATGACGAAGTTGATAAGTTTCCTACCTATTATATCCACAAGAGATGGATCAAATATGCCTCGAGCACCTTTATTTTTGATACCGCTAGAAACGAATTAGGTAAATCTTTTGTGAACAAGGAAGAAGTAAATATTTTTGAATTATGGGACATTTGATATGACATTATGAGTGATGCTAGCATGTCAAATGGGTTGTATTTGAAGGCGAAGGAAGGTATGATAAATATGAAAGACACTTTGATCTAACAATGGAATAATTTAAACTTTGAAGATGGTTCCCAAAGAAACATTCAATGCAGTTCTAGTGCTTTTTATGTAGTTCCTGATCAAATTGATGTTTTTTCACCCAACATATAAAAAACTAAGGGCATTGGCAAAATGTTGAAAGCTGGTAAAGAAATTGCAACTGAGCAACAAAAGAAAAAACCAAGGTTATGTCGTGGATGCAATGAAGTTTGTACCCATACCGAGCGCAGTTGTCTAAATTCTAAGCATTGAGGTAGTTTTTTATTTTAATTTATTTTAGTCATTTCATAATTTATTCTTATCTAATATCTATTTCGTAAAATAATTACTTGCAATGTGGTAGCTGACGCATTTTCTTTACTTTTAAGAGAGAAAGGTAGTTGACTCTTTTTCTTTTCTTTTAAGAGAGAAAGGTAGCCGACTCTTCCTTTGATGCATAATTTTTTTATTATGAGAACACTAAGAGTTTGATTACCAGGTATTTATTTTATGCATACTACTTGTTTATCTCTGTATTATTTAATTTTTTACATCTTGAGATGAAAGTCATTCAACCATTAAATTGAGCACATATGCTTCAATGCAGACAAATTTCACCTTTTACTGATGGTGTTATGCTCATGACATTCGAATTTCGGAAGTCTCATTGTGGAGAATATAGGGATTGCTTGATGGGCATCTCATAGTCATTATTTCTTAGTCTAACAATTTTTTTTAAGCAAAATAAGAGATATTCAACAATTTTATGTGACTTTTATTCTTTATTTATGGGCCTTTTCATAATGTACTAATTAATTGATGTGCTGCAGAATGAGATAGATTAATTAAATCTTTAACCGTCAGATTTTTTTATTAACAATACTGATTTTATTACGTACTTTGTTGAATTGTTATGGATATATTTTTTTTTTTTGATTTAGTGATCATCTTTGAAATATATATTCTTTTTTTGCAATGACAACGCGGAATCAAATCATAAACAGAAAATTGCTTCCTCTTAACTAGATTTTGAGCAATGCCAACCAATGTAATAAGACCAACAATCATATATCGTAACATGAACAAAGACGTCTCACTTTATAATCAACTATGCTATTTAACTGATTATTGTCTCCAATAATAGTTGAAGAAATTTCACATAAAGCTGTTGTAATTTGTAAATAATGATGTCTAATCCCATTTCTTCTTGCATAATAGTAAAACTCATCACCTCCTACACCAATTGCTTTTGCATTTCCAAAGCAAATAACTAGTTTGATTAACGGGTCTTCCCACTTAGTTTCTTTGCTAATCTTCGAATCTATTAGTTGCTACCCAAACCCTCTTAACCAGCTAGAGAATTCTCAAAGCATATGTATTTGAAAATACAAGAGTTTCTGGCTTATATGTCAAGCTTCAATTTCGTGCTGCTTATCAGAATATATTACAGTAGGCACAAGTCTAATTGGCCCCATGTGAACATGTCAGACTTCTACTGCCAAAGTGTCTCATGAACTCACTTAAGTTTCACTACCAGTTTCTAAACTACTAGGTGGCGACGTCACCTGCGTGTAGCATACCTGTGGGTATAGCTGGTCGGGAGTGGCGGTGGCTGTCACGTCCTGACCCGTGAAGTCATTTGTCCTCGCATCGATTTCTGTCGAATCGATTGTCCTTATTAGGGCATGATGCCGTACGAGTCTGGAGTTGCACTTGTACAACGCAAGATGATTAAATCATTTATGGATATCTCATTTTGCAACATTTGCAGCAGAAGAAACTGAGTCATATTGAAGTTAAAGCAGAGTATACGAAACAATCTCTTTTATTGATAAAGTAGCGGAATACAAAGGCTCTCAATAGCCCAAATGATTTTGCCAAGTTGGCTTACAACACTCGTGATCTCTCTAGCTCATAAAAGATTTCGACGTTCCATACACCAGATCTTCTATATCCAGGCAGCATCCTCGACCGAACATCTTCATGTTGCAAGTCCGAGACTCGACGCCTCAACACGTCCAAATCGCTTCAGTATCTAGGGGATTGGGGTATCAATATACATCTCGTACTGGTGAATGGGAAAACCAACTCGTCTGAACCGACACTAAGTAATTTAGTGAAGCATGCAGTTTAACATAGATGATCTTTCCATTTTGCCTTAGGATCAGTTTGGAATATTGTGAAAACAGGAAAGCACATACGCATGTTATACTTGATAGCATAGCAAAAGCATGAAAACATATCATAACCGCGTCGTGACAGCGACATCTTACCCACATCGGCGCACTCATCCTTGCACTGATGTAAGGTGAATACTTATCATCCATCCCTGCCATGTTAAAGGTAACGTTGTACTATAAGGGTGTCACGATCTTTGTTCCTGCACCAGACATAATATCAGTCCATCGACACCTATCTATATGAAGGTTATTGGTGATATCGACACCATGAAGGACTCTCAATGGCATTGCGACGCTCCCTATCAGTCCGGGTTACGATCCCAACTGTAGGTCCCGTAATGTCTCGCGCCGAAGCACGACGAATTCCCTCTAAGCTGAGCGATCCCGGTGCCCGGCGATTCCAACTCAAGGAAAAGAATACTTTGTGCAAAAGTTGTCCATGACCATGCAATATGCGTGAACAGTTTATGAAAAGTATAAGACATAAGCATGATAATGAATCTAGTTAACATAATTCACGTGTCAACTCGTATTTCATACTTACACTCAATGTTTACGGCACTTATGTCCAACTCAATGTTCCAATGAACGATCTGTAGGCCCCGAACATTCCGAGACAACATGCCACATCCAATTGTTTCGTGGTTTCGAACCATAACTGTTCGTTTCGCTGACGAAGCCTATCATTTGCATATCAGCAGTTTTGTGGCATTTGTGCCACAATTGCTCACTTCTCTTGACGAAGCATACCTTCGATATTACAACAGTTCCGTGGCATTGCGCCACAACTGATCAATTCGCATAGCGAACCATATTTCATAAGTCTCGTGCATTTGATGTACGCCTCGATACAATTATTTGATATTCTCCGACTTGTGCACTTGATGCACGTCTCGATTTAGTTTGTTCGATGTTCTACGACTTAGTGTTCATTGCCCTCTAACTCGTGCACCGAGGCACGCCTTGATGGATTATTAAATATTCTACGACTTGTGCCCTCAGGCACTCGCTGATACGGTGGATGTGATGTTCTATGACTCCTCGTGCGTTTGATCAACGTTTCACTTTAGTTGTTCAATATTCCTGGGTCAATGTTATACGATCAATGTTCAATATTCTATCTTAGTGACTTAGTGTTCAATACACACTACGACTTCTACTTATCTGAGCCACGTACGTGGACTCTATAAGGCAACTTAGCATACATTGATACTTTTTATTAAGACATGACGGAGGAGGAAATAAGGGACAAGTCCTCTTACCTATGCTGATTCGTCTGTCGTTTCGTCGAACCGTTGCAGCTCGATTACTTAACTTTGTTGCACGGTCATCTCATTTGACTTTAACCATTCGAGGCACTTCGTGTTCCTTCGAACTAATCGACCGATTCGATCTATCGTGTCTATGCCTTAGCCCGTTGCGAGGTGATACTTTGACCTTTGGCAGACTCCGTTGCAATTAGGGCAAAGTATTGACCTCAGAAAACTTGGCACAAAAGCCTGCACATGAAACCAACTCAATACTTTTTCAAATCGATTTTAATACTTGTTCGAATCGAACTTAATATTTCTTCGGGTCAACTTAATAATTCTTCGAGTCAACGACTCAGCGTAATGTACCGTGCGGTGCGGGACATTACAGTGGCAACCGCATTGTAACTCAATACTTATGTGGCCTGAAACAAATGGTGGTGATGCATCACATGATTTCCTATATGATTATACAATTGGCATTGATCCGTCGTAGTTGGTGTTACCATCGAGGCTGGAGGAGAGATTGACCGCATGAGAGATTGACCACCTAGTAGAACCTATGTACTACCTTCCGGAAGAGAGAGAACAAGGGAAAGAGAGATTATAATCTTTTGGAAGAGAACAAGGAAAAGAAAACTTATAATCTTCCGAAAGAGAGATAACAAGGTCAATAAATCAAAACTTGGTTTGTCAATAAATCAAAACCTTCCTTAAAAAAGATATTATAATTTTTAACCATTAGATTTAACTTGAACTAAGATCCTACGAACAAAAAAATGTACTCATTTGCTCAATTAGTGTTTGTGCTCATTGGATAGGCAAACATGATAATACACATTATATATATATATATATATATATATATATATATATATATATAAATATATATATATAAAAAATATATATATATATATATATATATATATATATATATAATGTTTTTTTTTGCATAAGAATTACATGTACCCAGGAATATTTTATATTTACCAAACATGATAATACAATTTTTTTTTAGGAATTTGATATGCATGAATTTTATATCTTGGAATACGGGATTGACTCATTCATTTTCACTTTTTGGTATAATATGCACAATGATAAATGCAATTTCCTATAGCAAATTGTATTATCTTGCCTCTTGTCAACCTGTAGTGTGCTCCTTAGTTGCATGAGCTTGATGTGCATATCCAAAATGTAGGTATACCTATCCGTTAATTGGCCAATAGATTTATTGCATAACTCTCTCATGCTTATAGGCCGTAGCTACCTTGGCTAGGAATTTGGCACGAACATAGATGGTTGACGTCAAGTAGATAACCAATTATAACAACTTTGGCACATCTTTTTTGGAGCTTTCGTAACTTTCATAGCCAACCCCATTCCGATAGAAGAAGGCTATGGATGAATCATATGATAATGATGAAAGATTGTAGGCCATAGCTACCTTGGCTAGAAAAATAGACTTTCCGCCTATATTGCAATCCATGTACCAAACAATACCTAAAGGTCAACATGATAATTGAGTATGTTATAATTTTGCTCAAATTTATCTAAAAGTATATTGTTTATTTCGATCCTAAATAGATTAGGATCGGTTTCTTTGTGGTTATGAAACATTAAACTATTATGATTTATTTTAGGGTTTAGTTTAGGCTCTACAAATATACCTCTCATTTGAGAAAAAGCATAGGAGAGAATAAAAGGCACAAGGTTTTGGGATTTTTTGAGTGTTTGGTGAGAATTATTCAAGATTGTATTATTTTTAGGGTAAAGTGCAAAAAATTCCTCGTTAGATTCTCGCTTTTTGTACTAAAAGATCCCATGCTCTTAAAATTTTTGAAAGTATGAAATTTGCTCATTTTGCTCCCTTTTCGTTAACTGATGTTAAGTGGGGTGTGTAATGACCATTTTATCCCTCCCCTCTCTCTCTCTCCCTCCCTCTCCGGTAGTGCGGGGAGGACGAAAGGGGCGGGGCTGGCCGGGGCGGGGAGGAGGAGGAGGGGGGCTGGGCTGGCCGGGGCGGGGAGGAGGAGGAGGGGGGCTGGGCTGGCCGGGGCGGGGAGGAGGGGGGGTGCTCGCCGGAGTAACGAGGGGGGCTGAGGGGGCGGGGAGGGGGGGGAGTGTCACGTCCCGCTCCCGTAGGAGCGATCGTCCTCGCTAAGGCGTGATGCCGCACGAGACTAAGTTGCTCTCGTGCAAGGCCAAGTCCAGAAACAGCCGATTTGAGCTAGGCCACAGAGTCGCACAAAGTGTTCCCATTTGCAGTGAAAAGTAAAAGAACACAAGTTGGAATAAATTCAAACTCTTTATTGATTTTCAAGAAGTTTACAAGCGGCGCTAGGCCGAGATTACAAGTCGCTCAAGCTCTCTCTCTCTCTGAAACATAAAAGGCGTGCCAAGTGGCTTACAAGGTAGAATGATTCATGGCGATGTTCCGATACATTATGTCCTGTATATGGTGCTTCAGCTCCTTGCAACGCTCCAAGGCTCCAGAGTTAGCTTCGCGCCTTAGCACGTTCGAGGGAAGCTCCGCACCCGACGACGTCTCCTGTACCCTGCAAACAAACTGTGGGGTTATCAGTACATTGTTATGCACTGGTGGGGAGGCTAGCTCGCCCACTCGCTATCATTATCAAACACGTTCATTTTACTTCTGTGCATCCTCTATCATTCATTGTCTTTCTAATCTTGTCTTAGGATCAGTTTCATGGCATATTTCATAACCTATCTCGTGTTACCGATTTCAAGTGTTTGTATGGAAATACATGCACGACTTACCCATACTTACCGTCCGGTCTTCCCTGTCCAAAGTAACCAAGTTAGTCAACAATTCATATATAACAACTTAACGTAGTTCGCGTAAACATTCAGTGTCAAGGGCGTGTCCCTGCCTCAGATTCTACGACGTGTTCCCGCTTACGAAGATACGTTATGACGGCGCCTCATTCCGATGATCATTCTCCCTCGAATATTCCTATCTACTCAACCGGTCAGTTGTGTTACGTTCGAAAGGTTTTGTTCCAACGTCCATGTTCATTCAACTATTCAATTGTTCAGTTAACTTAGACTACTTTGTTTCAATGCAAGGACTTGCACGCGGATTGCCACCAGCAAGTCCACTTAATCTACATGCACTGGTCGCTGGCATCACAAGCCATTTGGACATGTTCCCCTTGGTATTCTCACCTATCATAGCGTGATGGCTGGTACACCTTGATAGTCTTTTGAAATACCCGGCCTAACGTCTCCTTTGTGTCTGAGCCCACACACAGGCCGTCCGTAAGCCATGATTCCGCCTAGGCCAGCCACGATGTCTCGTTGATCGTTGCCTTGGAATCCCTTTTTGATTCTTCCTCCCGTATACGAGTGGGTTGTCCGCGACCATTTCGTATTGTCTTGTCATTTTAACTTAACGGCTGTCTTTGAGCCATAGGCTGTCTGTGAGCCATAATGCGTTATCGACCAGGTTGGCGGCGGCGTCCGTGCAGCGTGGGTAGCGAGCCCCATTGCACGTTCTCGTCATACCTGTCGCTAACCATTCCTTTCTTCCTTATCTTTTATTCATTCTTTCTTTCACTTGTTCGTTCGTTCATTGATTCATTCACGTATTCATTCATTTATTCGTTGATTCATTCATTCATACATTATGCAACTCCCTGTGCGGGAGTCGCCTTGGCGACCCATCGGTCCCGAAGTCTTCCAATGTTGCTATACTCTACTCGGAACGACTATGTCGATAGTCTTTCCGTTTCATTGTTGTAAACCATTCATTGCTTCATTGTTGAACGCATAAGGAACTTGAAATGTAAGCTTGTGCCTTAGCACGAGCGTGGAGTGCGGTGCGAGAGTTCTTATATTTTTCGAGTTCTTTTCCATGTTCTAAACAAGCATACAAGATGGAATTATTCCCTTAGGTAGGTGCGTTGAGTCATTTATTAGCATGCACGGTGTTATCGCCTAGCGATTCTAGCAATAGTGTCCGTATTATTAAGTGTCTAGGCTAAGCAAAGACGGGTTCATCGGAGCCACCCACCTTAGCGATGTTCGCATCGGCCGAGCGATACTCCGAGCGCGCCTTGAAAGTCTAAGTCTGGATTCTTCTTGACGGGCCAATGTAAGTCTTGTATCGATTCTTCATCGGGTCGACGCAACTCTTCGAGTCGACGACTCGTTTGAGTCGTCGCACTTGCCGTTTTGAATCGGTGTTCCGCTAGGACGGAGCGGGTCATTACAGGGAGGGGCTGTCCTGGGCGGGGAGGAGGGGGGCTGGACTGGCCGGGGCGGGGAGGAGGGAGGGGGGGGGGGCTGCACGGGTCAGGGAGGAGGAGGAGGGGGCTGGCCGGGGCGGGGAGGGGGGAGGGTGCTCGCCGGAGTAAGGAGGGGGGCTGAGGGGGGCGGGGAGGAGGAGGGGGGGGTGGCTGGCCGGAGGGAGGAGGGAGGAGGGGAGAGGGTGAGGGAAAGGGGGGGGGGGTAGTTTAGGTATATATTTTTTTTATAAAAAAAATGTCATGTAACGGTCAAAACTAACGGTCAACAGACGGTAGGGGCTGACCGAGCAAGTCATAGATTGCGGGGGTCTTTATTTGCTAAATTTGACTAAAAGGTCTTTTTACTCAAAATGTGCACATTTAACGAGAGATTTTTTGCAATTTACCCTTATTTTTATGATAATCAATAATTTTTTGCAATTTACCCTTATTTCTATTGTCACATCTTTTGGTATTAGATCGGGGTTCAAGATCTGATGTGGTGATCGTACGACAATAATGAGCAAAGGATTGTAAAGGAGATAGGTGTAAAAGTTGACCGACTGTCTTTTCCTGAATCCCTGACGCCCGAAGCTTCGTGCAAGGTGGACGACAAGAAAAAAAAGTGGGTCTTCGAATTTTTTGGGGGTGGAGTTGCTTGGTTTCTACGTGTTGATGATGGTGATGAAGATTTTAGTGATGATAAAGATTCTGCTTTTGGGTTTGGTAATTTGATATTTGCCTATTATAAGGTTTTTGATGATTATGATTTGGTATTTGGTGATTATGTTGAAAGATTGTACCTGGGACAGGGGATGACTATAGTGGCCTGGAGTTCGACGTCGATCAACTAAGGGATGTGACCCAAGTGAGAAGTATGAATTGTTGAATTTATGAGTCAGCATTCAGTGTATTTTGTTCTGTGTACCAGGACGATTTCGTGATACGAAGGTGCAATCCATCTACAATATGGTGTTTTTTGTGGATTTTGTTGTTGTTGAGATTTTGACGATTGGAAGTGGAGATTGTTAGATTTTAGCTCAAGTTTATCTAAAAGTATTTTATTTAGTTAAATCCTAAGTAGATTAGGTTAGTTTCTTTGTGGTTAAGAAACATGAGATTAGATTGTTATGATTTATTTTAGGATCTAGTTTTAGGCTATAAATATAGGTCACTTTTAAGAAAACATGTGTTGGGGGGTGGGGGTAGGAAGGATGTAGGGTTTGAGAAATTTTTGAGTGTTTGGTGAGGATTATGAGAGATTGTAATCTTATTTATGATAATTAATGATTTTTTTTGGTTTGGAGTTAATTTTTTGGTGAGGATTATGAGAGATTATAATCTTATTTATGATAATTAATGATTTTTTTGGTTTGGAGTTAATTTTTTGGTGAGGATTATGAGAGATTATAATCTTATTTATGTTAATTTTTTTAATTTTATTTCTATTGTCGCATCTTTTGATGTAGCAAAGTAAACACTTGATTCAATCCGAAGGCAGCAGGCATGTCAAATTAGTTGTGGATAATGGATGTAACTTGAATTTTTTTTAAAAAAACTTGAAAGTCATACCTATATAGTTTCTAACTCCCTATTAGGTCTTCATCTTACTCTTATGGGTGAGTGGTAACAATTACTGCTGCTTCTCCATTTGATTTAGGCTCTTATTTCCATCCAAAGGCTAAAAATAGGTGCTGGTTTAAGCTTAAATCACCTAGCTAGTCAACCCTCTTCTTTTGTGTTATATGGTATTAAGTCATTAGTTTATGAATATTTCAATAAAAAGCTGTCATTTTGGTCTAGTGATGCACAAAAACATAATACATACTGGCTAAATGCTTTAGTTAGGCTGGTTTGAAAAGATTCCTTAATCTCATTAAACCAGGAAATTCTTATTCCTTTACCAAAGGTGTCTGAGTTTGAATAACAAGCTCCATGTCAAGTGTTTATTAAATGTTTTAGTTAAACTGTCCGCTTTAATAGATTCCTAAATGTATTTAAGCTGGAAATTCTTATTCAACTACCAAATGGAGCTGGGCTAAATAACAAGTTTCACCTAATATGCCCTAATGGGAAGGGGACTTCATATGGTGCAGTTGTGTGTAGAAGAAAATCCCAACAGATCTTAAGCCACTAGCAGTTAACCCAAGATTGACAATCTCTTATAATTTAATACTATCAAATTCTCCAGCCTATCACAATAATTTCCTTTTATCTGAATGCCTACTGTAGCTCTATATTACAACTAGCAAAAAGATACTTATGTTGAAGTCATATAATTTCTAAAGGAAATGCCAAGTTACATTGTTTAGAAGCTAATAGATAGCATGTTGCCTAAACCACATTATAAATAGAAAGGATTGCAATTTTTTAGTTTTATTTAACCTTATAAAACAACATAAACTTGTTGATGGATGCCAACTACCCATACCTGCAGCCATTGATACACCTATATGGATTGATATTTAAGGTTCCTTTTTCCATAAAAGCTTTAAGATTCAAGATCATCAGGTCATGGAGAGGGTATCCCTATTTTACATCTTTTGGGGGGAGTTTTACTCTTGAGATTGACTTCTTGGTCTATATAGCAAGCTTAGAAAGAACCTAAATGATCACGGTAATCTATTCTGATTCCTCTTGGTTATTGTACATGTTACTTTTACCCTGTAATTATGGGTTGTTAGTATGAAGTATTTCCCTATTCTAATCTCGAGGGAAGAAAGAATGAGGAAGAACCATCTGGAATCTGATTATTATCCGGGGTGTAGTCGTTGATATTATTGATTGTTTAAGCTCCATATATTTAATCCAAGCAGATAGTATACCTTGTTCTAAACTATTCTGGCAGAAATGTGATCATCATCGTTGTTTGGGTTCATCTACTTGCCTAAGACACTCTTGTGAAATCCTTCTGATCTGACTATCTTTTAGGAGACGATCTTTGGTGCATCAGTATTGCTAATTTTTCTTCTATTGGGAATGTCTAGTCCGTTTATTTTATGTTAAATGTTTTATAACTATCATGCAGTCTCTTGTTAGCTATGTAAGTATCATGCAGTCTATTATGTTTGTTGAATATGATTTTCTGATTATGGAGACTGGTACTTTGCCAGAATGAAGTACATGCTAATGTAAAATGAACATAGATTATTACAAACTAACCATACTCTATATCTGCCTTTTAAGAAAGAAGTAATTTGATTAAAGGAGGTGGATTTTGATATCTTGTTGTATTATAGCCTTCCTATTTGAAGCCAGTAACCATTCTGAAAGCAAGTTTTGCTGATATCACCGTTATAGGTTATAACAAAGCTCTTCAACTAGTTTGACCTCAACGACTTGACTTATTTGCTCTTTATTATTTCTTCCCTTGCTGTTACAGGTAACTGCAAACGAAAGCCCAACAGGTACCACTGCCCAGCCTCCCATCCTTGTTCAACTCCTCCAGATCATCATTGCAATGACTGTGATGGACACATGGCAATATTTTGTGCACCGATACATGCATCAAAACAAGTTCTTGTACCGCCATATTCACTCCCAACACGACAGACTTGTTGTCCCTTGTGCCATCGGAGCCCTCTATAACCATAACCACCCAGTTGAGGGCCGCCTCCTTGATACGTTCGGTGGGCCCCTCGTTTTTGATCTCTGGGATGACAGCTCGGACAGCCGTGGTCTTTTTCTGCTTTGCAGTTATGAAGACTGTTGATGATCATTGTGGCCTTTGGCTGCCCGGAAATATCTTTCAGATGTTCTTTCAGAACAACACTGCCTACCATGACATTCATCATCAGCCCCAAGGTACAAAATTCAACTACTCACAGCCGTTTTTCACGATATGGGATAAGATATTGGGAACAGACATGCCATATAGCTTAATCACCCGAAAAGAAAGGGGATTTGAGGCTAAACCTCTGAAAGATTAGTGCATGGACATACGGTTGTAACGGCAATATGAATTTTCCTGCGTTGCATCCAAGGTTCAGAGTTGCTGCAAATTTTTGGGATGGTCTCATTTCTCTGGATTGGTGGTTGTACTCTTCTGCTGCTGTAGAAGAGAGTATGTTTTTTGTTAGAACATTTGTATTTTGTTGATATGTAGAGAGATGGGTTCTGCAAATTTGTTGCACAAATATTTTGAATGTGCATATTGTGAATGGTTAGATATTTTTGAGCTTGTTTTATGAAAATTGTGGTAGGCTTGTTTAATGTGCTCTTTTACCTTGAAAAAGATTACTGGGTTCTTTTAACTAAAAAAAGAAATCATATTTGTTTTCATCTTCTGGATTTGTATACTTTTTTGCTATGAGCAAAATGCAGATGCTTATAGAATACACATGCATCCAGGGGCGGATCCAGAAATTATAGTTAGGATGGGCTGACAAAAATTTGGGTGGGCTGGAAGTAGATAAATCTATATAAAAAAAAGCAAAAGAAAATTTTATATAGAAAAAAAATGTAAATATTTTTTTTGGGGTGGGCTCCAGCCCACCCAGCCCGACCCCTGGATCCGCCCTGCATGCATCTATTGATAGAAATCACAACATTTGTAATCAGTTACATGATTCATTTCGATTGTGTTTCTATATAAACCAGATTTGTAATCAGTCACATGAATAATTTTGATCTATTTGATTGTGCATTCATCTACAAATGAGAGAGAGAGAGAGATTAAAATAGCTGGAATGACTTGGATCTGCTGAAAGTTGTTTAGCGAGAAACAAAGATTGAGAAATTAAGAATACAAAGAAATGGCTAGGGGTGAGCCGAACCGAATAACAGAAAACCGAATTGGACCGAAACCGAATAAGCAAAACCGAAACTGAACCGAATTGGTTCATAACCGAATCAAATCGAACCGAATTAAATTGGTTCGGTTTTTGGTTTATTCGATTTTTTAGTTTATTTGTGTTTTTTTAATATATATATATAGTAATTAAAATACCTAAATTTATTTAGTATGTATCTATACTATATATTTAATATATACCTCTCTCTCTATATATGTGTTTTCTTATTCGATTTCGGATTTTGGACCGAAACCCAAAACCGAAACCGAAACCGGAAAAGAAAATTTAGTATTTTCAAAACCGAAACCGAACCGAATATTTTTTCAACCGAACCGAATCTCTTATTTGGTTCCGTTCGATTTTGGTCCAAAACCGAATAATGCTCACCCCTATAAATGGCCACCGAGATTTGAAGAATTTAATTTTGTGCTGCACTGTTAAAAACCTGGTCTTCTCCAAATTAAGATACATGGCTGTTAAGATCGGACATCTTTTGACAAAAACTTGTATAGGAACACAACTTGTACAAAGAAGAACATAAAAGATTGTCCATAAATTTTATAAGATTGGACTATTCAAACCTGATAGCATCATAGCCCGCCATGTCTATATATATAAAGGACACACTGAGGGTTTGAGGGTTCAAGGAGTATTGATTAGGTTCAAGAAAATGTCGGCATATATCTCGTATATATAAAGAAGGAATTATACCTCCATGTATTTACTTCAGAGTTCAGTGGGTTCACTGATATGAAAATTTGGTTTTGTTGACAGCAAAAGAGAAATCAGTGGCTAGCCTAGGTGTTAGATAACACCCAAGAGTTCCCCCAAACACTTCATTAGTAATAGATTGACACCCAAATTAGGCTCAAAACTGATCCTAAAGAAGTGCTGGAAGGAACTCCAGGGGGACATCCAACTCTCTCATGCTGCATGTATTGTAGTAGTAGCTTGTCTCATGAACGTTACTACTCCATTGTCCTATTTATAATTGTTCATCTCTGTCCAGTGCATGAACTATGAAGGAACATAAATAATGTGATTGGTCAAGTATATTCCTTTAGCTATTATTCCTAGAGGAAATCCTATAGTTCTTCAAGAGATAAGCTAGCCACATTCGTTGAACCTAGCCACCTTCCAGTGAGAGACCAAGAATAAAACCAAGTGGTCACACAACACCATCTTTAGCTAGGTATCCTTTTCTTCTCCATCTATCTCCTCCCCCCACCACAATATCTTCCAAATGTCTCAAGTCATGAACTATACATTGTTGGAAATATTCTAAGTGAATGAATAATTCCTAAGTCTGTTTGAAAATGTGTCCCTTTCAAATATTGTGTCTCTTAACCTTTTGTGTCTCTTCATTATTTATAAAAGCACAGTCGTGTCAGTGTTTGAGTCACTTGTACACACATTAAAGTACTCAGTTCGAGAAAGACTACCTTGATTGCTTCGTCCAATCCTACGGTTTGAAGTGTTGCTACCAGAGGAGGAGTTTCGTTGTATCCTGGGAGACTAAATCGCCATTCAACAGTAAACACATGTGCGGGACGAATATTGTCTAAAGGACATTGAACTAAGTGCAAGCCTCGGTCTCAATCATATTTCATAATTTTTAATTTCTAAAATACATATTGAATAACATACATTATTTTTTCATTAAACGTTGATATATTAACAGGATACCATGCTATTGAGCAATTGAGATCACCATTCATTTTTTGAAAGGAATGTGCATGGCTATGAGTTAATGGCTAGCAAAAGCTTACCTAAGATCTTCTAAGGGACGGTCGATAGAAATCTCTTCTGAGACTAGGATAGATGTCACGCCCCGGTCCCTAGGACCGATCGTCCTCGCTAAGGCGTAATGCCGCACGAGCCTAGATTGCGCTCGTGCAAGGCGGATTCCATAACGGCCGATTACAACAGCTTGCGACGGGGTCGTCGCACAGAAGTCCCAAAGAAACATTGAATAACACCAGCGAAAACTTGAAGCAAAACACAAGTCATTCAAAATGCTCTGTATTGATATTGAAACAAAGGTTACAATGTAGCGCGAGGCCATGATTACAATCACTCAGTCTCAGTCTTCTCACAATCAAGTCACTCAACTCTCTCCCATCTCTCAGTACAATTTGACGAGCCAGCGGAAGCTTCAGATAGGCGTGTCCATACATTATATCCCGTATAAGTTCAGACACTATGCGGCCGCATGCCTTGAAATGCCAAAGAACTTCATGCCTCGACGCATCCAAGCGAGCTCCGCGCCAATGAGCTTCTACCTGTTCCTACACATGAAAACTGTGTGGGTGTCAGTACTCAACTGTACTGGTGATGTGAGCTCCTCGTCCACCCATACAAAATCAACACGTTCATTTAATTTTGTGCAACATAGCCTTTTATTATTGTCTTTCTATTCTTGCCTTAGAATCAATTTTAGTACATACCCCTGGCCTATTTATGACTCTAGACCATCAACGTGCATGCGCCCGATAATTTACTTATCGTTGTGCCTCTAGAGCATTCTCGTGCTTGCAACATAAACAAACTGACTCGTGCTTGCCTTCTGTGCTATAATTCGAGACGCAATAACATGGTCACGCCATAAAACCCTTTGTGTAACATAATCGAGGCAGTGCCTCGCCACTTGGTAACTTGTCTATACTTGTATCGCAACAACGTGGCTGTGCCACAACATATCGAGGCCGTACCTCGCAATTTAACATGACTTAACCAAACTTGTCCTACGACCCTTCTTGACTTAACTCTAAAGTACTCAATTCCAACTTATGCAACTCTATACCGATGACTTATTACTCGATGTCACATCGCGTGCCGAAGCACGTGTCCGATCTATAGCCGAATCTTAGGCCCGTAATGATGTTGCAACCATGCACACCTTCTTAACACAATTCGTGTCGTGCTTACACTATCTTTGATTTGACCAACATCGTGCATGCGGATTGCCGTTTAGCACACCAACTTATCTATATGAAAGTCACTGGCAATTCAAGCCATCGTGGACATAGCTCGGGTAGGCGGCAGGTCTTTCGATGCAAGGTAGCTAGCCCCATGAAAAGCTCCCGACTATCCACGCGGTACAATCCAATGCTGCTATAATGTCTCCCCCCTAGGTCGACCTGGCCCCGGCGTAATACCAGTCGAGTATGAAATCCTTATGCACAGGTTGTCCATGAGCACTCACCTACAAGAACATCTAGACTCACGTAAATGCATGACCTAGTTTGTGGGACAACTTGAACCATACTTAGCAAAACGTGCTTTGGAGCCATACTATGCAAAACGTGCGTAGGAGCCATACTATGCAAAATGTGTATAGGAACCATACTATGCAAAACGTGTATCTCAAGAGACTCCCAAACGAGGGACCGCATCGGCGACAAACGGTCGCATGAACTTTCCATTCTTTGAAACCCAGGGAACGACTATTGTATAGCCTTCCTACTTAACTTGAACAAAATATGTTCCTTAAGTGCCATAGACCGTGGCTAACTTTTCATCGAGCCAACCATGGCTCGTACCTTAAACCAACTCGTGTTCTATGCGACACTATCTTCCAAGTCATACTTTATATGACGGGCCTTGAGATCGTGAGACTATGTGACTTAACAACCGCAGAAAATGCGGAACAGTGCTTAGAATGACTTCGACAGCCCAACATAACTTTTGCCTAACTCAATCGTACAACAACTTAATCCGTAGGACGGGCAAATGCCATGCTAAGTCTTGGACGATGGGATCGTGCATGCTTTATCAAGCATTTATACGTGCGACGCCTATGACTTAGGCTAAGTTCACAACTTTGTGGCAACTTAAACTAACTTCCTTCTCCCAAGCCACGGGACGAAGGACCGAGTGTCATTTTGAAAGTATCTCGTGCAACACTTCTAAGCTGACCGTGGGACCTTTCCATATTTTAACTCAATCCGACCCAAGTTGGAATTATTCCCTTAGCTACGTGGATTCGTCTCTTTTATTATCAAGTCTACTTGTGCATTTGAAAACTTTCGTTTTATTAGTACGAATACTAAGCTGAGGCAAGTTCACCGAAGCCACCTGTAACGCCCCAGAACTAGAATACTGGAGAGCGGGGGCATACATAGCCAGCTACGTATATTGAAATAGAATCCACCTCGCTATACGGTCACGGCTGTCTAGATACATGAGGGTTTAACTACAATCCATCAGTCTCTTATGGTCATGAACAAGCCTATTGTCTCAATCTCAAGCAAGTAAAAGCAGTTACAAGATATTAGAGCATCAAATATACAATAGTAAGGCGTCCCATACATTATATATTTGGATGATCATAAAGCTAGTCATACAAAATGTGAAGACTGGCAAGAGTTTCAGTCATATATGATCAACCCTAGGATTCGTCAATCATGTTACAGTCCATAGGCAGACAGTAAGTAAAGTGCAATACGAGCTAACACGTGCTCGTCGGCTAAACGCCTCAAAAGAATATTTTTATAATAAAGTAGAAGAACAAAAGGGAAACCCACTCGTTGCCTTGGTTACGCCTGGTGGTCACCATCTGGCTGGAAGGTAGGGAGATCCTCTGGAGCTACTCCGGTATCTGGCCACGCAAAATCAGCTGGATCAGATCCCAGAAAGAGCAAGTGCCACAAAGGAGGCTTCACTTAAGAACTAAAACCAGCAATTAGCATAAAACATAATTATATAATAAATATTAGTAGTATATAAAATCATGACGATATACGATGAGATAACCATGGGACTATTCAGATAACCGAGTTACAACCCTTAAACCAAACAAGGACCGGGGTTGTAACCATTCGTCTGAACGGAACTTGGTTTTCCACTATTTATCGATAAAGTAAAGCACAAGCAATCAGGTCATGTTACAATCTTGTACAGGATCAGGACAAGACTAGACTGGATTAGACTCCATCCAATCAATCACGGCCAAGCAATGAGTATGGCTTGATACTTTAACTAACTAGGGTTATCACAGGCCTAGTTACTATCAAGATGCAATGAGATATTCCAACAGCCACAAGCCCTGCAGACCATCCAGGTTATCCATGTCGAATATCCGTTCACGAAGGGTGCAACACATGACAGTATGCTGGAAATATGCCCTACTCGTCGGCAGGCTACAAGTCCACTTACGTACCCAAATAACGGGATTTCTTGTAGCTGGGAAATATCTTCATTACTACTGGATTATTCTAGTTCTTAGCCTTAGTCAATTTCAGTAGGTACCCCTGACCGTGGTACTCAGAGGTCCCCGTCTTAGACATGATGCAAGACAATACTGGTTTATTTGTACAAACACAATCGCCCATGGTGTCCAGGCCATTCATTCTTGTTATGTCATGCTAGCTGTCGTAACAGCATATCGAGGTATATCATGTCAGGTTTTCTTATCAAGAGTGCGCCACGATGGGCCACTATCATGTAATGTTACTTGCCAACAGTGCACCACGACGGGTCACTATCGTGTCCATGGAACATATTCAAAATTTATATGGTACAAGCATTCTATCGAGGGACCCAAGTTACACAGAGGGTCCTGAGACAAAAGCATAACTGTAACAACTCAGCATGATAAAAGGACATGCGCGGCTATGGAAAGAGCCATGCGGCTAAGAGGGACGGGCTCACGCTGCTCGGGAGGGGGAGCAGGCTCATGCGGCCCGAGGAAAAAAGGGCGTATGCGATTTAAGAGTGACAGGCTCATGCGGCTCGGTTCATGCGGCAGAGGTTCATGCGACAGGGGAATCGGGTTCATGCGGCTATAGTTAGAGATAGCCACGCGGCTAAGTCGAGCAAAGCCATGCGGCTCGGCTAGAAGAAGCCATGCGGCAAGAAGGAGACTAGCTCATGCGGCTGGAGGGAAAAGGGCGCATGCGGTTTAAGGACAGCAGGCTTATGCGGCCGGGGCTCATGCGGCTCGGGTCAACTGGAGTCATGCGGGTGAAGGTCATGCGACAAAGCCATGCGGTTCGGGTCAACTGGAGTCATGCGGGTGAAGGTCATGTGGCAAAGCCATGCGGCTAAGGCCATGCGGCTAAGGGAAATCAAGTTCATGCGGCTCGGGGGAAAAATAGGTTTATACGGCTAAAAGTCGAGCAGAGCCATGCGGCTGAAGTCAACTCAAGCCATGCGGCTGAGGCTGCATGAAGACTTGAAATGTCTATATGGCCGCAGGAGACTTGTCGCATAAAAAATCCATGCAGTCAAGCACTGTTCTTCTTCTCCAACTTTTTCGAGAAGAAGAACCATGAAAGCCATGGCTTCCAAGCTCCAATAATCCTTCATCTAGGGTCAGAATCCGGACTTCCATAGGTCGAAATGGGGCAGAAAGAAATTCTCTACAACATGAAACCATAAAAACTTGAGAATAACAAGATTTAATAGATCAAAACCCAAGAAATCCGAAAATACAACAAGCTTAGATCTACATGAAATGAGCCATGGAAATTAAAAATGCTAAGTACTAAAGTGTCTTAGAATCTCGTGAGGAAGAAAAGGGAACAACAAAATCTGAGTTCCTCCATGAAGCAAGTTGCACTTGCCTAAGCCTCTCTGGTAGGTGGAGAGAGTAATGGTGAGGAAGAAGAAGAGTTATGAGGATTAATGGAAGAGAGTGGTTAGGTGGCTTATAAAGGAAGAAAGTGGGTGGTAGGTGAGGTTGGTTCACATGCAAGAAAAATCGAACCAAGCCGAACCAAGCAATGAAATGCTAAAATAAACCATGCAATGAGACATGCAATATGAGTCAAAATACGTATACGTATACCAAAATACGTAATACGAACTACGAGCGTTACACCACCCACCTTACCGAGGAGTCGCCTCGATCGAGCGGGACTTCGAGCAAGCCGTTGCATGACTAAGTTCGAACGCCGTTGGTGTTTCGATTCATCCGATTGAGCTGAGCGGGATGGAGCATTATAATAGAGACCACACTCATCACCTACGCTACCAATGTGTACAAGTTTATTTAAATGATGTATTTCGATATTTATCAGATGATAAAAAAAAGGACAATTTATTTATTTTTTTACCCATAATTTCAAACTAAATTATGTTGAGTTTAAAGACAAAGTATAATTATAGGTATGAACAAGAGAATCATTAATTTGATTTTCTTTGATATTCTTCCAAAGCAGTTCAGTCTAGAAATTTTTATAAGATTAACTTCTCCTCAAATTCTTTTTTTTTTCTTCCTTCATCCAAATCTAGTTTAAAATAAGAAATAGAGATGACACGTCAGCAATCACGTCAGGGAGATCCAAAAAAAAGAAGAATAATGCTATTTGTCCCTCCAAATTGTACCTCCAAACCGTCCCTCCTTACGTGGTAGTTGACGTAGCATGTTGATGTGGCAGCTGACGTGAAATTTTTTAAAATTAAAATTAAAATTAACATTAACATAAAATTAATGTTAACATTAACATTAAAATTAATATTAACGTTAACATTAACATAAAAATCAACATTAACATTAATATTAACATTAATTAATATTAAAATTAGTTAATATTAATATTAATATTAAATTAACATTAATATTAATATTAAATTAACATGGATAAAATTGGGTAATTAACTTTTTGGGTTAAAATTTGCCATGTCATCAGCCATGTCGGATGACACATAATATTATTTAACATGCCACGTCAGCTACCACATAAGAAAGGATGTATTGGAGGGACAATTTGGAGGTACGAATAGCATTACTCAAAAAAAAACTTTGGGTTATGGGCATTTAAACTTTCCTAATCTGCTTACTGAAGAGTATGCGGTGTTCGCACCCAACACCGCAAATTTTGATCTTCATCATGTTAAAGGTATTTGTGCTACATGGCATCATTCCATCATTTAATAGCTAGGCAGTTTTGAAGTTAGTGTATGCACATCTTTGTAAGTTCCATCACCACTCTAAATTCTAAAAAAATTTGCGATCATCATGCATGCTCCTATTATTTTCTACTAGTATATAGACCTAGTGACATGTCTGGTTGCATGTAACGTAGTATTGCTCAACACTATTTGAAGCAATACACTGTTGCAAATCTACAAGACAATGTGTATCCTCTTTTCTTGATTAAACAAAAAGTTACTAGTTACTACTCTTGTTTGAAATGTGCATTGTTTAATTTATTAATGCTTTGTATTTCTTTTGTTTTTCTAGATTTGTATCAGTACTCTTACTATGAGTAAAAGCAGGATATATATATATATATATATATATATATATATATATATATATATATATATATATATATATATATATATATATATATATATATATATATATATATATATATATATATATATAAACATCGAAGCATGAAGTGATCAATTATGTTGGTAATCCTTCAAAGGAATAATCAAAGGCAGTACTGAATGAGAGCGGATTAAAGATTTTGGGTTATCAGTCAGTATTTCCTTATGCCTGGTATTTGGGAAGGTCCCGGCAAATGTCATGAGGAATGTTACAGGTCTTAAGATTTAACTGTTAGAGGTTAAAGGAACTGTAATCTTGATGTATATACTTGTTATTGTTTAAACATTGTGCTCAATAATGTGTGTTAGCAGACCACGTCTCAAGGGAGACATATGGTGATCCTTGCACATGTGGTTGTCCTTTGTCTTGTTTCCTATTCTCTAAATTTTTCCTAGTCTTTAGCTGAATGTGTGGAGATGAGTCATTCTCTCCTTTTATTTAGTTTTTATGGTTGTTGTTTTGAGAGCTATTTAAAGGCTCATTTGTAAACATCAGGATAACACATCAATTTGCAAATACATTATATAAGCTTTTCTCTCGACTCTGTGTGAGTGCTTCTTAGTCTACTTTGTAGGCCCTTCAGTTGGTATCAAAGCCATGTCGTCTGCTGCGGACGGGAATCCAACCACACCTCCACCAGTGTCGGCGTCGAGCCCGGCAAGCGGCTCGAGCGTGGCAGGCACCCTGGTGATCCCGCAAGTGTTCAAGGAGTCCGACGGGACGCAGTATCCACAACTCATGCGTACAAACTACGATGTATGGGCCCTAGTGATGTAGTGTATGCTGGAGACGAGAGGTCTCTGGGCGGCGGTGCACACCGGGACGACGGAGCGGGAGCTGGATAGGAGAGCAATGGAGGCTCTCCTCTGTGTTGTCCCATCGATGACAATCCCTTTACTGTTGATCAAGGAGACGGTACGGGAGGCATGGCAGTCTTCGAAGACGGTGCACATCGGCATCAATCGCGTCAAGAAAGTGAAGGCACAGTCGCTACGAAAAGAGTACAATCAGTTGGCGTTCCGGGACGGTGAGGGCGTGGACTCTTTCGCCATGCATCTCACTACTCTGGTGAGCACTCTCGCCGCACTTGGCGACACGATCTCCGAAGACAAGCTCGTCCTCAAGCTGCGGGCGGTAGTTCCCAAGAAGTACAGCCAGACCGCCCTGGCTATCGAGACACTCTTGGATCTCGATGTGCTCACCATCAAGGATCTAACGGGGAGGCTCAAGGCAGCGGAGGTCAGGGACGAGATCGAGAATGGCAACGCCTCAGGTGGCAAGTTACTGCTTACCGGGGAGGAGTGGGCTGCTCGCAAGAATCAGCAGAGAGGCGGCTCATCTAGTAGTGGTTGTCACGCCCTAACCCGGAATCACCCGAATCATCGTCCTCGCAGGGGACGTGATGCCGCATGAGCCTAGAGTTGCGCTCGTGCAAGGTAAGATGACAAGTTCTCAAATGGTCATCTTTTGATTCGATATTAACAACGAAAGGAAAACAGAGTATACGAAACAATTCTCTTTATTGATATTCGAACTGAGATTTACAAAGGATTTCGATAGCCCAACAATATATGCCAGATTGGCTACAACACTCAGATTCTCTCTTGCCCATAAAGGATTTCACCGTTCCATACATCATGCCTTCTATATCTCGGCCGTATCAATCATGTTGCAAGTCCGAGCGTCAAGCGATCACACGCTTCAATACACTTTGGCATTCCAAGTCTCAACACGTTCAAGCGAAGCTTCGTCGTGTCACGACCCGTACCCATTTTTTGGGACGCAAGAGCGTGAGCAAGCCAGCTACGTATCGAGCGGACTCCAGCCCGACTTGAGTACGTATAAGCTGTCAGGGTCATGGTATCATGTATAATCTAAACTATATCTCAATCCACAAGAATAATGTAAAACAAGAATGAACAATTATGGATCGTGGTCTGCAGCCCATTAGCATATTGTCCGATTAGA
This sequence comes from Iris pallida, assembly GCA_029216955.1. Taxonomy (NCBI): domain Eukaryota; kingdom Viridiplantae; phylum Streptophyta; class Magnoliopsida; order Asparagales; family Iridaceae; genus Iris; species Iris pallida. Next base: position 11,163,322 of record JANAVB010031417.1, on the reverse strand, counting down.
CTCCAAGAATAATATGTGTCTATAAAATAAGCAGAATATAACATGGTACTGAATATAAAGCACGAGAGGATAATAAACACAATAACGATACCTGAATCCCGTAAACGTATCATCACATCTGCCATCCAGAACTACTAGCTAACTCTATGCAATCGCTAAACCTGAAGAGATCATCAGGTCCTCAGAGGACTAGCAAGATACATAATATACAAGCCAACATGTAACAGTACAATTATACTAAGAAGTAAGGGACAATCAAGGATATCCAACGAGACAAAATGAACCAAGACACAAGATCTAAACACAAAGATCCTAAGACACTGGCATGCCATGATAGAAATGGCTAATAGGTCAAAGCTATAGACTGCAGTCAAGGCAAGTACTCACAATCTATAGTGTCTCAATCGCAGTCAAGGCAAGTACTCACAACCATGACGGTAGCCAATCCTAGTATAAAAATCCTATAGACCGTAGTTAAGGTAAGTACTCATAATCTATAGAATGTCAAAGTCAAGTCCTACTCAAGTCATGTCAAGTCAAGTCAAGTTATAATCAAGTCAAAGAAATCGTGGTGTAGGACTAGACGACTCTATCAAGGAATACATATGAAACTAACACAGTGTAATAGATAGAAATATTATAACAGAAAGGAACGAGAATGTGCTGGCAACTAAAAACATGTAAGGTAAAACTATAACAGGATGATTGTATTAGACATGGAATAAGACAATCACGAGTGTAAGGAAAAGAACAGCAGCGAGATAATGAACATGTATATAAATTATCCTGTATAAGTTGGCAAGGTATACTTGCCTGGTGGTTGCACGAAGAACCAATAAGATACCGTCAACTGATACGCCATAAAGTCCAAATATCACAAACGTCTCCGAAAGCTGAAACAGACATCGCCAACATTCTCAGAATAGTCAAATTAGCTAGGATTGTCTGTCCTTACGTCTAATTCTGGACACATGGGTAAAACGATAATTTTGGGCAAAAACGGTGTCCGCCGTTGGACCCGCTTTGCACCAAAAATTATGCCAGAGTCAATGGTCTCTAAAGTCGTCAAACTACATGTCTACGGATCCGGTTTTCTGATACGAACCCAACCATATGTCCAAAGTTGGATTTCGGCGGGCCGTGCACAAAATCGTCCGTTGAATCGAACCGTAGGGCCCGTAAAACGGCGGTCCAATCAACTGTCTTAGAATTGGACCAAACTTGACATACAGGACCAAAAAATGATACGGTCCTGTTGGCGTAAGTTTCGTCTCGATCTGACGAACGTGCACGAAGTAATTGAGAAACTTGCACAGAGATCGATATGGTAAATTTTGACGGATACGCATCAAATTCGTCGCGCATACGCGACCAATTTGAATTTCGTCAAAGCCCACACGACCACGAAGCCGTTACGCACCTTTCGATGCTTTCGGTTCGCGACCACGTCGTCCGATTTGGCGGAACACACGTGGTATCGGAGAATTTCTAGTTTTGAAAACTGTTTTTAATCATATTTTTCTCGAACTTTGAAAACTGATTTCTTTGCACACAGTTAATAAAATTCGAAACTACAAATTAGGTTATAAAGCCCTACATGTCATCTTCAAGTGTGTTTAATTAGATCATAAAAATATCGAACAGGTTTCCTGGAACCTGGGTACGAACATGGGTACTTGGGTCGATCCTTGCCCTGTTTCAGGGTGGCTTTTTCTTCGAATTCGTGTCAAATTTCTGATCAATCCATTGAGTTTTACCCAAATCCCTTTGAAGGGATTCGAAGAGGATCAATTAGGCTACACGTATAAATTTATAGTTTGAAATTCTATTGATCGATGAGGAAGAAATCGTACCTCGAAGTCGCTGTCTCAACTGCTTACTGGTGCGTTGATGCTGCTGTTGCGCCCCTGTTCGCACGTGCTGTCCAGCGGCTCCGGCCGACCGGCGGCCGCCCTCGGCGGAGCGCGCACGCGCGCGGGGTGCCGGGGCAGAGCTGCTCGGGTTAGGGTTTAGGAGATATCTTTTTTTTTTTTTTTCGTTCTATACTTACGTATATATAGGTGGGTTTAATAACAGAGCCGAGGGGCTGTGTAAACAGGGCTCGGGTTATTCAAAGCTGGTGTGGGGGGAAGTCTCCTGGGCGCCTGTTGCTTAATGTACTGTGGTGGGGGGGGGATGCCCAGGCTCAGCCCGTGAGCCTGGATTGGCTCGGTCGGGCCTGGGTTCGGGGTTTTTATGTTATTTTGTTTCTAAATTAACCATACATACATATATATATATATATATATATATATATATATATATATATATATATATATATATATATATATATATATATATAACCATGTATGTATATGTCACTCCCGTTTGCCGTTATACGTATTTTCGTACGCGTATACGAGATTTCTGGCATTTATTAGGTGGACCGTAGTTAGGCTTGTTTTGCTTAGCCTAGTCTTGGTTTAATCTGGACTTGGTTTATTAATCAGTTCGGTTCAATTTGACTTGGTTTGGCTTGGCTTGGCTTGGTTTGAGATGGAGAGGGTTGATATATAACCCAACTCCTTCTCTCTTTCTTCATTCACTTCTTCATTTATTTTCTTCATCTTCTTCATTTACTCCTCCCACCTACCAAGTCCTAGGCAAGTGCAACTTGCTTCATGATGGATCTTAAGTTTTATTGTTCCATTTTCTTCCTTACTTAATTTTAAGATACTTTAGAACTTGACATTTTTTATTTTGATGGATATTTTCTTGTAGATCTAAGTTTATATTATTTTCGGTTTTCTTGTATTTTGATTTATTAAACTTCATTATTTTCATATTTTGATTGTTTCATGTTGTAGAGAATTCAATTTTATCCAAAATAGACCTTTGAAAAGTTGAATTTTGACTTGTTTTGAGGAAGTTATGGCCAAAAGCATTTTTGACCATTTCTATGTTCATCTGTGCTGATTCGGACAGGGACGATGAATAGTGCCGCATAAATAGTGTCGCAGCTGCAGGAATGAATAGTGCTATAGCCGTATGAGATGAATAGTGCCGCAGCCGTATGGATGAATAGTGCTACATGAATAATGCCGCAGCCGTATGGGATGAATAGTGCCACAGCCGCAGGAATAAATAGTGCCGCAGCCGCATGAGATGAATAGTGTCGCAGCCGCATGGATGAATAGTGCCACATGAATAGTACTGCAGCCGCATGAGATGAATAGTATAACAGCCGCAGGAATGAATAGTACCGCAGCCGCATGAGATGAATAGTGCCACAGTCGCATGGATGAATAGTACTACATAAATAGTACCACAGCCGCATGAGATGAATAGTACCGCAGCCGCAGGAATGAATAGTACCGCAGCCGCATGAGATGAATACTACTGCAGCCGCATGGATGAATAGTACCGTATGAATAGTGCCGCAGCCGCATGGATGAATAATGCCGTATGAATAGTGCCGCAGCCGCATGGATGAATAGTGCCGCATGAATAGTGCCACAGCCGCATGAGCATGAATAGTGCCGCAGAATGCTGCATAGGACATATTTTAGCTGTTTTTGGCTGTTTTAAGTCCTATTTGGCTGAATTGTGGCCAGAATTTCTTTCGACTTCCAACATGAAAGTTGTAGATCTTTTTCTTGGCTTCAAGAATATGTTATTAGCTATTTTATGCAAGTTTCTCTCATTCATGATAATGTAAGAATAGAACTCGATAGTGGCCCGCTGTGGCGCACTCTTGACAAGTAAATTGACATGATATATTTCGATATGCTGTTACGACAGCTAGCCTGACATTGCAAGTATGAAATATCTGGACACCGTGGACGATTGTGTTTGTACAAATAAACTGGTACTGTCTTGCATCATATCTAGGATGGGGATTCCTGAGTACCACGGTTAGAGGTACCTACTGAATTCAACTAAGACTAATAACTAGAATAATCCAGTAGTCATGAAGAGATTTTCCAACTACATGTAATCCCGTTATCTGGACGCTCAAGTGGACTTGTAGCCTACCGACGAGTAGGGCACATTTCCAGCACACAGTCACATGTTGCATCTTTCATAAACGGACATTCGACCTGGATAACCGGATGGTCTGTAGGACTTGTGGCTGTTGGGATAATTTCATTGTATCTTGCTAGTAACTAGGCCTGTGATAACCCTAGTTAGTTAAAAGTATCAAACCGTACTCTTGATTGGCCATGATTGATTGGATGAAGTTTATTCCATCTTAGTCTTATCCTGATTCTGTGCAAGATTGTGATATGACATGATTATTGATGCTTACCTTAACAATAACGATCGGGGGTCCAGTTCTGTTCAAGCGAAGGATTACAATCCCGGTCCTTGTTTGGTTTAAGGGTTGTAACCTGGCTCCCGGAGCAGTTCTGTGTCATCTCTTCGTTTATTGTCTTATTTCAACCCCATGCCATGTTCGTCATGTTTTACCTTACCTTAATACCATGATTATTTATACTGGCCTTAGCAATAAAGATCAGGGATCCAGTTCTGTTCAGGCGAAGTGTTACAACTTCGGTCCTTGTTTGGTTTAAGGGTTGTAACCTGGCTCCCGGAGCAGTTCTGTGTCCTCTCTTCGTTTATTGTCTTCACTGTACAATTAGTATTTGAGACGGGTTTCTATTCAGGTGAAGGGCTGCAACCCCGGTCCTTGTTTGGTTTAAGGGTTGTGACCTGGCTACTTGAATGGTTTCTTCGTACTCAGTTTACTGTTGTTATCTCTATTATTATCAGTTCTTTATTTATTATTTATCTTTAATATTTTATTGTGATATGCTGGTTTTAGTTCCTAAGTGAAGCCTCCTTTGTGGCACTTGCTCTTTCTGGGGTCTGATCCAGCTGATTTTGTGTGGCCAGATATCGGAACAGCACCAGAGGATCTACCTGTCTTCCAGCCAGATGGTGACCACTGTGGTCCGCCTCTCAGGATCGACGAGGAGATGCCTTGTACCAGGCGGTGGCAAACGCTTTGACCAGAGGAGGTCATCAGGATAATAGCACGGCCAACAGCTTCAAGCGCTTGAACCCTCCCTTCATCGACGGCAGTGAAGATGCCATCGCTGCAGATGCATGGCTTCAGGACACAGAGGTGATTCTAGAAGCAGCCAGGACTCCAGAGAACGAGAAGGTGGCCGTGGTGCGCCTGCAGTTATTGGATCTTGCCCGCAGCTGGTGGGCGGCACAGGCCGTTGGATTAGTGGCCCCTATTGCCTGGACAGTATTCAGGGAAAGATTCCAGACCAAGTACTTCGATGCTGTAGCTCGGTACGATCTACAGACGAGGTTCACCAATCTGAAGCAGATGGACAGGACGGTCGATGGATATGCGGCCGAGTTCTCCAGTCTTAGTCGGTTTACTTCCACCTTGGTAGCGACCGAGTTCGATAGAGCCCAACGGTTCCAGCAGGGGCTCCACCTAGAGATTTTATTGGCGGTAGAGAAGTTTGAGCATCAGACTTTTGATGCATTGTTGAGAGCAGCCCGGAGGCATGAGTATACCTTCCAGAGGATCGTGGATAGGACCGGAGGTCGAAAGCGATCTCACGGCCAGATAAATCAGTCATCAGTACCAGCCCCAGCAGCCAGGGCTTTGACCATTGGAGCTCCAAGGCGGGCGGCCTCAGTGACGTCGGTTCAGCATTCTACCCCGACGTAACCTCAGCAGCAGAAGCAGAAGCAGTCTTCCGCAGTGGGATGTTCACACTGCGGGAAGCCAGGACATGTGGTATCAGAGTGTCGCAGAGCACAGGGTTTGTGGTTGGTTTGTGGTGCCCCGGACCACAGGGTTGGGAACTGCCCGAACAGGGGAAGTTCATCGGCCTTCTTTAGTCCTTCAGTTAGAGGACCAGCACCAGTCCAGCAGCAGCAGCAGCTGTAGTACCCGTTTTCGAGGCCATTGCCGATGCAGGCCCAGGCATTCCAGCAGCAGAGACCGCAGCAGTATGTCCAAGCCCAAGCCCTGATCCAGAGCAGGCAGAGGAATTTTCAGCAGAGGAGACCCGCACCCAGAGGACATGGTCAAGTGCTGGCCTTGACCATGGAAAAAGAAGGATTAGCACAGGAGAGGTAGTGGCAGGTACTATTCTCATCAACACCTTTCCAGCTTCAGTATTATTTGATTTTGGTGTATCGCATTCATTTATGTCTGCACGATTCGCGACATGGGTAGGATTGGAGCCCGAGTCATTATCAGTAAGGCTCAATATACTTACTGGTAATAGACTGGTGGGAGTAGATAGAGTATTTTTCTCGTGTCGGAAAGTAGTTAGCGGTAGAGAATTTTCTGCTAGATTGATAGAGTTTTCGATGGCCGATTATGATGTGGTCTTAGGGATGGATTGGTTGAGGGACCAGTATGCTAGGATAGACTGCCACATTGACAGGGTTATTTTTAGCATTCCAGGCGAGCCGGAGTTTTCCTTCTCCCGAGGCGAAGTTGAACCTTCTCCTCCCGTATTGCGAATGGCAGTAGCAGCAGTGCAGTTACCTCAGATAGTCGAAGAGTTTTCAGATGTTTTCTTAGAGCTTCAAGGGATGCCCCCAGAGAGAGAGATAGAGTTCACCATCGACTTGATTCCTGGGACAGCCCCAGTGTCAGAGAGAGTCTACAGGATGGCACCGTCAGAGCTAGAGATATTGTACAAGATGATTGAAGAACTCAGAACCTAGGGATTCATTCGTGCTAGTAGATCGCCTTGGGGAGCCCCGATGCTTTTTATGAAAAAGAAGGATGGTACGTCCAGATTATGTGTAGATTATCGTACCTTGAACTCAGTGACAATCAAGAACAGATACCCTCTCCCGAGGATAGATGACTTGTTTGATCAACTCAAGGGGGCAACAGTATTCTCGAAGATCGACTTGAAATCAGGATACCATCAGATCAGAGTCAGAGAGCAGGACATCCCGAAGACAGCTTTTAGATCGAGATATGGGCATTGGGAGTTCCTTGTGATGCCATTTGGTGCAACCAATGCACCGACAGTATTCATGGACCTCATGAATCGTATTTTTATGCCTTAATTGGATCAGTTCGTGATTGTGTTCCTAGACGACATCCTAGTCTGCAGCAAGAGTGAGGCGAAGCATGAGCAACATCTCTGTGTGGTTCTTCAGATTCTCAGAGAGCACCAATTGTATGCCAAGTTCAGTAAATGTAAGTTCTGGCTCGATCACATTTCGTACTTGGGTCATATCATCACCCGATGAGGAGTTGAAGTGGATCCCCAGAAGATCATGGCTATTAAAACGTGGCCGGTACCTAGCACGGTAGCAGAAATTCGAAGTTTTCTTGGCTTGGCCGGCTACTACCGGCGATTTGTTTCAGACTTTGCTCAAATTTCAGCGCCATTGACCCAGTTGACCCACAAGGATATGCAGTTTTCTTGGACAGCAGAGTGCCAGGATTCTTTTGAGAGGTTGAAGCGAGGCTTGATGACGGCTCCTATTCTCACGCTTCCAGATGGAACCGGAGGATTCTCAGTGTATTGTGATGCTTCGGGCAGAGGTTTAGGATGTGTTCTGATGCAGCATGGGAAGGTAATAGCTTATGCGTCACGACAACTTCGTGATCATGAGAGAAATTATCCAACCCATAACTTGGAGCTGGCAGCAGTAGTGTTTGCACTTAAGCTTTAGAGGCACTACTTGTATGGAGATAGGGTGGAGATTTTCACCGACCATAAGAGTTTGAAGTATGTGTTCACCCAGAAGGATCTCAACATGCATCAGAGGAGATGGCTAGAGCTGCTTGTGGATTATGACATCAACTTGCAGTATCATCCTGGAAAGGCCAACGTTGTTGCAGATGCATTGAGCAGGAGAGCTGGAGTTTATTTTCTCACAGCGCAGCCGAAGTTATTAGCCGATCTTCAGAAGATGGGAATAGAAGTTGTCCTTCCTACCAATGTGGCATTGATGGCCAGCATACAGGTTCAGTCCAGCATAGTCGAGAGGATCCAGATGGCGCAGTCGGCAGATTTCAAGCTTCAGTGGCTCAGAACAGAGTGTGGCGGGACGAAGACCAGAGTTATGCATTCATGAAGACGGTACACTTCGACATGGTAAGCATCTTTGTGTACCCAGTGGAGATATCAGACAGAAGATCATGGCAGAGGCCCACAGTTCGCAGTATTCCATTCATCCCGGTGGCACGAAGATGTACCGTGATATCCGCCAGCACTTTTGGTGGAATGGCATGAAGAGAGAGATAGCCCGGTTTGTCTCTCGTTATTTAGTCAGCCAACAAGTTAAGGCTGAATATCAGAGACCAGCTGGACTACTTCAACCATTGCCAATTCCAGAGTGGAAATGGGAGCATATAACCATAGATTTTGTGACTGGTTTGCCTAGATCCCCGGCTGACAGAGACGCTATTTGGGTTGTCATAGACAGGCTCACGAAGGTGGCTCACTTTCTCCCATTCAGAGTTGGTCAGTCGACGGCTCAGCTAGCGGTGATGTCTCTCCGACAGATTGTCAGATTACACGGTGTACCAGTCAGTATCACCAAGACAGAGATTCCAGATTTACGTCGCACTTTTGGCGTAGCCTGCAAGAGAGTTTGGGGACTCGCCTCCAGTTTAGCTCATCGTATCACCCACAGACAGATGGTCAGTCAGAGCATACCATACAAATCTTGGAAGACATGTTGAGATCTTATACACTCGACTTCGGTGGTTCGTGGGAAGATCACCTGTACCTGGTAGAGTTCTCGTACAATAACAGTTTCCAAGCTAGTATCCAGATGGCACCGTTCGAGGCACTGTATGGTAGGAAGTGCCGATCTCCGCTAGCATGGGACGATATCGGAGAGAGGCAGATGCTCGGTCCAGAAATGATTGCTCAGACCGTTGAGGTGGTCAGGAGAGTCAGAGATCATCTTCGAGTTGTCCAAGATCGCCAGCGTCATTGGACCGATTCTCATCGGCGCCCTCTTGAGTTTTCTGTCGGCGACCATGTATTCCTGAAGATTTCGCCTAACCGTGGCGTCATTCGTTTCGGCGTACGGGGAAAGCTTAGTCCTAGGTATATATGGCCATTTGACATTCTGGAACGAGTAGGAGATGTATCCTATCGTCTCGCTCTTCCACCATCGCTACGTGAGGTGCATGACGTATTCCATGTATCCTAACTGCGACGATATATCCCGGACCCGAGCCACATCCTAGATCATTCGGAATTGGTTGTTTGTACCAACTTTTCGTATGAGGAGAGGCCCATGTCAATATTGGACCGAAGAGAGAAGACACTCAAGAACAAGTCTATCAAGTTAGTCCGAGTTGCTTGGGGTCATCACTCTTTGGGTGAGTCAACGTGGGAGCGTGAGGATGATATCCGATCGCGATATCCCGACCTGTTTGACTCGTGAGGTATAATATCTTTCTTATGCCTTACACTTTGAATCCTTGCTTGCATATTTGATTGCTTGATTGATTGCTTAGCTGTAGATTGCATCTGATAGTGTAACTTGTCCCGACACCTCTAGCCTCTTTAATTAAATTTTGAGGACGGAATTCTTTTAAGGTGGGTAGAGTTGTCACTCCCGTTTCCCGTTATACGTATTTTCGTAGGCGTATACAAGATTTCTGGCATTTATTAGGTGGACCGTAGTCAAGCTTGTTTTGCTTAGCCTAGTCTTGGTTTAATCTGGACTTGGTTTATTAATCGGTTCGGTTCAATTTGACTTGGTTTGGCTTGGCTTGGCTTGGTTTGAGATGGAGAGGGTTGATATATAACCCAACTCCTTCTCTCTCTCTTCATTCACTTCTTCATTTATTTTTTTCATCTTCTTCATTTACTCCTCCCACCTACCAAGTCCTAGGCAAGTGCAACTTGCTTCACGATGGATCTCAAGTTTTATTGTTCCATTCTCTTCCTTACTTGATTTTAAGATACTTTAGAACTTGGCATTTTTTATTTTGATGGATATTTTCTTGTAGATCGAAGTTTATATTATTTTCGGTTTTTTTGGGTTTTGATCTATTAAACTTTATTATTTTCATGTTTTGATTATTCCATGTTGTAGAGAATTCGATTTTACCTAAAATAGTGTAACACCCATATTCGGAATACGTATTTTATCAGGCGTATACGTATTTCGGACCTGTATTTTATTTTCTCGGATTTTGGCCTATACTTGTAATTGACTTGACTTGCAGATTTTGGATTTCTCGTAATTGGGTTTTACCTGGCTTGGTTTTATGTTGTGGAGAAGGTTGGTTTGGTTTAGCATGCATTGGAACACCTTAGCCTATGTTCAACCCTCATTCCACCACAACCACCCTCTTTATTAACTCCACCTACTTTCTCTCTCCTCCATAATTCTCTTATTTATTTCTCCATCTTCTTCTTCTTCCTTCCTCTACACAACACCAACACCCATAGGCAAGTGCACCTTGCCACCACATGAGAACCACATTTTATTTGTTCATTAGCTAGATTAGGCCATGGTGATCAACATTAGAACTTGACATTTTGTGATTTAGAGTCTCCATTGTTCTAGATCTAGGTTTTAACTATTTTTGGATTTACATGGTTTTAATCTATTTTGGTTGGATTTTGTGGGTTTTGATGCTTCCATGTGGAAGAGAATTCAATTTTACTCAAGTTAGACCTTTAAAAATCTAGATTTGGCTTTGATTTGACAAAGATATAAAAATTTGAATTCTTGGTGTTCTTGGTGTTCTTCTCGGCCTGGAGTAGCAGCCTGCAGCCTGCGCTCTTTAGCGCAGTGCTGGACTGCGCAGCCCCTCTCGGCCTGCGCTCTTTAGCGCAGTGCCGACCGCGCAGCTTGCCCTATGGTGAACTGCGCTCAGCCCCATGCGCCAACTATTCCTGCGTACTTCACCCTGTGCAGTTCACTCCTGCGCAGTCTGCTCATGCGTAATCCACCCCTGTGCAGTTCACTCCTGCGCAGTCTGCTTATGCGCAATCCACCCTTACGCAGTTCACTCCTGTGCAGTCTGTTCATGCGCAATCTGCCCCTGCGCCCTGTGCCCCTGCGCACTTGGCACCCTGCACAGCTGACACCTGCGCAATCCAACCCCCTGACCCCTTGCACAATCCATTGGCTCTTGGAGTTTTGGTTTTATTTCCTTAAGCTTGGCTCTTCTATAGTCCTGTATATTGATATTTTATTAGATATTTTACGCTCATTTTATATCCTTACGCCTTTTGTCATGAACTTGATTTTACTTAATATGTTTGGAATGACTATTGTACATGGCATGGTATGACAAGGAACTAGCATAACACGACAAGTGACCCGTAGTAGTGCACTCCTGGCATGACCAACCTGACATGATAGTGGCCCGTCGTGGCACACTCCTGACAAGTACCCTGACATAATTTATCTTGATAACTTGATAGTGGCCCGTGGCGGCGCACTCATGATTTGACTTGACTTATAACTGGTAACTTGACTCGTATAATCAACTTGACACCATGGGTGTTCCTGCTTGCTTGCTTGTGCAATCCACTTGTCTTGTCTTGCATCATGTCTAGGACGTGACTCCCTGGTTTTCCACGGTCAGGGATTCGTACTGAACATGGATTAGGCTAATGACTAGATCTAACTATAGTTCATGGAGAATTTTCCAGTTACCTGTTGCCCCTTTGGTCCCGGCCTTATATATATATACTTGGGATTTGTTGCTATCCGTCGAGATGAGTGCACTTCCAGCCTACCGTCGAGTGTGGTACCTTAGGACACATGTATCTTACTACAGTGTGTCTGCTATATCCTGCTATCTTTTTCTTTTCTTGCTGGGATCACTCAGGTAGTAACAAACAGGTAACCGGACTTGGAATTCTCATTGCATCTTGCTAGTAACTAGGCCTGTGATAACCCTAGTTAGTTAAAGTAGCAAGCCGTAATTATTGCTTGGCCATGATTGATTGGATGGAGTCTAGTCCAGCCTTGTCTCGTCCTGATCCTGTACAATTTCTGACATGACATGCTTACTCGTGCTTTATCTTAATTCTATATCATGAATAATTGCATGACCGGATCTCTTATATTTACCTTGCCGATAAATGGTGGGAGAAACCAAGTTCTGTTCAGACGAAGGGTTACAACCCCGATCCTTGTTTGGTTTACGTGTTGTAACCTGGTTATCTGAATAGTCCCATGATTATCTCATCGTATATCATCCTGTCATGCTTTTCTATATGCTCTGTCTTTTATCGATTCTGTACAAGATTGTCTTTTATATTCACCTATCATGTTTTTCTTAAATTACTGTCTCTTATTATGTAATTATATTATTGTACTAATTTGCTGGCTTTTGTTCTTATTTTGTGGCCTCCTTTGTGGCACTTGCTCTTTCTGGGGTCTGACCCAGCTGGTTTTGTATGGCCAGATACCGGAGCAGCAGCAAAGGATCTACCTGTTTTCCAGCCCGATGGAGACCACCAGGCGTAACCAGGGCAATGAGTGGGTTTTATTTTGCTCTCCCACTCCCTTGTAAAAATATTTTTTTGAGGCGTTTAGCCGCCGAGCAAGTGTTAGCTCGTTTGCAACTTTATTTACTGTCTGCCTACGGGCTGTAATCATGATTGGCAACTCGAGGTTGATCATGTATGACTTAACTCTTGCTAGTCCTTACATTTTGTACGACTAGCTTCATGATCATCTGGATATGTAATGTTTGGGACGCCTTATAATTGTATATTTGGTGATCTGATATCTTGTGATTATTATGAGTTGGTTGAGATTGAGACAATAGGATAATTTATGACCTTAAGAGACTGTTGGCTTGTAGATAAACCCTTACATATCTAGACAGCCGTGACCGTATGGTGAGATAGATTCTATTTCATTATATGTAGCTGGCTATGTCTGCCCCCGCTATCCAGTATTCTGGTTCTGGGGCGTGACATGGTTTAAGTGGTGGCCCATGCAGGTCTTGGCAATCAAAAAATGTGAGGGTTTACCGGATAGATGTCTCAATCTGTACTCGCCTTTGATCTCCACTCGTATCTTCTTATCTCCTTGGATTCCTGACTTGATAACATGCTTGCATCATTGTTCTATCCTGGTCCTTCCTTAATATTTCTGATGTCATTGCTTCAGTGGCATCATTCCTGTTGATCAGCCAGAAGGAGCTCAGCCGGCAGCCCAGCAACAGCAAGAATATCAAGATCAGTCCTCAGCAGCCGCCTCCCGAGCCATGCCTTCTGGAGAACCAGTGCCCCCAGTCCAGCCAGTTCAGCCAGCAGGGCCAGAGGATGGGGTCTTGATAGGGCTCATCCGTGAGTTGCTTGCGTCTCAAGATCGTCGAGGTGATGCCTTGCAGCAAGCAGTACAAGAAGCTATGAGCGGAATTGGTCCTCGAGGGAACAGTGCGGTCAACAATTTCAAGCGCCTGAACCCTCCCTTTTTCGTCGGCAGCGAGGATGCTATTGCTGCAGATGCCTGGCTACAGGACATTGAAGTCATCTTGGAGGCAGCCAGGACCCCTGAAGCAGAGAAGGTGGCTGTGGTGCGCCTGCAATTACTAGATCTAGCCCGCAGCTAGTGGGCTATGCAAGCAGCGAGTTTGGGTACGCCTGTCATGTAGGCGGTATTCAGTGATATGTTTCAGACCAAGTACTTCGACACAGTGGCTAGATATGACCTGCAGACCAGGTTTAGTAATCTCAGGCAGATGAATAGGACGGTCGACGGATATGCGGCCGAGTTTTCAAGGTTGAGTCGGTTTGCTCCCACCTTGGTGGCAACCGAGCTAGACAGAGCACAGCGATTTCAGCAAGGGCTCCACTTGGAGATCATATTGGCAGTAGAACAGTTCGAGCACAGAACTTTTGATGCCGTCTTGCGAGCAGCAAGGAGGCATGAGTACACTTCCCGAAGGATAGCGGACCGGACCGGAGGTCGGAAGCGGTCTCACGACCAGCTGAACCAATCCTCAGCACCGGCCCCAGCAGCTAGGGCCCTGACCATTGGAGCTACAAGGACAGATTCGGTTACCTCCTTACAGCATTCTGCCTCGACCTATCCCCAGCAGCAGAAGCAGAAGCGGCCTTTCGCAACCGGTTGTTCTCATTGCGGGAAGCCCGGGCATGTTGTTACTTAGTGCCGCAGAGCACAGGGATTGTGCTTGGTTTGTGGTTCGCCGGACCACATGATAGGATCTTGTCCGTTCAGAAACAGATCATCGTCGACAGTAACTAGTTCCTCGGTTATGGGACCAGCACCAGAACCAGCAAGAGTTCACCAACCACAGCAGCTTTCGTTCCCAGGTCCATTGCCGTCTCAGGCCCAGGCCTTCCAGCAACAGAGGCCTCAGCAGTTCGCCCTAGCCCAGGCCCAGATCCAGAATCGGCAGAGAGGTATCTGTGTCCTATTGTCTTGCTTTCCGTCGTTGTTATACGGACACATGTCATGTTTCATGTATCCCAATTACAACGGTATATCCCGGGCCCGAGCCATGTCCTAGATCATTCGAAAACGGTTATTGGTACCAACCTTTTCGTATGAGGAGAGGCCCGTGTCCCTGTTTGACCAAAGAGAGAGACCTCAAGCGCAAGACTATCAGTTTAGTTCGTGTGGCTTGAGTTTATCGCTCCTTGGGAGAGTCAAACGTGGGAGTGTGAGGATGACATCCGATCACGATATCCCGACTTGTTTGACTCGTAAGGTATAATGTCTTCCTTATGCCTTATGCTTCCCATCCCTTGCTTGCATGCATGATTGTTTGATTGTTTGCTTAGTGTAGCTTAATTGTGGATAGTATAACTTGTCCTTGTCTCTCTAGCCTCTTGATTAAATTCCGAGGACGGAATTCTTTTAAGGTGGGTAGAGTTGTAACACCCATATTCGGAATACGTATTTTATCAGGCGTATACGTATTTCGGACCTGTATTTTATTTTCTCGGATTTTGGCCTATACTTGTAATTGACTTGACTTGCGGATTTTGGATTTTTCGTAATTGGGTTTTACTTGGCTTGGTTCTATGTTGTGGAGAAGGTTGGTTTGGTTTAGCATGCATTGGAACACCTTAGCCTATGTTCAACCTCATTCCACCACAACCACCCTCTTTATTAACTCCACCTACTTTCTCTCTCCTCCATAATTCTCTCATTTATTTCTCCATCTTCTTCTTCTTCCTTCCTCTACACAATACCAACACCCATAGGCAAGTGCACCTTGCCACCACATGAGAACCATATTTTATTTGTTCATTAGCTAGATTAGGCCATGGTGATCAATATTAGAACTTGACATTTTGTGATTTGGAGTCTCCATTGTTCTAGATCTAGGTTTTAACTATTTTTGGATTTACATGGTTTTGATCTATTTTGGTTGGATTTTGTGGGTTTTGATGCTTCAATGTGGAAGAGAATTCAATTTTACTCAAGTTAGACCTTTGAAAATCTAGATTTGGCTTTGATTTGACAAAGATATAAAAATTTGAATTCTTGGTGTTCTTGGTGTTCTTTTCGGCCTGGAGTAGCAGCCTGCAGCCTGCGCTCTTTAGCGCAGTGCTGGACTGCGCAGCCCCTCTCGGCCTGCGCTCTTTAGCGCAGTGCCGACCGTGCAGCTTGCCCTATGGTGAACTGCGCTCAGCCCCATGCGCCAACTATTTCTGCGTACTTCACCCTGCGCAGTTCACTCCTGCGCAGTCTGCTCATGCGCCATCCACCCCTGCGCAGTTCACTCCTGCGCAGTCTGCTCATGCGCAATCCACCCCTGCGCAGTTCACTCCTGCGCAGTCTGCTTATGCGCAATCCACCCTTGCGCAATTCACTCCTGCGCAGTCTGTTCATGCACAATCTGCCCCTGCGCCCTGTGCCCCTGCGCACTTGGCACCCTGCACAGCTGACACCTGCGCAATCCAACCCCCTGACCCCTTGCGCAATCCATTGGCTCTTGGAGTTTTGGTTTTATTTCCTTAAGCTTGGCTCTTCTATAGTCCTGTATATTGATATTTTATTAGATATTTTACGCTCATTTTATATCCTTACGCCTTTTGTCATGAACTTGATTTTACTTAATATGTTTGGAATGACTATTGTACATGGCATGGTATGACAAGGAACTAGCATAACACGACAAGTGACCCGTAGTAGTGCACTCCTGGCATGACCAACCTGACATGATAGTGGCCCGTCGTGGCGCACTCCTGACAAGTACCCTGACATAATTTATCTTGATAACTTGATAGTGGCCCGTGGCGGCGCACTCCTGACTTGACTTATAACTGGTAACTTGACTCGTATAATCAATTTGACACCGTGGGTGTTCCTGCTTGCTTGCTTGTGCAATCCACTTGTCTTGTCTTGCATCATGTCTAGGACGTGACTCCCTGGTTTCCCACGGTCAGGGATTCGCGTTGAACATGGATTAGGCTAATGACTAGATCTAACTATAGTTCATGGAGAATTTTCAAGTTACCTGTTGCCCCTTTGGTCCCGGCCTTATATATATATACTTAGGATTTGTTGCTATCCGTCGAGATGAGCGCACTTCCAGCCCACCGTCGAGTGTGGTACCTTAGGACACATGTATCTTACTACAGTGTGTCTGCTATATCCTGCTATCTTTTCCTTTTCTTGCTGGGATCACTCAGGTAGTAACAAACAGGTAACCGGACTTGGAATTCTCATTGCATCTTGCTAGTAACTAGGCCTGTGATAACCCTAGTTAGTTAAAGTAGCAAGCCATAATTATTGCTTGGCCGTGATTGATTGGATGGAGTCTAGTCCAGCCTTGTCTCGTCCCGATCCTGTACAATTTCTGACATGACATGCTTACTCGTGCTTTATCTTAATTCTATATCATGAATAATTGCATGACCGGATCTCTTATATTTACCTTGCCGATAAATGGTGGGAGAAACCAAGTTCTGTTCAGACGAAGGGTTACAACCCCGGTCCTTGTTTGGTTTACGGGTTGTAACCTGGTTATCTGAATAATCCCATGATTATCTCATCGTATATCATCCTGTCATGCTTTTCTATATGCTCTGTCTTTTATCGATTCTGTACAAGATTGTCTTTTATATTCACCTATCATATTTTTCTTAAATTACTGTCTCTTATTATGTAATTATATTATTGTACTAATTTGCTGGCTTTTGTTCTTATTTTGTGGCCTCCTTTGTGGCACTTGCTCTTTCTGGGGTCTGACCCAGCTGGTTTTGTATGGCCAGATACCAGAGCAGCAGCAAAGGATCTACCTGTTTTCCAGCCCGATGGTGACCACCAGGCGTAACCAGGGCAATGAGTGGGTTTTATTTTGCTCTCCCACTCCCTTGTAAAAATATTCTTTTGAGGCGTTTAGCCGCCGAGCAAGTGTTAGCTCGTTTGCAACTTTATTTACTGTCTGCCTACGGGCTGTAATCATGATTGGCAACTCGAGGTTGATCATGTATGACTTAACTCTTGCTAGTCCTTACATTTTGTACGACTAGCTTCATGATCATCTGGATATGTAATGTTTGGGACGTCTTACAATTGTATATTTGGTGATCTGATATCTTGTGATTATTATGAGTTGGTTGAGATTGAGACAATAGGATAATTTATGACCTTAAGAGACTGTTGGCTTGTAGATAAACCCTCACATATCTAGACAGCCGTGACCATATGGTGAGATAGATTCTATTTCATTATATGTAGCTGGCTATGTCTGCCCCCGCTCTCCAGTATTCTGGATCTGGGGCGTGACAAATAGACCTTTGAAAAGTTGGATTTCGACTTATTTTGAGGAAGTTATGGCCAAAAGTATTTTTGGCCATTTCTATGTTCATCTGTGTTGATTCTGGCAGGGACGATGAATAGTGCCGCATGAATAGTACCGCAGCCGCAGGAATGAATAGTACCGCAGCCGCATGAGATGAATAGTGCCACAGCCGCATGGATGAATAGTGCCGTATGAATAGTGCCGTAACCGCATGAGATGAATAGTGCCGCAGCCGCAGGAATGAATAGTGCCGCAGCCGCATGAGATGAATAGTGCCACAGCCGCAGGAATGAATAGCGTCGCAGCCGCATGAGATGAATAGTACCGCAGCCGCATGGATGAATAATGTCGCATAAATAGTACCACAGCCGCATGAGATGAATAGTGCCGTAGCCGCAGGAATAAATAGTACCGTAGCCGCATGAGATGAATAGTACCACAGCCGCAAGGATGAATAGTGCCGCAGCCGCATGAGATGAATAGTGCCGATGTCGCATTGATGAATAGTGCCGCAGCCGCATGGATGAATAGTACCACATGAATAGTACCACAACCGTATGGATGAATAGTGCCGTATGAATAGTGCTGCAGCCACATGAGCATGAATAGTGCCGCAGAATGTCGCATAGGGCCTATTTTAGCTGTTTTTGGCTGTTTTAAGTCCTATTTGGCTGAATTGTGGCCAGAATTTCTTCCAACTTCCAACATGAAAGTTGTAGATCTTTTTCTTGGCTTCAAGAATATGTTATTAGCTATTTTATGCAAGTTTCTCTCATTCATGATAATATAAGAATAGAACTCGATAGTGGCCTACTGTGGCGCACTCTTGACAAGTAAATTGACATGATATATCTCGATATGCTGTTACGACAACTAGCCTGACATGGCAAGTATGAAAGATCTGGACACCGTGGGCGATTGTGTTTGTACAAATAAACTGGTACTGTCTTACATCATGTCTAGGATGGGGATCCCTGAGTACCACGGTCAGGGGTACCTACTGAATTCAACTAAGGCTAATAACTAGAATAATCCAGTAGTCATGAAGAGATTTTCCAGTTACAGGCAATCCCGTTATCTGGGCGCTCAAGTGGACTTGTAGCCTACCGACGAGTAGGGCACATTTCCAGCACACAGTCACGTGTTGCATCCTTCATAAACGAGCATTCGACCTGGATAACCGGATGGTCTGCAGGGCTTGTGGCTGTTGGGATAATCTCATTATATCTTGCTAGTAACTAGGCCTGCGATAACCCTAGTTAGTTAAAGTATCAAGCCGTACTCTTGATTGGCTGTGATTGATTGAATGGAGTTTATTCCAGCTTAGTCTTATCCTGATTCTGTGCAAGATTATGATATGACATGATTATTGATGCTTGCCTTAACAATAACGATCGGGGGTCCAGTTCTGTTCAGGCGAAGGGTTATAATCCCGGTCCTTGTTTGGTTTAAGGGTTATAACCTGGCTTCCGGAGCAGTTCTGTGTCCTCTCTTCGTTTATTGTCTTATTTCAACCCCATGCCATGTTCGTCATGTTTTACCTTACCTTAATTCCAAGATTATTTATACTGGCCTTAGCAATAAAGATCAGGGGTCCAGTTCTGTTCAGGCGATCGAAGGGTTACAACTCCGGTCCTTGTTTGGTTTAAGGGTTGTAACTGGCTCCCGGAGCAGTTCTGTGTCCTCTCTTCGTTTATTGTCTTCACTGTACCAATAGTATTTGAGACGGGTTTCTATTCAGGTGAAGGGCTGCAACCCCGGTCCTTGTTTGGTTTAAGGGTTGTGACCTGGCTACTTGAATGGTTTCTTCGTACTCGGTTTACTGTTGTTATCTCTATTATTATCAGTTCTTTATTTATTATTTATATTTAATATTTTATTGTGATATGCTGGTTTTAGTTCCTAAGTGAAGCCTCCTTTGTGGCACTTGCTCTTTCTGGGGTCTGACCCAGCTGGTTTTGTGTGGCCAGATATCGGAGCAGCACCAGAGGATCCACCTGTCTTCCAGCCAGATGGTGACCACCAGGCGTAACCCTGGCAACGAGTAGGTTTCTTTTTGTCCTCCCACTTTATTGTAAAAATTATTCTTTTGAGACGTTTAGCCGGCGAGCACGTGTTAGCTCGTATTGTACCTTTATTTACTGTCTGCCGACGGGCTGTAACATGATTGACAGATCCTAGGGTTGATCATATATGACTGAACTCTTGCTGGTCTTGACATTTTGTACGACTAGCTTCATGATCATCCAATATGTAATGTATGGGACGTACGCCTTGCTATTATATATTTGGTGCTCTGACATCTTGTAACTATTATTGCTTGCTTGAGATTGAGACAATAGGCTTGTTCATGACCATAGGAGACTGTTGGCTTGTAGTTAAACCCTCATGTATCTAGACAGCCGTGAACGTATAGTGAGGTGGGTTGTACTTCAATATACGCAGCTGGCTATGTACGCCCCCGCTCTCCAGTATTCTGGTTCTGGGGGGTTACAGTATAAAATATATATATATATAACCATATATATATATATATATATATATATATATATATATATATATATATATATATATATATATATATATATATATTTTAAAATAATGGCTTAAGCCTTCATTGAAACAGTAGAATAAGGGTTGGAACCAGAAGATAGCCCGAGTTCCTACATGGTGCGGGTGGTACCCTAAACATACATCCTGACGCGACGCGTCTATGACAAAATTCATTTTTTTTTGGTTTGGAAAAATCCAAACAGAAAACCAAACAGAGAAAACATTTAAAAATACAAAATTTAAAAATGGCGGTCACTGTGCCTAGGGGGTGGGTGTGCGCTGCCTAAGGGGGCACGCAGCCCCATGCAGCGCACTGCGCAAGGATGGCCCACGTCCCGAGGGGGCGCGCAGTTCGAGGACGCTCCGGCGCGGACGGAAGCGCGGAGCGGGAGGGGGAAAAGGGAAGGGGTGGGGGGTCGCCGGAGCTGGAGAAGGGCGGGGGACGGCGGCTCCGGCCCGGCGAGCGGTGGCGGAGGGTGCGCCGACCGGAGGAGCGCCGGGAGGGTGATCCCTGGAGGAGGGCGCTGAATCCCGAGGGGCAGCGCGGACCGCTGAGCCCGAGACGGCAGCGTGGACTGGACGAGAGGGACACGACGGTCAGCAGGCGAGCCACGGCGGTCGGGGTGGTCAACGCCAGGGGGAGGGCCTCGGCGAGTGCACCCCAGGGCTAGCGGCCACACGGGGGATGGGGAGGACGGAGAGGGCGGAGCGGGGGCCGACGGGGGTTGGGGAGGACAGAGAGGGCGGAGCGGGCGACAGGGGGAGGGAGCGGGGGCTCGACCTCCGAGGACCCGCTCACCGGCGCCGGAGGGGGCCGTCCGGCAAGTGGTGAAGGGAGCACCTGAGTCATGAGGGA
Source organism: Iris pallida (assembly GCA_029216955.1). Lineage (NCBI taxonomy): Eukaryota > Viridiplantae > Streptophyta > Magnoliopsida > Asparagales > Iridaceae > Iris > Iris pallida. The sequence goes on along the minus strand of JANAVB010031417.1, from coordinate 11,142,206 downwards.
AGAACCAGGGCGGCGGGGAGCGCCATGGGGGGGAGGGGCATCGCCGGAGGCGGGGGAGCACCCGCAAAACCGGAGATTGAGGCTGGAGAGGAGGAGGCGGATCCTCCACGGCCGGAGGAGGCTGGGGGGCCCGGGGAGGGAGCGGCCGGGGCTGGCGGGCTCAGTATGGAGTGGGCGGAGTTGGGCCACGTCGAAGAAGGAGGAGGTACAGGAGGGGCTAGGGGGGGATCCTAGCGCGAGACCGGCCGAGGGGGCGGGCGGCTACTGCAAGGGGGCAGCCAAGCGCTCCGGTGACGCCGCAGGGAGAAGGGTGGCGGGGGGGGGGGGGGGGTGAGGCACCGCGATGGGGGCGGCGGGAGGAGGGCGCTCCGGAGCGAGGGGAGGGGATGTCTAGGCGGCCAGTGGGGCGGCGGAGCGCGAACCGGGGGGAGGCCCGAGGATGGAGCGGGCCGGGGATCCAGGGGGACGCTCGAGGGAGGTCGGTGCCGTCGCCGGGACCGCCGGGGACGGCGCCTGCGGCGAGGGCGGCCGCAAGGAGGTCTGGCGGCGGCGAGGAGCCACGCAAGGGCCGAGAAGGACGGCGCCTGTGAGCGAGGGCCTCCGGAGAGGCGAGGAGGGGGGTGGGGGCACCACGGCCAACCGGCCGGACCGCCGGGGACGACGGCCGGCCCCGCCCACCACCCGATGAAGAAGAACGGGGATGGGGGGGGAGGAACCTAGGGCCGGCTGCTGTTCTCCCCATAAAATATATATATATATATATATATATATATTATATATATATATATATATATATATATATATATATATATATATATATATATATATATATATATATATATATATATATATATATATATTAATATATATTAATATATCCAAAAAAAAAATATATATATATATTAATATATCCACATATAGATTATCTATTATAAATTTATCTCTATATACATATACACATATACATATATCTATATATATAATGATATATGCATATACACCATAAATCTAAATATAAGCAATACAATATTCTAGATATGATCAATAATGGCCATATATAACTCCTAATTTTATATACTAGAATTTATATAACATAAATTATATTGTTACATATATATAAAAGCCTAATTCCATATATTATGAATATACTTCTATATATATACACAAATTTAGATAAATCCCAAAATCCAACATATTTGCTAGGGAAATTATTTACTATATTATCAATAAAACAATATTTAGTATTAATGACTTATAATATATATGTACAACCACCTTTTGCGAAATCGGCTACCCGGTCACTAAATTGGAATAGTGATACGACATACGTCTACATGGACGCCTTTGGTCTCACTACGTGCCTACACGGGTATGGATTTGACTTGGGCCCAATCTGGACAGGTTCGGTACAACCGGGTTCCCTAAAACTCAATAATATAATTAAATAATAAATAAAATCTTCGGTAAGTGTTACGTCGCAACTTGGCCTGGTTTTCCTAGTTAGGACGTCCTTATGGCTCGACCTTCCCTACCAGGGCTAATACACTAGTCAAAGCATGCCATTGTACTATCCGTGCCACGATTTCCAATCACCTGATACTTTAAAACTCAACCATGGCTAACGTCATCTACCGTAATAATTAACTAATAATTATTTATAAAAATTCTAAAAATCACCATTTAAATCAAATAAATAATATAAAAATATTTCAAAAAAATCTCCGGGAAGGGAAGCTACACGCCGCGAGCCATCCATTCCCTGCACCCTGCATGAAGCTGGTGGGGGATCAGTACGTTCATCCTCGCATGTACTGATGCAAAGACCTTCTTTCTAAACCGACATTTAGTATTTATGTTGAATCATGCAACTTAGCTTATGATCTTGCTATGTTCTCCTTAGGATCGATTTCATGGCATATTCGAAAGCGTAAAGCATGGTAGCATGGCAAGCATGTTATTCGAATTGAAATAGGCAAGCAGGCAAGCAATCTTGTGTTTGTTTCGTGGTACGACTTCTTACCAAGTCGACATACTCGCCCTTGCACCGACGCAAGGTGAATACGCCCCATTCCTTTTCCTGTCATGTTATAAGTGCATCTCTAAGCAGGATCTATGTGTACGAGACACATACATGCCTACACTTTCAACCCATCGTTCCTTAGCTATATGAAGGTCTTGGCATATTCGTGCCGGAATAGACTAAAGGAGTTTCCTTACTTTCTTTTCTCTCCTTTCTTTTCTCGAATTTGGGTAGCCCGACGTTTCATGGGTTGGGTTGCTATTCCAAACAACCGAAACGTTACCGCTGCATACCATCATTTCCGACTTTTCTCCATCTATAAGCGAGTGCTAGTCGTTATAAGCATGTGCGCCTATCAAAGATAACATTCCCTCCTAGGCCAAACGGTTCCGGGGCGCTCCGACATTTAACTGTTCGAGGGAACACCCGTGCACGAAAGATTATCATATTTAATCTTGAGTCCATCCCATTCGACCATGCGATGCCCTATTATTCAAGCAATCAAGCACTATTATTCAAACAACCAAACATAGTCTTGAGCCCGAGACTCAGACTTTATCATCTCGTATTCCTTCCATCTAACTTTCTATGTTCTTACATTTCATACTTCGTTTCAATGTTCGATGGCATCATGCCTCAACTCAATGTTCGTCAACCGAACGACCCGAAGGTCCCGAACACCTTTCAAGGCATTTTGTCATATCCGACAGTTCTGCCACATTCATGCCATAACTGTATTCTTTCGCAATGAAGCCATCTTTTATGATCTCGTACATGTAGGCATGTTTCGACCGTATTTCCATATTCTATGCCTTAGTGTTCAATGTCGTTGGCTTGCACGCTAGGGCCCTCGTCTATTGTCTTTCAATGTTCTATTCTTTCTAACTTGTGCGCGAAGGCACGGTATGGTTCGTGCACTAAGGCACTCGCTGAATACAGTTATCCCATGTTCTTGCAGCTTGTGCACCGAGGCGCTCGCCTTTGCGATATCCAATGTTCTATAGCGACTCGTGCATACGATGCACGTTTCATTTCAATTGTTCTAACTAGTGTTCGACACACATTACGTTTTATCTTCCGATCGGACCACGCCCGTGGCGTTAATAGGTTAATTTAGTATACAATGATACGTTCTGACTTAGATATGAAGGAGTAAAAAGAAGAGTCAATCCTCCCACCTTGAGTCGATACGCCTTGTCGTTTTATCGAGACGATACGGCTTGATTTTATTTTCTTCGTTGCACGGCCACTCTCCAGACTTAGCCATTCGAGCACTTCATGCTTCATTAAATTATACGTCCGATTTGGCTTACCGTGCCTAAGTCTCAGCCCATTGCGAAGAGACGATTTGGTTTCGTGGACCCCTTACTGAATAAGGCAGAATGTCGACCTCTAATATTTTAGCGTAAACGTATAGCCTGCACATGAAACCAACTAAAATCAATACTTACATCGATTCGGACTTGCGCCTTGGTCGATTCGATTTCTTAGAATCTTCGAGCCGTCTCAACGCACTTATCCTTCGGGGCAACGCAGCGCTTCGCATCGATTCAACTCGATGCATACTTCGGGACAAGGCAACTCTTCGAATCGACTTAGTTCGATACGTTTCTCGGGACAACATAACTCTCGTATCGATTCGCATTGATACATTTGATTCGGTCAACGCGACTCTTTGAGTCAACGCTTCAGCATAATGCACCGTGCGGAGTGGGATATTACAATGGTGTCAGAAATGGCGGCCAGAAGAAGAAGTGGCGCATCCCGGAGAGGGACTCGGGAGCACGCGATTCCAAGCCGAGCGACGAAAGGAGGAGCTCCGGTGCAACTCGCGACAAGTGTCTTTATTACGGGAAACTGGGCCACTGGGCTCGTGAATGCCGCAAGAAGAAGAAGGACGAGGATGAGGCTCTCTTGGCGCAGGTGGAGGAGGATGAACCGGCACTCCTGATGGCACATGTGTGTATGATCTTCGAGACGCCCGACACCCACGTCGAGGCTGTCGAGGTGGTGATGCTCAACGAGGAGCGCGCCATGGTAAAGCTTGGGGAGCGGGAGGATACCGACAATGTAACCTGATACCTCGACACGGGAGCGTCTAACCACATGACGGGCGCGCGGGCAGTCTTCTCCGAGCTCGACACCGGCGTGCGAGGAAGCATCAAATTTGGCGACGGCTCCGTCGTTGACATCCAAGGCCGGGGCACGGTAGTGTTCACGGGTTAAGGCAGGGAACATCGGGCCCTCACCAACGTCTACTACATTTTCCGGTTGCGTAGCAACATCGTCAGCATCGGGCAATTGGACGAAACCGGCTGCTCCACGCTAATCAAGGATGGAATGCTCCGGATCCACGACAAACAGGGCCGCCTCCTTGCTAAGGTGTCACGCACTTCAAATCGTTTATTTATCCCTCCGTTGTGAATCGCACAGCCGGTGTGCCTCGCGACACAATGCTCGGACATGGCATGGCGCTGGCATGCGCGCTACGACCATCTACACTTTGACGCCCTTCGTCGCCTGAGCAGCGGCAACATGGCGGTCGGCCTTTCGCACATTGATCACGTCGATTAGTTGTGCGACAGCTGTCTGGCTGGGAAACATCGACGTACATCATTTCCCCGGCACGCAAACTACCGTGCCACCGACCCCTTCGTCCTGGTGCACGCAAATTTGTGCGGTCCCATCTCACCGGCAACACCTGGTGAGAAGCGCTACTTCCTTCTCCTCGTCGACGACTATAGCAGGTTCATGTGGATCAAGATGCTGAGATCCAAGGACGAGGCGAGCGAGGCGATAAAATGCATTCAGGTTGCGGCGGAGGTCGAGTCCAAATGCAAGCTCTATGTACTGCGCATAGACCATGGCGGCGAGTTCACATCCAACGACTTCAAAGACTACTGCGAGCGCCACGGCATAAAGCGCTACCTCACTGCCCCTTATTCGCCTCAGTAGAACGGCGTCGTCGAGCGCCGGAACCAGACTGTGGTGGCTATGGCTCGAAGCTTGCTCAAGGTGAAGAGCATGCCGACGACATTCTGGGGCGAGGTGGTGACCACGGCAGTATACCTTCTAAACTTGGCACCAACAGCCATGGTGAAGGGAAAGACGCCATATGAGGCATGGCATAATAAACGCCCCGATGTAAGTTTCTTACGTACTTTCGGTTGCATTGCTCACGTGAAGATGGTGCAGCCAAATTTGAAGAAGCATGACGATCGGAGCAAGCCAATGGTGTTTGTTGGCTATGAGTCGGGGTCCAAGGTTTACAGGGCCTACGATCCAGTCGGTCGTCGCTTGTATGTCACCCGCGACATTATCTTCGATGAGGCGGGACAGTGGGACTGGACACACACCGACATCGACGCCAGCCGCGTCGGGATCGGCGAGGCATTCACTGTTGATTTTCCCCATGAGCACATTCTCGGCACGTTCGTTTCGGCCGAGAACGGAGGTCCTTCGCTAGAGGCTGTGGGCACGGTTACACCCGCATCGACGCGGACACTGCCTCCACCCGAGCAGGCAGGAACCGGTAACGCATCTCCGCTACCGACCGTGACACCCGCTCGAATAACCCCGACATCAGCCACGATGACGCCAGCGTTTTTGAAATCTGAGACGACGGATGCGACTCCGATCTGATTCATCTCTCCGCCGTCAGAAGTAACGTCCGATTCGTCGAACGAACCGCCGTGCCGATACCTCGCTCTGTAAGACATGTACGAAGCAGAGTCGGTACACAACCACAACTCTGAAGACCTCCTCCTCGCCATGGACGACGAACCCTCTGTTTTTCAGAAGCGGAGCAACACGAGTGCCGGCACCGAGCGATGCTGGATGAACTCGCATCTATTGATGAGAACAACACCTGGCGGCTCGTGGACTTGCCCACGGGTCACCGCCCATTGGACTCAAATGGGTCTATAAGGCGAAGAAGGATGAGCATGGCGTCGTCGTCAAGCACAAGGCCCGGCTCGTCGCGAAGGGGTACGTACAGAGGCACGGGATCGACTATGATGAGGTTTTTTGTGCTAGTAGCCAGACTCGAGTCCGTCAGGCTGCTACTGGCGTTAGCCGGTCATGCCGATTGGGCTGTCCATCATATGGATGTCAAAATGGCGTTCTTGAACGGCGAGCTCGACGATGAGGTCTACGTCACACAGCCACCCAGTTTTGTACTTCGGCCTGAAACAGGCGCCGAGGGCCTGGAACGCGAAGCTGGACAAGTGCATGTCCACACTCAGGTTCAGCCGGAGCCCCTCGGAGTACGCCATCTACATGCACGGTCATGGCGAGGCAAGGTTACTCGTGGGTGTCTACGTCGACGACCTCGTCATCACGGGAAACAATACGGACGAGATCGTCAAGTTCAAGTGCGAGATGAGCAGCTCATTTAAGATGAGCAATCTCGGCTTGCTTTCGTTCTACCTTGGCATCAAGGTGCAGCAGAACGCAGATGGTATCACAGTGAACCAGTCTGCGTACGCAACCAAGATTCTGGAGAAGAGTGGCATGGGCGACTGTAACCCTTGCCATGTGCCTATGGAGCCACGTTTGAAGCTCAGGAAAGAGAGTGCTGCACCGCCGGCAGATGCCACGGAGTACCGAAGCATAGTGGGAAGCTTGCGGTACTTCGTGCACACCCGCCCGGACTTGTCATTCGCAGTCGAGTATGTGAGCCATTTCTTGGAGAAGCCGACGACTGAACACCTAGCGGCGGTAAAACACATCCTCCGGTACGTTGCTGGTACGCGAGATTACGGCTGCCGCTACGGACGAAGAATAGAGGAGCTCCAGCTGGTCGGCTACTGCGACAGCAACATGGCCAGGGATGTTGACGACCGCAAGAGCATGACAAGCGTACTATTCTTCTTCGGCAACAGCGCCATCAGTTGGCAATCACAGAAGCAGAAGGTGGTGGCACTGTCATCCTGTAAAGTCGAATATGTTGCAGCAACCACCGTCGCCTACCAAGGCATCTGGCTCGCACGGTTGCTGGCGGACATGAAGGGCACCGACATCAGATGTGCAAAGTTGCGCATCGACAGCAAATCTGCAATCTTCCTCAGCAAAAATCCGGTGTTCCATGATCGCTGCAAACATATTCAGACGAGGTACCATTTCATTCGTGACTGCATCAAGGATGGGACAACTGAGGCAGAGTATGTCCGAACAGAGGAGCAGCTCACCGACATACTGACCAAGGCCCTGGGCCGGGTCAGGTTCCAGGAGCTTCGCTCCAAGATCGGGATGATCGTCATTAAGTAATCGCAAAAGTTTAGGGAGCGATTATGGTTTAAACATTTTGCTCAATAATGTGTGTTAGCAGACCACGTCTCAAGGAAGACATATAGTGATCCTTGCACATGTGGTTGTCCTCTGTCTTGTTTCCTATTCTCTAGATTTTTCCTAGTCTTTAGCTGAATGTGTGGAGATGAGTCATTCTCTCCTTTTATTTAGTTTTTATGGTTGTTGTTTTGAGAGCTATTTAAAGGCTCATTTGTAAACATCAGGATAACACAGCAACTTGCAAATACATTACATAGGCTTTCCTTCCGACTCTGTGTGAGTGCTTCTTAGTCTACTTTGTAGGCCCTTCACTTGTAAGTTGGGGAGCCTCTGAAATTTGTTGTTATGTTTGTGTTAAGTGTCGTGGTAGACACATATAGGACACACAGTAAGTGTTGTGCCCGTGTCGTGTGTCTGATTCATGTCGTATCCATGTCCGTCAAGATATCTTGTATATATGTGTATTAAAACATGCATGAGTTCAAAGTATGATGGATGCATCTTTTAACATGAATGATTTCGAGCTAGTCGATTATGCATTCATCTACAACTGAATTATAGAGAGGTGAGACAATAGCTAGATTATTGTAGCTTGTTAATTGTATCGAAAGAACTGTAGGTGACAAGATTTTGATTAACAATGTGTATGTGACTGGCTTGGATCTATTGAAATTTGTTTAGCAAGCAACAAAGATTAGTAAATTAAGAAAACATTAAATAAACTGAATTAGATAGCTATCAAGATTTCATGGATTCAAAATTTTTTTGCTGACGGCGTGGAACTGACAGTGTGGACAATCTCAACGGTGGAAGCGACAGTGTGGACAATCTCCTGAAGACGTTACAGGAATATTCTGAGACTTCGGGTCAGGTCATTAACATGGGGAAATCAGCTCTGATTGTCTCCCATAAGGACCATATTTCTCTTCGTGCTGAGAAGATCGCTGCGAAGACAGGCCTCAAGGTAACACACCTGCCTATACAATATTTGGGGATGCCAGTGTTCAAAGGTCGGGCAAAACCAGAATACTTCTTCGAGCTGACTGAAAATTTTGAGAAAAGAATCTCGGGATGAAGAGGAAGACTTCTCTATTTTGGTGGCAAAATTACCCTTCTCAAGAGCGTTCTGACTGCCCTCCCCATCCACTCCTCCATAAACTAGAGAAAATTGCATTCCTCTAGAACTCTAAAGACAAACACCACACTAGATGGATTGCTTAGAACAATGTGTGTGGGCCAATGGCCGAAGGGGGCTTAGGATTAATTAGATCCCTCAATCAGGTGATGACAGCTCTTCATGCGAAAAGGTGTTGGGCTTTAATTAAAGGCGAAACTGAGTGGGCCTAGTACATGCTTCGGAAGTGCGGAGATCCTTCGACCCCCCAACTACTCCCCCTACTCCCCTTCACCGCTATGGCAATCGATGATGAAGATTTTTTATACTGTCTCTAGCAAGTGCCAGTGGGTCCTGGGTCGTGGCAATATCCCGATTTGGGGTCCGAATTGGTGCGGTACCCCCTTCCCAAACCACCAGAATTCATTTATTCTCCTACCATTCGCCAAGTGGTGGCCTCCCCGTTGGTCCGCATCTCCCTGGATGAGGAGGTCAACATCCAAAATTTCCTTTCTGCTGAAGCTATCGACATGCTGGACAACATTACCCTTACCAACAAGAAGGATCAGATCTGCTGGACTCTTAACCAACGTGAGGACTTCACTACTAAATCATACTGGGATCATCACAGGAGGAGACACCCAACTGATATCTGGAGCGGATTCTGCTGAAACAAATTTATTCAACCTCGTATTGGCGCCTTCCTCTGGCATCTGCATCGAAACGCTATTCCGGTGGAGGCGAGACTTTTAACCATGGGAATCAATCTTGCTTCGAGATGCGTTTGTTGTGCTAACCCGGATACGAAAACTAACGACCATCTCTTCGTCTTGGGGGAGACGGCTAATAAGATTTGGATCCACTTCGCTGCCACATTCCACCTTTCCACATCCTACAACACCGTCGATCAACTTGTCCTGGTATGGCTTCAAAACTCCTCTCTCTCCTCCTCGGTAGACATCAGCAGGAACATTATTTTCGTCTCATTCTTATGGGAAATTTGGAAGCAAAAGAACTCCGTTCTTTTTGGCGGTGGGAGCAGGAATTACCAGGAGATCGTACGCTGGGTGACCGCGCATCTCCAGCACACCTGGTCTGCCCATAACCTGGGGACGAACATGTTAAGGAGGCACAACACATCAGGTGGGGATGTAGGTGCGGAGACGACTATTCATTGGGTGCCCCGGGAGTAGGGAGGAAACTGAACGTCACAGCGAAGTCAGGAGAAGCCCTTGGCCTTGCGTGCGGTAGGATTGTCAGAGATATCTGAGGCAACATGATCATGGCCTTCTCCCTGTTTATTGCGGATGCCTCGAGCCCCTGCCGGAACTTGACGCCCTCCTTCTGGCGCTGCAATGGTGTAACACTCAGAATTTTCGATTCTCTGAAATTGAAACCTCTTCGGAACGCATTTCAAATATCATAGCCAAAAAGGTTGCTCCCCCATGGACCCTGACATACAAGACCCACAAAATCCAACAACTATTTAATCTCCGTATTCGATTTGTACATGCTTCGACTGGTGCGAATGGTGTGGCAAAAGCTCTGGCGGAACTAGCTCATGAATCTAGACGGGATCAGATCTTCTCCCACACCTCTGAGCTTCCGACGACCGCTGGTAACGCCCTTTGTAACGACCTCATTGGTTCTTGGAAGGGTCCTCTCTTCCTTCTTTTTGTTCCTATTTACCCCCGACTTTTTTCGGGGTGGATAGTTTCTTTTTGGTTTTTCGTCTAGGCTTTGACCTTACGAGTATACTTTTGTTGGTCGCCGAACTATCTCCCGGCGTCGCCTTTGAGCTTTTTCACTTATATCAATAAAATTGGCTGTCCCCTTTTAAAAAAAATTTGCTGCACTATGAACCTTGCCAATCTGCTAATGCATTGTGATCATGCATGTAGTACAACTCAAGAAAAAGAAAGAATGTTGGGTAATTACGTTGCTTGTAGGGAATAAAATGGGATCTAGTCTCATGGGGGGAACATGTGGTGTTCCATGCTCGACCTAGTCTCTAGGAAATAAATGTGGTGATCCACTTTTGTAGAGAGCAGGTTGTTATCTCTTCTTTTGCGTATAAAAGGTCACTTGATAAATGAATAAAACACATCAAGTTCAGAGCCTCAAAAATCCACCGTGTTCTTTGTTCTTGTCAGGGTGAACATTTGGCATCAGAGCCACGTTCTATCCCTCGGTACATTGCGATGTGAGAAACGGAAGGTAATGACAGCACCAGGTCACTACGAGCACGGATCTCCATCGTTCCAGCGGCAAGCGGCACAGGACATGAGCTTGTGTTACCGTAGGTGATGAAGGAGTCGGTCGGGTCGACAACCTACCCCATCCTGACTCGATCAAACTACGACGATTGGGTCCTCTTGATGAGGGTCATCCTGCAGGCGAGAGGCCTGTGGCGGGCAGTCAACGTCGACGAGGACCTCGAGAACGACGTTGGTTTCCACAAAAATTGCATGGCGCTGGAGGCAATCCTCCGGGCTGTTCCACCAGAGATGTTGGCAACTCTGGCGGTAAAACCCACCACGAATGATGCGTGGGACGCAATCAAGATGCTGTACATGGGGTCGGAGCGCGTCCGCGATGCGAAGGATCAGATGCTCAGGTCCGAGCTCGAGGAACTCAAGAACAAGCCGAGTGAGTCCATTGACGATTTGTCTCTGTGCTTGACCGGCATCGTGAGCAAGCTCTTCCTGTTCGACAATGAGATCATGGAGAAGCATATCATGCAAAAGTTTTTGCGCGTCGTCCCCAAGCGTTTCTCGCAGATGGTTATGGCCGTCGATAGCCTGTTCGACCTGAACACACTCTCGCTGGAAGACTTGATCGACTGGTTCAAGGCGGTCGAGGAGCGATTTGAGGCAGAGGCGACTGACGAAGACGGCGACGGTGGGAAGCTTCTGTTGACATAGGAGGAATGGCTCGCACGCATGCAGAGGCACGAGCAGGACGGCTACTCCAACATCGACTCCACCAAGCGCCGGGGCAAGTCCCAGAATGTACACGACGGGAGCAGCAGGATGGCGAGCGCCGACCGCGACGTCAAGAAGGACGGCTACTCCAACAAGTGTCGATACTGGAATAGACCGGGACACTGGGCCCGTGATTACAGGAAGAAGAAGAGGGACGAGGCGGCAAACCTCACGCAAGTCGAGGAAGACGAGGAGCCTGCTCTGCTCATAGCTACAGTGACATCCCCATCTCTGGTCGCCGAGCAGGAGCAAGGTACGCTGGTGCAGGTTGGTGAGCTCAACCACCTCAACGAGGAGCACGCCGAGGTCCACTTCGGGAGTGAAGGCGATGTGAAGTACGCAGTGTGGTACCTAGACACTGGTGCTTCGAATCACATGACAGGATATGGCATTTCATTCTCCGAGCTCGACACCGGCGTCCATGACACGGTGAAGTTTAGGGACGGCTCCGTCGTAGAAATTCATGGCCGAGGCACCATCCTCTTCACCGCACACGATGGCAGACACCGGATCCTCTCGAACGTCTACTACATCCCCAAGCTGCAGAACAATATCATTTTGCTCGGACAGTTGGACGAGTCAGGGTGTGAGGTGTTGATAAGCAGCGGCATCATGAAGCTACGGGACCGTCAGCAACGACTTCTGGCCAAGGTGACGCGTACGCGAAACTGACTGTACACCGTATCATTAAACATCACACAGCCCGTATGCATGGCGACGGCAATCGACCATGATGAAGCCTAGCGATGGCACGCCTATTTCGGCCAATTGAACTTTGACGCACTACACAGGATGGCGAGGACCGGCATGGTGCGCGGCCTTCCACGTATCGAACACCTGGATCAGGTATGTGACGGCTGCCTTGTCGAGAAGCAGAGGCGTGCACCGTTCCCGCAAGCAACCAAGTACCGCGCTAAGGATCGCATCGACCTTGTGCACGAGGACTTGTGCTGGCCCATCACATCGGCCACTCACGGCGGGAAGAGATACTTCCTCATGCTCGTCGACGACATGAGCCGGTACATGTGGGCGGTGCTGCTCCGTTCCTAGGAAGAAGCGGCAGCAGCAATCAAGAAGTTTAAGGCCAGCATAGAAGTGGAGACGGGGAGGAAGTTGTACATACTCCGCACCAATCGGGGCGACGAGTTCACCTCTATGGAGTTTGTGAGTACTGTGCAAACCGCGGTGTACAGCGACAGCTCACAGCACCCTATTCGCCTCAGCAAAATGGCGTCATTGAGCGACGAAATCAGACGATCGTGTCCATGGCACGGTGCCAGCTCAAGACGAAGAAGATGCCCGGTTCGTTCTGGGGGAGGCAGTAAGCACTACCGTGTTTATTCTAAACTGTTCCCCGACCCAGAGCTTGTCCGGTATGACGCGATACGAGGCTTGGCACGGGAGGAAACCGGCGGTGCACTTCTTCAGGACTTTCGTCTGCATCGCGCACGTTAAAGTAACGCGCCCTAATCTGAAGAAACTAGTTGATCGCAGCATTCCCATGGTGTTGATCGACTACGACGTCGAGTCCAAGGCTTATCGGGTGTGCGATCCGACGAACAAACGCATTTATGTGACGCGCGATACTGTCTTCGACGAGGTAGCGTGCTGGGACTGGGGCAGCTCCAACGCAAATTCATCTTCGTTCACTGTGGAGTACACACTGCCAGTCACGACAGCGTGCGAGGGCAGCACCATGCCAATACAAGGGGAAGCGACCTCACCGCCTGCATCCGAGCCGGCCACGCCATGTATACAGACCTTTGAGCCGGACGCTGTGGAGTTCATATCTCCACCGCCTGATGAAACATCTGCGGCTATGATTGGCGACAATGAGGCGCCACGACGCTACCACACTATTGGCAACGTTTATGCCACAACCAGCGTAGAGGTGCTAGACCCAGAGGAGCTCCTGTTCGCAGCCGGTGATGAGCCGATGACGTTCCACGAGGCCGAACTGCATGCTTGCTGGCGGAAGGCAATGCTCGAAGAGTTGGACTCGATCGTCAATAACCACACTTGGACACTGACCGAGTTGCCTGTAGGAAAGAAGCCGATTGGGCTGAAGTGGGTCTTCAAGGTGAAGAAAAATAGCGCCAGTGAGGTTATCAAACACAAGGCCAGGCTCGTGGCAAAGGGCTACGTCCAGCACACAGGGATCGACTTCGACGAGGTTTTTGCACCCGTGGCTCGCCTGGACTCCGTCAGAATGCTGCTAACGGTCGCGGCACACGCTGGCTAGGAGGTACACCACCTCGACATAAGATTGGCGTTCTTAAACGGCGACCTGGACGAAGAAGTGTACGTTCTGCAACCACCTGGATTCATGCGCAACGGGCACGAACACAAAGTGCTTCGCCTACATAAGGCACTGTACGGGCTTCATCAAGCTCCTCGTGCATGGAATGCCAAGCTGGATGACACTTTGTTATCGCTTGGGTTTCATAAGAACGAGTCAGAGCACGCGGTGTATACTCGGGGCAACGGCGACGAGCGGCTGCTACTCGACGTGTACGTGGACGATCTCATCGTCACAGGTGTACACACTCGGACCATTAATCAGTTCAAGGACGAGATGAAGGCTCAGTTCCAGATGAGCAACCTCGGGAAATTGAACTACTACCTCGGTATAGAAGTTCAGCAGGGCGCCGGTGAGATCACTTTGTGCCAGAGCGCATACGCGGCCAAGGTATGGGAGAAGGCCGGCATGACCGAATGCATTTCGGTTCATGTGCCGATGGAGCCACGGCTGAAACTGAGCAAAGTGAGTTCAAATCCGCCGGTGGACATGACCCTGTACCGAAGCATCGTCGGGAGTCTTCGCTACTTGGTTCACACTCGGCCGGACATCATGTTCACCGTCGGCTATGTCAGCTGATTCATGGACTCACCGACTACCGAGCACTGGAGCGCCGTTAATTAAGCACATACTCGGATATATTGCCGGCACATTGAGCTATGGGTGTCGTTACATCAGGGACACTACAGAGGCCAAGCTTGTCGGGTACAGTGACGCTGACATGGCAGGTGACATCGATGACAGGAAGAGCACCACCGGCTTGTGTTCTTTCTCGGGAGAAGCCCCGTTAGCTGGAAATCACAGAAGCAAAAGGTGGTTGCATTATCATCCTGTGAGGCGGAGTACATTGCCGCAACCATGGCAGCATGCCAAGGCGTTTGGCTCGCACAACTGCTCAGAGATTTGCTTGACAAGGAGGCCAGCAGTGTTACTCTACTTGTGGACAACAAATTCGCCATCCAGCTGTGCAAGAATCTGGTATTCCATGACCGGAGTAAGCACATCGAGACGCGCTACCACTTCATCAGGCAATGCATCATAGACGGCAAGATCGCCGTCAACTACACCAACACCAACGAACAGCTGTCGGACATATTGACAAAAGTACTCGGGCGGGTCAAGTTCTAGGACCTACGTACGAAGCTTGGCGTCGTCAACACCAGAAGCAACTAGATTAGGGGGAGTTTTGTTGGGTAATTACGTTGCTTGTAGGGAATAAAATGGGACCTAGTCTCAAGGGGGAACATGTGGTGTTCCATGCTCGACCTAGTCTCTAGAAAATACATGTGATGATCCACTTTTGTAGAGAGCAGATTGTTATCTCTTCTTTTGCTTATAAAAGGTTACTTGATAAATGAATAAAACACATCAAGTTCACAGCCTCAAAAATCCACCGTGTTCTTTGTTCTTGTCAGGGTGAACAAAGAACAACAAAGAAAAGAAAAACCAAGACTAAAACTTCAAAAGGCCAACTTCATTTTTGTATATATATATATATATATATATATATATATATATATATATATATATATATATATATATATATCAAGTTGAAGAAGTCATGTCCACTGAAATGACATACGCAAATGCATGCATGCTAGCTCTTCTAATTAATTAAAATATGGTGTAACTTTATATATATATGCATGAGAGTGCGTGATCAGCATGCAATGCATGATATTATATTATCACCATCATCAATCATTCTTTACATTATAATCAGTGGAACGTAACAATTACAATTAATGTAGAGTACAGTTTGATAGTTAATCAATATCATCATCGTCATCATCATCATCATCTTAAACTACATTACAAAAAGATTTTGGACATTTGCACTTTGCCGTGTTTTGATTTGGTCTCTTCCCGTAAAAGTACCTAAATAAGAACCCCGTGCGTAATAGGAGTCCCCAGAAGCCAATATCGTTAAAACCTAGTCGCATTCATGCCCAAAACTTATTGA
The DNA here is from genome assembly GCA_029216955.1 of Iris pallida. Taxonomy (NCBI): domain Eukaryota; kingdom Viridiplantae; phylum Streptophyta; class Magnoliopsida; order Asparagales; family Iridaceae; genus Iris; species Iris pallida. Next base: position 11,126,537 of record JANAVB010031417.1, on the reverse strand, counting down.
ATCATTGACAGCAATGCAACTGAAGGAAGTACATAAATCAGTATATAGTTGGAGCGACTAGGGGTGAGCATTATTTGGTTTTGGACAGAAAATCGAACCGAACCGAATAAGAATTCGGTTTGATTTTGGTTTTAAAAATATTAATAAAAAAAATTCGGTTTCGATTTTACTTTTGGATTTCGGTTTCTGTTCAAAATCAAAAATCAAACAAGTCTTATGCAATTATATAAATATTCACAATTTTATGCATAATTTATGATTAAAAATGTGTATATTTTGAAAATAACAATTATATGTATGTGTTTTGAAGCCCAAATTTGATAATTTAATAACTAGTCCAACTTTAGGCACAACTTTAAAATACAACATATGTGTCTATAAAAACTATATATATTTTAATATTATTTAACTACGATCCCAACTTTGGACGCGGTCCATTAAACAATAGAAATAACCAAACCGAACAAACCGAATAGTTTATCCACTTCGGTTTGGTTTTGATTAATTTTGGTTAGGTTTCGGTTTTGAATTCTTAGCAGTTTATTCTGTTTTGACTATTTCGATTCGGTTGAAACCAAATAAATCAAACGATCACCGCTAGCAGCAACCCACGAGACGAATATTCAGTACGTCGATGCAATACTTTCTATTCATGAGAGATATAATCAGCGTGTGTCTGTGATTTCATAAAAATAAAAGTTAGGTTACACCAAATGAATTTCAGTGTATAACTCTACACCTTAAGTTTAGGAATAACGAAACTTGATTTTGTTAGATTATATTTATGTAGCTAATGTAAATATGGCTCATAAGCCCAATAGTGTAGAAAGTATATATATTGTAATCAGCTCCAAACTGACGCTTCACCATAGCAATGAATTTAAGAAATATAGAATAAACAGCACACTTATCCTTCAATAAAATAACCCAAACAGCTCTAGAAAAATTATCCACCAAAGTCAAGAAATATCGTGACCCACTAGATGACGGAACACGATATGGTCCCCACAGATCACAGTGTATAAGTTCAAAGCATCTCAAAGCACGACTACTACTATCAGGAAAAACATCACGAGTCTGTTTAGCTTGATGACAAATATCACAAGCCTTATGAGAAAACACACTACTACCAGAGAGAAAAGGTAAAGTCTGCATTACTTTATCTGAAGGATGCCCCAGTCTACTATGCCAAACCTCGGAATCACTCTCTCTGCATGCCAGGATCATCGAAGCCAAAGAAGCTGGAACCTCCCCCAAGAAGTAAAGTCCACCCCTTTGTTCACCTGCTCCAATCACCATCCTCGTACTTCGGTCCTGAACAAAACACAAATCAGGAGTAAATAACATATCACAATTTCTGACACCAATCAATCGAGAGACTGAAATCAAGTTGCAAGTCAATGTCGAAACATAAAGAACATCCGTCAGCACCAATGAAGCAGTCAAAAACGCTTTGCCTCTCAGAACAGCCTCAATAGTGCTTCCATCAGGCAAAATCACAGGACATACAGGGCCTTCAAAGCAATCAACTAAACAGTCACGAGAACCTGTCGCGTGAAGAGTAGCCCCAGTATCGAATATCCAAGAGACAGAAGAATTCTTACCCATCAGACGATCAGAGTTTGAAGAACCAGAGTTGGAAGGAGTGTCGTTACCTAGCAAGCTCATCATTTTCTGCCATTGTTCACCTGAGAGTGGTGAAGGATACCCTCCATGCATGTATCGTATCCGCCGAACTCCCAGCTGCAAGACCAGCGGTGACACCGTGACCAGCAGCGGCGACATGATGAACAACCCCGGCTCCACCAGCACCGCGTCCCCCCTCACGCCTCTGCTGTGTTGTCGGGCCTCTGCCACCACCAGCACCACATCCGCCCTCACGCCAAGGACGAGTCTCCCACCACTCTGGATAGCCATTTTTTGCAAAGCAATTTGCAAGATCATGACCTGTTTTCTTGCAATAAGTACAGATCATACCTGATTTATCCCTGGAATATGAGGTTCTTCTATTAGAAGTAGTAGAAAGTCGAGGTGAAGTCTTGATAGCCAGCGCCAACACCTCCTCAGTAGCGGATTGGACCTGAGATTTTTGCATATCCTCCTTCTCACGGACTGCCTGATATGCTCGATCTAAACTTGGCTGAGGATCCTGAGCCAAAAGATTAGATCGGGTATGACCATACAACTCAGCATTCAACCCATACATAAAGTCCTGAAAGTGATCTTCATCCCTCATAGCCTGTAGCTTTGCAGCAAGTTCACCACATGTACAAGTAGGTAACGGAAAATAAGCAGCTTGTTCATCCCACAAAGACTACAAATTTTTAAAGTAGGTTTCCACAGATATCGAAACCGTTTGTTTACACTCAGCCAAAGCCGCCTTAATTTGCAGTTGCTTCCAAGTGCCATTGCTGACAATAAATCTTTTTTTCAACAAGTTCCACAATGGATAAACTTTCTCAAAGTGCGGCAAAGATTTCTTCAGGGGCGGATCAATGGTATTAAGAACCCATTGAACCAATAGCGCTTGCACACACCTCCAATCAAGCAATTTACTAGCATCATTAACATGTTTGATTTCAGTACCTTCCAGAAAGGTGATCTTTTGCCTAGAGATCAGGGAAAGACGAATCGACCGAGACCACTCAGCATAGTTCGGTCCACGAAAAATAATATGAGTAATAATATTTCCTGGTTGATCAGCAGAACCCAGAAAATACGGATCATTCGGATAATTTGGGTTGTGTGTACCTCCGCCGCCAGTCGCGATGGAGAAGCTGGACGCAGCGTCATCAGTCATTGCCGAAGTCGGATCGGACGAGAGAGGAGCCGGATCGGACGGACGAACGGGCGGATCGGAGGCGGATCGGCCGGACGGGCGACGGACCGGCCGGACTGGCGGCGAATCGGCCGCGGATGGACGGGGTCGGCGGTGGATCTGCCGCGGTCGGGCGCCGGATCGGGCGCGAAGGGGTCGGGCGCCGGATCGGGCGCGAAGGGGTCGACGGCGGATCTGCCGCGGTCGGGCGCCGGATCGGGCGCGAACAGATGGTGCGGCGGCGGATCTGGCGCCGGAGCGGGCGCGGACGGGGTCAGGCGGCGGATCTGCCGCGGGTCGAACGCCGGAGCGGGCGTGGACAGACGAAGTCGGACGGCGTATCGGCCGCAGAGAGGATGGAGATTATTTGTGGAGTTTTGCGGCTAGGGTTTTTCTGGAGGCTCTGATACCATGTAGGAAATAATAATGCCTTATTCTCATTGATTGGAGCTGATTACAATATATATACTTTCTACACTATTGGGCTTATGGGCCATATTTACATTAGCTACATAAATATATACAGATCTAAAGAAGTACAAATTAATTATTTAAACCTAAAATTGAAAATACAAAAATAATATTTTGTGTGCTTCTACAATAAGTATCCAGGAGCTAGTACCAGTAACAGGAGGTTAACCATTGTGATGAAGTAAGTTCTGAATCCATCATATATGTCCAAATCCTCACTGCTGTGACTCTTTAGTGCTCTTAATTAGAAGCTAAAATGTATAGCTAATTAATAGCTTCCTACTTGTTAGATAACAACCAAAGTTTCCCAAAACACTTCAGTTATACCTAATTATTAGGCACGAAACTGATGATCCTAATGAAGCGCTTCAAGGAACTCCAGGTGTAGTAGTAGAATGGACTGCTACTACTACTTCTGCGCCCAGCTATTTGTGGCATATATATTTGTAGAACCAAAATTAGACTCCGTTTGGTTCACTGTAATGTAAACGTAATCGTAGTCGTAATGTAATCAAATGAAAAAATTTTCCTAGCCACATTCGTTGAACCTAGCCAACCTTCCAGCCTCATTCATTTCACGAGACACCAAGAATAAAACCTAGTGGCCACAACACCATCTTTAATTAGCTAGGTATCCTTTTCTTCTCCCAATCGATCTCCTTCCCGTACCATAACATCTTCCAAACGCCTTGAACCATGCTACTGAGCGATCGACACGCGATCGATTGATTTTCCGAAAGGAATATGCGCGGCTACGAGTACGTAGGAACTTCTATAGAGGGGACCAGTCGTTGATCGACAGGAATCTCTCCAGAGAGCACATTCGATCGATAACCTGCGCTATGAATGCGGCTAGGTTCATTTCTATGTTGAGTCTGGCAGACAGTGACAGTGCTATGAGTTGTGTAAACCTAGTTAGGAGGAGTACTTCCTTGCTATAAATAGGGAGCGGTTAGTGGTGGTAGTCTCCAAGCAAAGCTTAGTTAGTTTACAGAAGCTTTGGAGAAAGTTGGTTGTCCCTTGGAGTTCCCTCGGACACTTCATTAGAGCGCGATGTACGTACCTCTACTGAATTGCTTGGGGGAACTCTAGGTGCCACCCAACACTAATACACGCACGCATGCATGCATGGGGGAAGGGATCAGATTTTGATTAGAGAAGTTGGTTTTCCTCTGGAGTTCCTTCAGGTACTTCATTATGATTTCATAGATCCCTACTGAAGTGTTTGGGGGAACTCTAGATGGCACCCAACACCAGAAATTTTGGTTTATAATGATCGATCTTCAGCACTGTATAGGTAACTATTTATGCTACATGGCATCATTTTATATAAAGCCAGTTTCAAAACGGTGAACTGCTATGTTGCCCGCGGTTTGTAACCGCGGGCGTGACCACCGGCCGACGTGGCGGCCGGCCATTGCCCATGAAACAGTACTTGCAGTGGGATATATGTGGACTGTTTCTTGATTATAAAAGTTAGTAAAGATTTCGATAGAAGCATCAAGGAGATGACAATGTTTTTTTACAACATCATTTTTTTGTGGTTGGTGAATAATTTCTTTTTCATGAAACTAGAGCAAACTACCGAAATAAAGACCATCAAGTTGATCACCCCTAGTCCCAACCAATCTCAGTCGGTCCTAAAACAAACACTGCGAAGATGAGAAAAGAACTTCACGATCATTAGATCGAGTAATTTGAGAAATGGATAATAAATTAAACTTAAAGGAAGGAATATGTGAAAAATATTCTCTAATTTAAGTTTCAATGAAAAATTAATTGAACTAGTACGGAGAACTGAGGCATGAGATCCATCGGACAATTGCACAAAAAAATATTAGACACTGGGGTGTAAGGCTTAAATAATGATAAGAAAAAATAAATAGAAAAAAAAGATAAGAAAAAAAATAAATATGATAATTAGAAGCACCAGAATCTATAATCCAAGTGGTTGGAGAAAAAGAAAAAGAAAATCATACTTACTGAGTTTGCATTAGGAACATAGGGTGTATTGTCCATAATTTGTTTATTTTTTTGTTGCCTTTATGGTTTGATTTTTTTGTAAATCTTTGTTCGGGGCCGGTATGTTATAACTTCTTTTGTAATACTCTATTTTGCTTTAACTAGCATCAGTGTTTGTTGCGCAGCAGCAATTGCAGTGAGATATATATATATATATATATATATGTGGACTGTTTCTTGATTATAAAAGTTTGTAAAGATTTTGAGCATGTAGGAGATGACAATGTTTTTTTTTACAACACCATTTTTTTGTGGTTGGTGAATAATTTCATTTTCATGAATCTAAAGCAAACTAACGAAATAAAGACCATCATGTTGATCACCCCCAACCAATCTCAGTTGGTCCTAAAACAAACACTGCGAAGATGAGAAAAGAACTTCACAATCATTAGATCAGAGTAATTTGAGAAATGGATAATAAATTAAACTTAAAGGAAGGAATATGTGAAAAATATTCTCTAATTTAAGTTTCAATGAAAAATTAATAGAACTCGTAAGGAGAACTGAGGCATGAGATCCATCGGACAATTGCACAAAAAAATATTAGACACTGGGGTGTAAGACTTAAATAATGATAAGAAAAAATAAAAAAAAAAAAAAAATAAGAAAAAGTAAATATGATAATTAGAAGCACCAGAATCTATAATCCAAGTGGTTGGAGAAAAAGAAAAAGGAAATCATACTTACTAAGTTTGCATTAGGAACATAGGGTGTATTGTCCATAATTTGTTTGATTTTTTTGTTAATCTTTGTTCGGGGCGGTATGTTATAACTTCTTTTGTAATACTCTATTTTGCTTTAATATGATGATGAGACGGAACTTGTCTACTACTAGTAGTAGTAATAGTTGAATTATGCTATCAAAGGAAGCTTTTTTATATATATTTTTTATGTTATACTCAACCTGCACTTGCAACCTCTTGCTCAGCCATCTCTAATTAATTCACTCTGAATGCAATTTGGATGTGAAGTATTTGGAGGTGGTGGGAACTTGAGACTTAGAAATATTACTGAGCATGCATGGACCATATGGTGAAAGACTTGCTAGGCTTTGTAGCATACATTCTCTAAAGTTATGTATATATGTTTGGTGATACTGATCACTAATGATTTTGATCCACCATGTACTTTTTGTTAGAAATAATTCAAACGGTACTTTACTGTTTGAACCAGTCATTTGTGGTAGCTAGCTGTTGCTAAAGAATATGTTTTATTTTTTTAATATTTCCTTCCTTGGTGACTATTGAAGGAATGATCATTGCCTGTATAAGGCTGTTGTTTTGTTCACAACACAAGCTTTTCAATACAAAGTAATACATTTTCTTCCTTCTTAAAGATTGTTGTGTGGGCCATTTCTTTCACTACATAACAGCAACTATTGTAGTGATTCTTCTAGCACTTTCCAATATTTTGGTATCAAAGCCAGATTTGCTGTTGAAGCTGGGAGCAAGAGGTTCATCGTAGCTATAGGAAGCTTGCTCGCATGAGTTGTTCTAGTAAGTTTATTGAAGAAAATGTTTTTTGCACTTTGAAAAGAAAATTTTGGTTGTTTTTTTTCCAGAAGCTAGAAGAAAGATGAATTTTTGAAATGAGTTTAATCTCCCTCAAAATTTGATTCATATATTTAGTGGAGAGAATTATGAATTTTGAAGTATTAAAATGAAAACTCTTTTTATTTCACAAGATTTTTGAAATTTATTGAGAATGGTTATGCAGATACAGATAGGACTGCAGAAATAAAAGAACTTCGGAAGAAAGATGCAAAGGCACTACTCATACTACAAGAAGTCGTGAAGGACTCTATCTTTCCAAGAATTGCTAACGCTGTCAAGTTAAACGACACATGAAATTTTTTGAAACAACAATATAAAAGTGATGGTAAGATAAAATTTGTCAAGCTTCAGATTCTTAGAAGTGAGTTTGAGAACCTATGTATGAAGTACATAGACACAATTGATGATTGTTGTACCAAAGCTTCTACTATTGTTAATCGGCTAAGAACTCTTGGTGAAGATCAGCTTAATGATAACAAGGTAGTATAAAAGGTTTTGAGAACTCTTGTTTCTAAGTTTGATCATGTGGTAGCTACAATAGAGAAATCAAAAGATTTATCTACTTATGATCTTTTAGTGCACTAACAAGTTTTCTTCTAGCACATGAACAAAGATTAAACATGATAGCAAAAAAGAGCATTGAAAGTGTGCATTCCAAACAAGAGTTGAAAACTCAGGAATACATCGAGGAAGATGTGGTTATCAAGGAAGAGGTGGATACCATGGTCGAGGTAGAGACCAAGGCTGAGGTCGAGGCAGATGGAATCATAATGATTAAGGAGACTCAAATAACTACAAAGGTAAAGGAGACTCGACTAATTGGAAAGGTAATCACATCTCAAATATTCATTGTCATTATTGTAACAAATATGGTCATATTGAGCATTATTGTTGGGAAAAAAGAAGCATCAAGCCAATGCAGCTGAAGAAATAAATGAAGATGCTAATCTTTTTGTGACTTGTCTTAATGCTAAAGAAAATACTAATGATATATGGTTGTTGGATAGTGGTTGCAGTAATCACATGACAGGTATGAAAGGGGTCTTTAAAAACATCGATTAATCAGTGAAACTACAAGTGCAACTCAGAGCTGGAAAACAGGTTCAAGCAGAAGAAGAAGGTGTCATTGCAGTGAGAACTAAATCTGTAGTGCCCCATCCCGCAAAGTCAATCGGAGGAATCGAAACGCCGACGACGTTCGGCCTTAGCCTTGCAACGGCTTGCTCGGAGACATCGCTCAGGTGGGGTAGTTTCGGTGAACTCTCCTCATCTTTGCCTTCACATAATAAATCGTGTTTTCAACTTGCACAAGTTAGGCTTGATAATAAAAGCTACGCATCCACATAGCTAAGGGAATAATCCCGACGGTTTGAATCGAGTTAGAACATAGAAAACGTCCCACTGTCGGCTTAGAGGTGGTGCACGGCGTACTTTGAAAATGACACTCGGTCCTTCGTCCCGTGGCTTGGGAGAAGGAAAGTTGGTCTTCGGTACAAAAGCTGAGAGTTAGCCTAAGTCATAGGCGTCGCCCGCACAAATACTTGTTAAAGCATGCACGGTCCTGTCCCGCAAGGCTTGGCATAGCCTTTGCTCGTCCCTTGGGTTATGTTGTAGGCTTGAGTGAGTTAGGCATGGTTATGCCGGTCGACCTAAGTCATTCTAAGTGCTGTCCCGCTCATTCTGCGGTTGTCAAGTTAAATAGTCCCACGATCCCAAGGCCCGTCATATGAAGTATGACGTGGGCGACAGCGTTGCGTCGAACACGAGTCGGTTTAGAGGCACGAGCCACGGTTGGTTCAGTGGAAAGTTAGCTACGGTCGGTCGATACTTAAGGAAACACGTTATGTTCAAGTTAAGTTGGAAGGCTATGCAGTAGCCGTTCCCTGAGTTCAAAGAATGTTAAGTCTAAGCGATGGGTAGTCGCCGAGGCAACCCTGGTTAGGGGCTCTGCAAAGGAAGTACAAAAGTGGAAAGAGTAAAACAACCAAGTAAATGAATTGATCACATAATAAGCCCCAACGGTATCCTAAAATACACCATGTTAGCCCTTATGAACTTGGACAACTTGTCGACAAGGGGTGGTTTCTTCGAGCGGTACCCCGGGGCCACGGGACCGACTCGGCCTAGGAAGAAACTGGTTGTAGCCGAGCTGGGTAATAGGCAACGCTGGCAAGGCGATCGGTAAGGCGGGGACTTTTATCGAGGCTCGCTACCTGCGTTGAAAGGGTCCCGTACTGCCAGGCTACGTCCAAGGCGGCTGGTTAGGCCAATCCCATAACAAACACTTAATATAAATTGTTATCAACTAACATGGTAAGTTTTATGTCCACAACGGCTGGTTAGGCCAATTGACCTTTTATATAAATGTGTCGGCACGGGCGGCAATCCGCGAGGGTGCCTTTGGATTGAGTTGAATGTGTATGCAGTTAGAAGACACAATGTCTGAGCCTAAGATTTGGCTACAGCGAAGGCGACGTGCTTCAGCACGAGATGTGGCGTCGACTGTTAAGTTGCGAGTTAAGTCAAAAAGGGCCGTAGGGCTAGTTGTGTGAAGTTACGTTGAGTTGTTGGGCACGGCCTCGTAATATGAGGCACGGTCGCGTTGTTAAAACACAAGTGTATGCGAGACTAAGCGAGGAGGTACTGCCTCGGTGATATTGAAGCACGGATCGAGTTATGGCACGACCGAGTCGTTACGTCCCAGAGTTTGGCACGAAAGATAAGTATAAGTCGGTGCGTCGACAATGCAAGCACGAGAAAGGTCTAGAGGCAAGGAAATGGAGTCCTTCGTGTAGTTGCGTCTCTGATTATGGCCGTAAGGCGAACACGACTTGATAGGTTAACGTTGTTGGCACAAGGGTGGTCTAGTGACAAGTATGAGTTAACGTTGACATTGCAAGCACGAGTTGGTTACGATACACAAGTTGCGCTAAGGCGCCGGTCCTAAAAACTGATCCTAAGGCAAGAATAGAAAGACAATCGAAAAAGGGTTTATGTTGCACAAAGTAAATGAAATGTGTAGGTTTTGTATGGGTGGGCGAGGAGCTCACTCCACCAGTACAGTGGTACTGACACCCACACAGTGTTTCATGTGCAGGCACAGGTAGAAGCTCGTGGCGCGGAGCTCGCTTGGATGCGTCGAGGCACGGAGTTCCTTGGCGAGTCGAAGCGTACGGTCGCGTGATCTGAAGACTTATACAGGATATAATGTATGGACATCGCCTTCCGAAGCTTCCGCTGGATTCAAGTATTGTATCGAGAGATGAGAGAGAGCAGAGTGATTTGTAAATGAGAGAAAAGTGAGCACGAGAGACATTGTAATTTGGCCTTGCGCCCACAAATGTAATCTTGTATTCAATATCAATAAAGAGATTCTTTTGAATGACTTGTGTTCATGTGTTCTTCTTTAAATTCCGCTGCAATGTATTCAATGTTTCTGCTTGGGACTTCTGAGCGACGACCCCGTCGCCGCCGATGTAATCGGCCGTTATGAAACTGCCTTGCACGAGCGCAATCTAGGCTCGTGCGGCATCACGCCTTAGCGAGGACGATCGCTCCTACGGGAGCGGGGCGTGACATAGTGGTATCAGAGCACGGCTTTACGTCCTTGGACCGTCAATTGAATTCTTTAACTTCGATGTTTCCGCAAAACTCTGTTGCTTCCGCAAGTTGTTATCGTTGGTGTGCTCTCTCTCAAATGTCCCTCGGCATGTCCATACAATAAGTCTAAATATTTTCGAAAGCTCGTACAAGCGTTCAGTCTAACGCATCGGTAGGCCGTTGCCAAATGCGTCGATAGGGCCTTTGTGCCGAATGTTGCAAACTTGACTCGATAGAAAATGTGTGCTAATGTTAGCAAGTCGCACGTGTGTCCGAATAGTCCTACGTCGACCTTAGCAAGTCGCGTGCGTGCCTAATTAGTCCAACGTCGACCTTAGCAATTGAGCGTGCAAACTCGGAATATAGTCCGCACAGGAATGGCTATGCACACGGCCTTTTGGCTAAGTTGTGTTTCGCGTCGCGCACCTTGACCCTTGGTGCAAACGAGTTGCGAGCGATATCAAGTATCGTTCGGTCAGGACGGAGATACACTTAGGGTGTCTATCGATAGGAACGCTATCGGACTAACGCTTAGGCGTACACGGAAGATTGATTTGGATTTTGAGGAAATAGTGCGAACGACTTAGTGTGTCGATACGACGCGAGCAACTACGTTAGCGATTCGTCGAACGAATCTGAAGGATATCTTAGCACATGACGCGAACATGATTGAGGATAAGATCTTATGGCTTGAATCCGAGTGGTGTATGTGATAGGTTCGGAGAAGAATAAGAATGAGTGTCGACGACTAGTCGAGTGGCTCGAATCTGAGTGGTGTATGGTTCGTCTTGGAAATTGTTCGAGTGCATATTGAGGATTACGAGTATATCGGCGAGGCGATGCGATCGCGCAAAGCCTTAGAACGCGTCACGCTTAGTTGGTCGTGACTTCGAATGTCCCAAACGGACATCTCGTTCAGGACAACTTGTGAATGAGCAACGCGAGTTAGAAAACGATTCGGAACGATGAATGAAAATGAATAGTCTTGATCGAGGAAACTTAGAGGATCGCGCGTGCGATATCGGATTGATGCAAATGAAATATGACTTGAGTTTTTGAACAACGATCTTGAAACGAGCTTGAGGAATAGCGATCGAACGTGATCTTGAGTATCGAGAAAATTTTGGAATATCCAACTCGGACAATAACATCAGTCGCACGACTCGAAATTGGTTGCAAAGGAAGATCGTCAGGTTACGCATATCATCGATGGTATTGAGGCGTATCAAAGATCGATATGCGATAACTTGGGGGCACTCTGACTCGGCGAATGACGGTCGTACAAATGTCATTGTTCCGTTGGATGCTATACTTGGGATGTTAAAAATGTGTCGAGGAAAAGATAGACTTGGCTCGAGGATTTTCTAAGTTGAATGAATGACGATCGAACTTGGCTTGGATAAAAATTTGGAATTATTGGATTTGCTTTGTCGATAACCACAACGTTGATGTTCTTGTCTTATGCGAGTGCTACTCCAGCCTCGCACATGCGTCACGCCGATTAGGACGATCACTCTGCGTGAGCGCTGGTATGGTGATTCATACAGCGGGAGTGGTCGAACTTGCACGGTGCGACAATTTGTGCTTCGAATTGTGGTTTGACGCGAAGGTGACTCGAGAATGGATTTGTGTTCTTAAAGAATCGAACTTGAGGATTGAGTAGGTCCAATCCGCGTATCGAAAATGAGTTAGTCTAAACTCAAACAAGAGTTACGCCCCGATGAGAATGATTTTTCTGCGGGTGCGTTGCATGGTGATTCATGAACCACCGTGGATAATCGGACTCGCGTGAGATTGGGGCGTAACGTATTGACGAGCGAGACGACCTCGTGATCGAATACATGAATTGGTTAGAATTGGTGAATTGAAGGGATTCGAATATACGCAACGCGTGCCGTAATGCGAATTAGGTGATCGTGCTCGATGTTTAGAAATCTGAGTGACAAGAGCTTGGGTAGAAGATCCCGTACTACCGACTTTGGTTTGACCCTAGGATTGGGGTCAGTGTTGGCATTATTGTTGGAGAACTATGATTCCAATCCTGACATTGACTTAGCCTCGAAAAGAAATAGCCTAGCGGTTAGGCGAGACGCCCCGTTTCAAGTGTTAGCAATCGGAAGGATTGATCTTGAGGATTAGAATGGATGGATAGCGTGAATCACAAAAATGTAGGAAACCCAGCTCACGAGGCTCGGCTGACATGCATATATTTCAGGGACGCCTGGTTATGTGCACGATGCGACTCGAGTGAGAATGACAATTCTCTATCATGCGGCTTGGCTGAATGCATATATTTTGAGGACGCTTGGAATGCGTGCACGATCCAGCCAAGTGATACGACGAGTTCAAGCAAGGCTTGAAAAGATGGAAGGGTGTCGAGATCTTGAAACCGTATTAAAGGAAAGATTGATAGTCGTGCGAGCGTGGCTCGCAATCGAAGAAACGCGTAGGCAGTGTGCGTACGATTAAGTCTTGGCCATAGAAATGGTAGGATGACTTGCCTTCAGGAAAGTCTCGAGGACGAGACTTGTTCTGAGTGGTGTATGATGTAGTGCCCCATCCCGCAAAGTCAATCGGAGGAATCGAAACGCCGACGACGTTCGGCCTTAGCCTTGCAACGGCTTGCTCGGAGACATCGCTCAGGTGGGGTAGTTTCGGTGAACTCTCCTCATCTTTGCCTTCACATAATAAATCGTGTTTTCAACTTGCACAAGTTAGGCTTGATAATAAAAGCTACGCATCCACATAGCTAAGGGAATAATCCCGACGGTTTGAATCGAGTTAGAACATGGAAAACGTCCCACTGTCGGCTTAGAGTTGGTGCACGGTGTACTTTGAAAATGACACTCGGTCCTTCGTCCCGTGGCTTGGGAGAAGGAAAGTTGGTCTTCGGTACAAAAGCTGAGAGTTAGCCTAAGTCATAGGCGTCGCCCGCACAAATACTTGTTAAAGCATGCACGGTCCTGTCCCGCAAGGCTTGGCATAGCCTTTGCTCGTCCCTTGGGTTATGTTGTAGGCTTGAGTGAGTTAGACATAGTTATGCCGGTCGACCTAAGTCATTCTAAGTGCTGTTCCGCTCATTCTGCGGTTGTCAAGTTAAATAGTCCCACGATCCCAAGGCCCGTCATATGAAGTATGACGTGGGCGACAGCGTTGCGTCGAACACGAGTCGGTTTAGAGGCACGAGCCACGGTTGGTTCAGTGGAAAGTTAGCCACGGTCGGTCGATACTTAAGGAAACACGTTATGTTCAAGTTAAGTTGGAAGGCTATGCAGTAGCCGTTCCCTGAGTTCAAAGAATGTTAAGTCTAAGCGATGGGTAGTCGCCGAGGCAACCCTGGTTAGGGGCTCTGCAAAGGAAGTACAAAAGTGGAAAGAGTAAAACAACCAAGTAAATGAATTGATCACATAATAAGCCCCAACGGTATCCTAAAATACACCATGTTAACCCTTATGAACTTGGACAACTTGTCGACAAGGGGTGGTTTCTTCGAGCGGCACCCCGGGGCCACGGGACCGACTCGGCCTAGGAAGAAACTGGTTGTACCCGAGCTGGGTAATAGGCAACGCTGGTAAGGCGATCGGTAAGGCGGGGACTTTCATCGAGGCTCGCTACCTGCGTTGAAAGGGTCTCGTACTGCCAGGCTACGTCCAAGGCGGCTGGTTAGGCCAATCCCATAACAAACACTTAATATAAATTGTTATCAACTAACATGGTAAGTTTTATGTCCACAACGGCTGGTTAGGCCAATTGACCTTTTATATAAATGTGTCGGCACGGGCGGCAATCCACGGGGGTGCCTTTGGATTGAGTTGAATGTGTATGCAGTTAGAAGACACAATGTCTGAGCCTAAGATTTGGCTACAGCGAAGGCGACGTGCTTCAGCACGAGATGTGGCGTCGACTGTTAAGTTGCGAGTTAAGTCAAAAAGGGCTGTAGGGCTAGTTGTGTGAAGTTACGTTGAGTTGTTGGGCACGGCCTCGTAATATGAGGCACGGTCGCGTTGTTAAAACACAAGTATATGCGAGACTAAGCGAGGAGGTACTGCCTCGGTGATATTGAAGCACGGATCGAGTTATGGCACGACCGAGTCGTTACGTCCCAGAGTTTGGCACGAAAGATAAGTATAAGTCGGTGCGTCGACAATGCAAGCACGAGAAAGGTCTAGAGGCAAGGAAATGGAGTCCTTCGTGTAGTTGCGTCTCTGATTATGGCCGTAAGGCGAACACGACTTGATAGGTTAACGTTGTTGGCACAAGGGTGGTCTAGTGACAAGTATGAGTTAACGTTGACATTGCAAGCACGAGTTGGTTACGATACACAAGTTGCGCTAAGGCGCCGGTCCTAAAAACTGATCCTAAGGCAAGAATAGAAAGACAATCGAAAAAGGGTTTATGTTGCACAAAGTAAATGAAACGTGTAGGTTTTGTATGGGTGGGCGAGGAGCTCACTCCACCAGTACAGTGGTACTGACACCCACACAGTGTTTCATGTGCAGGCACAGGTAGAAGCTCGTGGCGCGGAGCTCGCTTGGATGCGTCGAGGCACGGAGTTCCTTGGCGAGTCAAAGCGTACGGCCGCGTAATCTGAAGACTTATACAGGATATAATGTATGGACATCGCCTTCCGAAGCTTCCGCTGGATTCAAGTATTGTATCGAGAGATGAGAGAGAGCAGAGTGATTTGTAAATGAGAGAAAAGTGAGCACGAGAGACATTGTAATTTGGCCTTGCGCCCACAAATGTAATCTTGTATTCAATATCAATAAAGAGATTCTTTTGAATGACTTGTGTTCATGTGTTCTTCTTTAAATTCCGCTGCAATGTATTCAATATTTCTGCTTGGGACTTCTGAGCGACGACCCCGTCGCCGCCGATGTAATCGGCCGTTATGAAACTGCCTTGCACGAGCGCAATCTAGGCTCGTGCGGCATCACGCCTTAGCGAGGACGATCGCTCCTACGGGAGCGGGGCGTGACAAAATCAGGCATTGAAAAGCGAATTCAAGATGTTCTTTATATTCCTGACTTAGTTCACAATCTTTTAAGTATTGGACTAGAGCAAAAGGGCTATTCAATTAAGTTTTTGAATGGCACATGTGAAATTCGCGATCCCAAGTCTGATAGGATTATTATAGTGAAGATGACAACTAATGAGATGTTTCTACTCAAATTTTTTTATCTTGATGATCATGCTTTATCTGTCACTATTAACAATAATTTTTGGTTGTGGCATTTGCGTTATGGACACTTGTATTTTAATGGTTCAAAGTTATTGAATCAGAAGAAAAATATGGTAGATGGCTTACCTTGCATTGAGAATGTAGATGGTATATGTGAAGGATGCATCTACGGCAAGCAACATAGAGCATCATTTTCCGTTTAGTCGGGGTGGAGAGCAAGATTGCCACTCCAATTAATTCATGTTGATATTTGTGGTCCAATGAGAACTTCATTAATTAGGCGGTTGTAAGTATTTTCTTTTATTCATTGATGACTTTAGTATAATGAATTGGATTTATTTTCTAAAGTACAAATCAGAGGAATTTTGTAAATTTTAAATATTTAAATCTTTTGTTGAGAAGCAAAGTGATTACTTTGTAAAAACTTTGAGAACAGATCGTGGGGGAGAATTTTTATCCAAATAATTTAAATCTTTTTGTCAAGCTAATGACATACACAGGAATTTAACTACAAGCTACACACATGAGCAAAATGGAGTTGCGGAACGTAAAAATCGAACCATTGTTGAGATGGCGAGAAGTATGTTAAAGGACAAGCGTCTTCCAAATGAGTTATGGGCGGAAGCAGTTCACACTAATTATTCATTCTAAATAGATCTCCTACGAAAGCAGTAAAAAATCGAACTCCTTTGGAAGCATGGTCTGGTAAGAAACCAAATGTAAGTTACTTTAAAGTTTTTGGTTCACTTATATATGCTCATATAAATTCTCAGAAACGACATAAGCTAGATGAAAAAAATTGTTAAATGCATTTTTATTGGATATAGTGATAAAACTAAAGGATATCGATTGTATAATCCTATATCTAAAGAATTGATAATTAGTAGAGATGTTGTATTTGACGGAAAAAAAATTGGAAGTGGACTGAAACTGATCAGGTTGATGTGCAATATGAAGAGGTAGCGACGACACAAGAATACATGAATGAATTATAGTCACCTGCTGCACCTCCAACACAAGGCACTACAAGCTGTCCCACAACTCCAGAATCCGGAACCCCGCGAAAGATAAGATCCTTGACATATATGAATATTGCAGCTTTGCTTTAATAGATGTAGAACCTACTTCTTATGGAGAGGTAGTTCAAACTGTAGAATGGAATCATTCTATTGAAGAGAAAATTGCCCCTATTGAAAGAAATTACACATGAAAGTTGGTGAATTTGCCACAAGATAAAATGCCAATTGGGCTGAAGTGGATCTTCAAAACAAAGCTTAATACTAATGGCAGCATACACAAGTATAAGGTGAGACTTGTTGCTAAAGGGTATGGTCAACAACCAGGTATAGATTTCTATGAAACATTTTCACCTGTTGCTAGATTAGAAACCGTTAGAATTATTTTGGCAGTTGCTAAACAAATGAAATGGCTTGTTTATCAATTTGATATTAAATCTGCTTTTTTGAATGATGATTTGTTAGAAGAGGTATTTGTTAATCAGCCAGAAGGATTTTTTGTCCAAGAAAAAGAGAAAAAATCTATAAGCTAAAGAAGGCGCTTTATGGACTAAAACAAGCACAAAGAGCTTGGTATAGTAAAATAGATGGATATTTTTGTCAAACTGGTTTTCAAAAAAGCCATAATGAACCAACGCTGTATTTGGAAAAAAAATGATATAACTGAAGATGTTGATCCCAAATATTTTTGAAGTGTCGTTGGAGGACTTATGTACTTGACTCATAGTGTCCTGACATTATGTTCTCTATCAGTTTGGTATCGAGGTTTATGCACAGGCCTACAAAACATCATCTTGGTGCTGTTAAATGAATTTTACAATATATTCGTGGAACCATAGGTTATGGTATTTGGTATTCTCATGTTACTAATTTTAATTTGAATGGCTATTGTGATAGTGATTGAGCAGGTTCAATGGACGATAGGAAAAGTATCATTGGATTTTTATCTAGTCTTGGATCTGGAGATGTTTGCTGGATGTCAAAGAAGCAAGACATAGCAGCATTATCTTCATCATAAGCAGAGTACATTGCAGCATCTTCTACCGTTTGTCAAGCAATTTGGATGCGAATGATTCTAGAAGATTTGGGGTTTCATCAAGCTGGAGCATCTACAATTACTGCGGCAACAAATCAACAATTGTAATGTCTAAAAATTCAGTCCACCAAGGAAGAACCAAAAATATAGAGACTCGTCATCACTTCATTCGTGAGATAGTGCACAAAGTAGAAATTGAGTTGAAGCACTGTATTACCAATGGCCAAGTAGCTGACACATTCACAAAGGCTCTGGCGGAGGACAAGTTTAATAAATTCAGAACTACAATGGAAGTAGTAAAATATTTTTGAATTAAGGGGACATGTTCGAAATAATTCAAACGGTACTTTATTTTTTGAACCAGTCATTTGTGGTAGCTAGTTGTTGCTAAAGAATAGGGTTTTTTTTTTTTTTTGAATATTTCCTTCCTTGGTGACTGTTGAAGGAAGAATCATTGCCTATATAAGGTTGTTGTTTTGTTCACAACACATACAAGTTTTTCAATACAAAGCAATACATTTTCTTCCTTCTTAAAGATTGTTGTATGGGCCATATCTTTCACTACATAGCAGCAGCATGGAAGTATCCTAGGGTTGTGATCTTGCCTATTCAGGATCCTACATCAAAGTATCCTAGGGTTGTGATCTTGCCTGGTTGTGCCAAAATTGTCCTTCCAATTGCTTCGACAAATTAGATTTTAGAGAGATGGTTGGATGTGTCCAGAGATGCTATTTCTTTACAGGTCCAGAATTTTGATCTTTGAGATGAATCAAGATCAACACATATTTTTTCCAACGTACGTAGATGCTTTCCGGAAAGGGAGAGTATCCGTAGGGTGGTGCAGTTGGCCAGGTTGTTGGGATGGACATTATGGATTCTCAACTAATTTAGAGTGTCCACTGTTAATAAACAATTAACACGTACACTGATTTATGTTCATATCAGATCTTGAAGGAATTCTACCTCCATACAATATCTGGATTAATATCTGGATTAATTGCTCAATAGGAAAATGTCACGGCATACAATATCTGGATTAATATCACGGCATTCTACCTCCATACAATATCTTGAGGAATTATACCTCCATACAATATCTGGATTAATTCTACCTCCGTACACTGATTTATGTCACGGCATACAATATCACGGCATACAATATCTGGTGCGGTTGTCCGAGATTTCAAGAAAATGTCACGGCATACAATATCTGGATTAATTGCTCAATAGGACATGTTCGATTGCAAACATGTACTCAAAGAAGAAGGAATTCTACCTCCATAATCAGTTCCATTTTCCAATGACTGATATGAAAATTTTGTTCTATTGCGAACCTAATAATTATAAATCAGTGCCAAAAGGAGGGAGGAAAATATATAATTGGTTGGAATAGCAATTTTCTATCAAGTTAATTGTTGAGCCAAAGAAAAAAAAAGAGAGTTAATTGTTGAGCAAAAAAGGCCTATATGTTGGTTAGATTTCAAAAAGAGGTTTGGCAAGCGAAGGTGCAAACAAACAATTGAAGTGTGTTAGATTATACGTAGATGATCATACGAAGGAGCCGAACCATATAAAACTTCATAAGGAGACTTAAAATTCAAGATACTAGAAAGGGTTTTATTTATCAAATAACATGCACCCAGAACACATTTCCCCCAAAAATTCACGGAAAGAGAACCCTGAAATCTCAATGCCCTGACTACATTTAAAATATGTCGATGTTTTCTTTCCACCCTTCCATTCTGTTGAGGTGTCCCTGCTAGTATTGCTGGAAGTTCGGCGGATATGATGCATGGAGGATATCCTTCACCACTCTCAGGTGAACAATGGCAGAAACTGATGAGCCTGCTGGGTAACGACAATCCTTCCAACCCTGGTTCTTCAAACTCTGATCGTCTGATGGGTAAGAATTCTTCTGTCACTTGGATATTCGATACTGGGGCTACTCTTCATGCGACAGGCTCTTGTGAGTGTTTAGTTGATTGCTTTGAGGGCCCTGTCTGTCCTGTGATTTTGCCTGATGGGAGCACTATTGAGGTTGTTCTGAGAGGCAAAGTATTTTTGACTGCTTCGTTGGTGTTGACGGATGTTCTTTATGTTCCGACATTGACTTGCAATTTGATCTCTGTCTCACAATTGATTGGTGCCAGAAATTGTGATATGTTATTTACTCCTGATTTGTGTTTTGTTCAGGACCGAAGTACGAGGATGGTGATTGGAAAAGGTGAACAAAGGGGTGGACTTTACTTCTTGGGGGAGGTTCCAGCTTCTTTGGCTTCGGTGATCCTGGCATGCAAAGAAAGTGATTCCGAGGTTTGGCATAGTAGACTGGGGCATCCTTCAGATAAAGTAATGCAGACTTTACCTTTTCTCTCTGGCAGTAGTGTGTTTTCTCATATGGCTTGCGATATTTGTCATCAAGCTAAACAGACTCGTGATGCCTTTCCTGATAGTAGTAGTCGTGCTTTGAGATGCTTTGAACTTATACATTGTGATCTGTGGGGACCATCGTGTTCCGTCATCTAATGGGGCACGATACTTTTTGACTTTGGTGGATGATTTTTCTAGAGCTATTTGGATTATTTTATTGACGGATAAGTGTGATGTTTATTCTATGTTTCTTAAATTTATTGCTATGGTGAAGCGTCAGTTTGGGGCTGATATACGTCGTGTGCGGAGTGACAATGGTACTGAATTTAATTGTTTACGAGATTATTTTTCATCTCAAGGTATATTGTTCCAAACATCCTGTGTTGGGACACCTCAACAGAATGGAAGGGTGGAAAGAAAACATCGACATATTTTAAATGTAGCCAGGGCATTGAGATTTCAGGGTTCTCTTTCCGTGGATTTTTGGAGAATGTGTTCTGGGTGCATGTTATTTGATAAATAGAATCCCTTCTAGTATATTGAATTTTAAGTCTCCTTATGAAGTTTTATATGGTTCGGCTCCTTCGTATGATCATCTACGTATTTTTTGTTGTCTGTGCTATGCGTATGATTTAAAATTTCGACATGATAAATTTGCTAGCAAGAGTAGAAAATGTATCTTTGTTGGGTATCCACTTGATAAAAAGGGATGGAAACTGTATGATTTGGAGACTGGTAAATTTTTTGTGTCCCGTGATGTTACTTTTTATGAAAAAGAATTTTCTGGGTGTGGCTCTGCTAGCGAGATATCTTCTGCGACACGCCATCCATCTATTGAGGTGCCGGGACGATATAGAGGCTTTTGGGATAGTGCCGGCTACGATTGCTGAGGCCGGAGTGGTTGATGGTGGCTCGACACCGAGTGTGAGACCCGTCTCACTGTATCGGTATTTTATACGGATACGTGTTTATTTGAGCCGTATTTCGTATTTATCAATTTGTATGAAATTTTAAAATTTTCCTAAGTGGGATTTTCATGACTTGGTTTAACTTGGATTTGGTTTTATTTGGCTCGGTTCCACTTTGACTTGGTTTGGTTTGGCTTGGACTTGGTTTGGTTAGTTGGTTCTTTATGAGAGGAGGTGTATGGCTTAGATTGAGTGGAGAGGAATGAATGGTGGAGATCACTTGAGCTTGTTATATAAGCCACTTTTTCTCTCTCCCTCCTCATTCACCATCATTCATTTTCTTTTTCCACCAAACCCTAGCCATTAGAGAGAGGCAAGTACACCTTGCCGAATGTTGGACGATTTCTATTTCGTTTGTTCCATTCTCTTTGTTGTTACATTCTAAGCATGTTTAGAACTTGGAGTTTTCCAATTTGATGGCTAGATTGTTGTAGATCTAACTTTGAAGTAATTTCGGTTTTTATGGGTTTTGATCTGTTAAACTTGCATGTTCTTGTTGTTTGATGGTTCCATGTTGTAGAGAATTTTATTTTACCCAAATTTGACCTATGGAAGTTCGAATTTGGACTCTGGATGATGGAATTATGGAGCTTGGAAGTATGACTCATGGTGTTTTTCTTCTCTGAATTTGAGGAGAAGAACAGTACTTGACCGCATGGATTTTCATGCGGCGAGATTCCCCCAGCCGCATGGCTACCATTGGCACAATTGCCCAGCCGCATGAGCCTTTAATAACTAGTGAGCCGCATAAGGCTCGGCCATTTGCAATTTTTGCATTTGCAATAAACCAAGCAGTGTGTAAGCATTAATTGTTTTCTGACCTGATTTGACAGCACCCTTATTCTCTGACTCGAAGTGACGGCTTCTGACATACAGCATTTGATGCATAGCTTAGCTTTGGATCCGCATGGGAATAATTTAATGAATTAAAGCGTGGAGCCGCATAAGGCTCGGCAAATTTTGCATGCATCAGCACCATGCTATCCGCCTGTGCACAAGCCTTTATGCAATTTTGCCATCCGCATACGTTTTTCACATAAAAGCCTGTTGCATGCCGCATATGGTAAAGCATTATTATAATGCTTTATATTAGGCATTAATATATAAAGTCTATATTAAGCATTATTATAATGCTTATAAGCATCAGTATAATGATTTTACATAGGCATCAGCATAAAGCACTTGTATATGCTTGCTCCATCCGCATATAGCATAGCCGTAATATAAAGCATTATTATAATGCTTTATATTAAGCATTGAATGTTTAGGATCCGCATGTGGAATATTGGATGTAGTATTTAATACATTCATGGAATACTTGAATTGCATGGAACCGCATGGGAGTATTAATATTTTATTGCTTGGCTTTGGCCATTATTTATTCGCTTGCATTGTAAGCAACCGCATAGGCTTGGCCCTTTATCTATGCAAGTTGTTTGCAGGCAATTAAGTGTGAACCGCATGGCCCCACTTTATTTCCACTTTGGACCGCATGAGAATTTTCTGTCCGCATGGCCTCTTCCATCTTGCATGGCTTATTATAATAATATAATAATTGCTTGGCCACGTGAACCTTTTCCGACTGTATTTATTGATTGGGTCCCACTATTTGTCTTACTTGATTTCACTTTTGAGCCGCATGGACTCCCACGTGGGAATCCCACTTTTGGACCGCATGGGGTCCCACTTTGATTATTTTATATATTTTAATTATCTGACTTGTGGCCCAAATTTCTTCCCGCTCCCAACATGAAAGTTGAATATTTTTCCACTGGCTTCATGAATATAATTTTTAATTATTTTATGCAAGTCCCCTGATGGTGTTTCGGATGACTTCGTACGCCCTTTTATTCAGGCCTAAAATACGAAGACCCCACATTCAATAGTTTAATAATTCTTTAATAAATGAAATTCCTTAGTGGGACTTGATAATATTGCGCCCTATTTTCTATAACATGTTTCTTCCTCATCGGTGGCCCGTTTGGGTGCACTCAGGATATGATTCTTTTCTGTTAGCATGTTTGTTTGCTGCATGAACACGACATGATAACCATGGTAGTGACCTGTCACGGTGCACTCTTAACCTGTAACCTGTAACCAGAAACAAGTAGCATGACATGATAGTGACCCGTAGGGGTGCACTCTTGACTAGTAATCTTGACATGATAGTGGCCCGTTGTCACGCCCCGATTCGGGGAATCGCTCGCTTTGCTTCGATTCACGCCGAATCGATCGTCCTCGCTAAGGCGTGATGCCGTACAAGTCTGGAGTTGCACTTGTACAAGGCTAGAACATGCACATTCATATCATTTGAAACATTTAAAATTAAGCCACAGTTGCGGAAACATTGGAACACAATATAGGAAGAAGAAATACTCATTTTATTCATAATTGTAGTCAGAATACAACTTTTCTCGATAATATTTGAAATGCCATTTCGGCTACATTGATTCATGAAAAGAAGTACAACTGATAGGCTGCCATGAAATAATTTCCCGTTCCATACATCATGCCCCTTTAGTACTTTGAAATATAAGCAGCTATCTTTGAAATCTCCGCAATACTTTGTGCGTCTTTAGGAAAAAACAACTTGAAAGGAAACAACAGTTCAGAAAGCTTTAGTTCGGACGTGCGCCTGAGCCTTCTCCAGTACCTGTGGAGGAGGGGTCAGCACATTATAACAATGCGCTGGTGAGCCCCGTTGGCCCACTCAGCTAAACCAACATTTGATTAATGACAAGCATTTTAAAGATATGAACTTATTAGGGACAGGCAACATTCAGAGTAATTCACAATAAATGCAACATGGAATAAACCATGTTTACTTTACCATTGGCCGAATCCAGCTTTCCTGCATAAGATACAGGATAATAATAATATACTTACCGCCCCTGCATAAAATAATCATTAGCATGCATCCTGACTACATGGCCACTGGCGTTGTTAAACCATATAGACATCTCTTTGCCTTATAGGACTTCAAGGTAATGCAATGACTCCAAAGTAGGTAGCTAGCCCCTAAGGATGCCTCACAATACCCGTGCTCCCATTAGCACGCCAATGCTTCCTCCTAGGCCGAATCGGTCCCGGCGCCCCAGTACCGATTCGAGGAAACACACCACCAAACCTTGTGCACAAGTTGTCCATGACCATGCGAATGCGTGATCGACTCGATAAGCAAACAGTACATGGTAGTTTTGAAAGTAAATAGACAACTTGTTCATTTCGCAGCATTTCATCATCATTCTAGGTATCAATTCAATCTCAATTCAATGTTCAGTGGACAAGCATAATCTCAATTGTTGTTAACAGTGTAATCGATTCATTTCAATGTTCTATGAACTAGCATTCATTTCAATGTTCTATGAACTAGCATTCATTTCAATGTTCTATGAACTAGCATTCATTTCAATGTTCAATGTTCAATCTCTAGCTTCTTAGTGGTATTGACTTGTGGCATTTAGCAACTTGATATCGATCAACGGATGTTGCAAGACAATTATTTAGTTGGCATGAAAGAATAGCGAGAGGGACAATACCACCACAGAGATCCACACTCACCAAATTAGAGAATCGCCGAGAGAGAGAGGAACACTTGCACGCTTAGCCTTCCGTCATGCGTCAGTCTGCATTGGCACCAAAAGTTTGGTTAATAATCCATCTCGTTGTGTTCTCTTCTCTCAGAATCCTCAAGAATGAATGCTATGCAAATCGATGAAAACGGGCAAGAATCAAATCATCGAAAATCATTCAGAAAAGCATCCATCAAAACCAAGCAGCAAAACCAGCAGCAAAACATCCAGAGAAAACTCTTGGACGCATTTCAAGAGAAACCAATCCATTAGTTGGAAAGGTTCTTATGCACTTGTCCGTGATCGATTCGGTGCCGACGGTAAGTTTCCCCAATACTCGGTTCCGACCGAGTTAGCCAAGCCACAAGCCTTACATAGTGAACCGCTAGGAGCGGGACACTACATAATATACCACTAAGAAAATGTTTCGTCCTCGAAACTTAAAGCAAAAGTCCTACCTCAAAATTATCAAACAGCGAGGGATATTTCACCCGCATCTCTTCCTCTAATTCCCATGTCGACTCCTCTACAGCATGGTTCCGCCACAGCACGTTGACCAGGGGTACTGTCCGATTCCGCAAAACTTTCTCTTTCCTGTCCAAAATTTGGACAGGCTCTTCAGTGTAGGATAGGTCAGCGCTCAGCTGCAGCTGGTCGAAGTTCACTACGTGACTTGGATCATGCACGTACTTCCGAAGTTGAGATACATGGAAGATATCGTGCACATCAGCCAGAGCCGGAGGTAGTGCAAGTCGATAAGCCACTGAGGCTACCTTCTCCAAAATCTCGAATGGTCCGACGAATCTCGGGCTTAGCTTTCCCTTCATCCCAAACCGCATCACACCTCGCATGGGCGTGACCTTCAAGAAGACATGATCGCCTGCTGTGAATTCCAAAGGTCGTCGATGAACATCCGCATAACTCTTTTGTCGACTTTGAGCAACTCTAAGTCTTTCTCGAATTAAGCGAACCCTCTCGACGGCCTGTTCCACAAGTTCTGGTCCGAGCACTTGCCGTTCACCGACTTCATCCCAGCATATCGGTGATCGACATTTCCGTCCATATAAGGCTTCGTACGGGGCCATTTGGATACTTGCCTGATAACTGTTGTTATAGGCAAATTCTGCTAATGCGAGATGTGTGTCCCAATTTGTCTTTGAATCGAGCACGCACAATCTCAACATATCTTCAAGAATCTGGTTTACTCTCTCTGTCTGACCATCAGTCTGCGGATGGTAAGCCGTACCGAAGTTTAACTTTGTGCCCATAGCCGAGTGCAGACTTATCCAAAATCGCGACAAGAATCTTCCGTCTCTATCCGATACTATAGAAGCTGGCACCCCATGTAATCGAACAATTTCATTTATGTAAATCTGAGCCAACCGTTCTACTCCCCATGTAACTTTTATTGGAATGAAATGTGCCGACTTGGTTAATCTATCCACGATAACCCAAATCGCATCATTTTCCTTCTGAGTTCTTGGCAAGCCGACTATAAAATCCATACAGATATTATCCCACTTCCACAGTAGAATAGCCAAATTTTGTAATTCTCCGCCTGGCCGTTGGTGTTCGGCCTTCACACGCTGACAATCCATGCATTGTGACACAAATAGCGCCACATCCTTCTTCATACCATGCCACCAAAAAGTTGAGCGTAGATCTTTATACATTTTCGTGCCTCCCGGATGCAAGGAATACTTTGCGAAATGTGCCTCGGTCAGTATTTCCTTCCTGATATCCTCGTCCTTAGGGACGCACAATCTTCCCTTGACACGAATAGTGTCATCTTCAACAGTAAAGTCTGACGCCTTTCCTGCTAGAATCAACTCGCGTATCTTCTGCAGAAACGGGTCATCCTTCTGAGCAATCTTAATCCTTCCCTGGAGACTCGGCTCAAGTTGTAA
Organism: Iris pallida; assembly: GCA_029216955.1. Taxonomy (NCBI): domain Eukaryota; kingdom Viridiplantae; phylum Streptophyta; class Magnoliopsida; order Asparagales; family Iridaceae; genus Iris; species Iris pallida. Next base: position 11,100,022 of record JANAVB010031417.1, on the reverse strand, counting down.
CTGAGCCAACTGCACATTCTGTGGACGAATCCTGAACTCGATGCCCATCTCTTCAAGATCTCGTAGTACCTCTTTTGCCACTGTTAGGGACCCAACAAATTTCCGACTCAAGGCATCAGCTACCACATTCCCTTTACCCGGCGTGTAAGAGATTGTCAAGTCATAATCTTTGATCAATTCTAACCAACGCCGCTGCCTTAAATTCAATTCCTTTTGTGTGAATATGTATTTCAGGCTTTTGTGATCCGTGAAGATCTCGCAGGACACACCATAGAGATAGTGTCGCCACAATTTCAACGCGAACACAATTGCCGCCAGTTCCAAATCATGTGTCGGGTAATTCTTCTCATGCTGTTTGAGTTGTCTCGAAGCATAAGATATTGTCTTCCCACGTTGCATGAGAACACATCCCAATCCAAGTCCCGATGCGTCACTGTAGATGTGAAATCCCTCGGAGCCTTCCGGAAGTGCTAAAATTGGAGCTGTGACGAGCCGCTGCTTGAGTTCTTGGAAGCTACTCTCACAGTCGTCAGTCCACTTAAATACGACTCCCTTCTGAGTTAGGCGAGTCAAAGGCGACGCGATTCTCGAAAAGTCTTTCACAAATCTACGGTAGTACCCGGCTAAACCAAGGAAACTCCGTATTTCACTAGCTGATGCAGGCTGCTTCCAGTCCACAACTGCCTCAATCTTCTTTGGGTCAACGGCAACACCTTCTGCCGAAACAACATGTCCTAGGAACGACACGCTGTTCATCCAAAACTCGCACTTACTTAGCTTTGCATAGAGCTGGTTGTCCCGCAGCGTCTGAAGTACTTCTCTCAAGTGCTCGACATGAGTCTCCCTGTCCTTTGAGTAGATCAAGATGTTATCGATGAACACAACAACAAACTTGTCTAAGAATGGTCGAAATACTCTATTCATTAAATCCATAAAGGCTGCTGGAGCATTGGTCAAGCCGAATGGCATGACCAAAAACTCATAATGTCCATATCTTGTACGGAATGCTGACTTAGGAACATCTTCGGGTCTGATCTCCAACTGATGGTATCCTGAACGAAGATCAATTTTTGAAAACACGGTCGCCCCTTGTAGCTGATCGAATAGATCATCTATCCTTGGCAAAGGATACTTGTTACGGATGGTTGCCTTATTCAGTTCTTTGTAATCGATGCATAGCCGCATCGTTCCATCCTTCTTCTTTACAAACAGCACTGGAGCTCCCCATGGAGATACACTTGGGCGAATGTATCCTCGGTCTAATAATTCTTGTAGCTGCACCTTTAGTTCCTTCAATTCTGCCGGAGCCATCCTGTACGGCGCCTTAGATATCGGACGAGTATCCGGAAAGGTATCAATTGTGAACTCAATTTCTCTATCCGGCGGCATCCCAGGTATCTCGTCCGGAAACACATCAGGAAACTCTGTCACAATTTCGGTCTGATTTGAGCCTACACTCTTCATTCGAGTGTCTTGGACAGAAGCGAGAAAGCCTTCACACCCCGAGTACAGCATGTGCCTTGCTGTAACTGCCGATATTACCATAGGTCCTTGGAACGCCGAGCCGCACGAGTAAGAAAACTCTGTTTCTCCAGGTAGGCGAAACACAACTCTCTTATCCGTACAGTCGATCGTTGCATGACAGGCGCTGAGCCAGTCCATTCCCAATATGATATCGTACTCTTTGATGTCGAGTACAATTGCGTCCAAAGATAAAGTTTTGCCTCCAATCTTGATGTAGCCGTCCCTGCAAATCAAAGTTGCAGGTATATCTACTCCCGAAGGAGTACTAACACACAAAGCTGTCTTTAATTGAGTCATACAAATTTTATTTTTCGTTGCAAAATCAGAAGAGATAAAGCAATGAGTAGCACCAGAATCAAAAAGTACTCTTGCAGGTATGCCTTTGTACAGCAACATACCTGTTATAACATTTTCTGCGGTCTGGGCCTCTGCCTGAGTCAAGGCATAAACCCTTGCTTGGCCACCTTGTTGATTCGGTGCATTTCCAGTTGGAGCTGGCAAGGCTGGTGGCGCCTGGCCACGATACTGGTTGTTGTGTTGGCCCCGGTTCTGATTGTTGTTATGCCCACGATAGTAATTATTGTTATTCCCACGAGGAGGATACTGGTTCTCTCCCATAGTTCTGCATTCAAATGCCTTGTGATTCATTCCCCCACATTTGTAACACCCGACGCGACAATCCTCGCGACGATGACCAATTCGATTGCACCTGTTGCAACGCAGTTCCTGATACGGTCCTTTGTTATTGCCCGTATTCGGATGCTTAGGTGCGTCATTTCTTCCTGCAGACCAAGGTCGTTTCTGATTGTTGAGTCCTTGGTTGCTCTGCGTTGTCCCACGACTACCCGGTTGATGAAATCTCTCCATTTCGAGAGCTGTCTCGTACGCCTCCCGGTAAGACGTACATTTACGACTTAGAACATCCCGCTCCAGGCCTTCATTCAAGCCTTGCACAAATCTTCCTCGCTTGGCATTGTCATTCGGTACCATGTACCCAGCGAATGCGACTCTCTTCAAAAACTCTGTCTCGTAGTCAAGCACTGACATACTGCCCTGTCGAAGTGCAATGAACTCATTCTCTTTTTGTTGTCGGACAGCGGGTGGAATGAATTGAGTAATGAAAGCCTGTTTGAAGGCCTCCCAAGACATCTTTATATCCTGATTATTTCCGCAAAGTGCCTGTCTCTGCGAAATCCACCATTCCTGGGCCTTGAGGCAAAGTTGTACAGCAGCACACTCCACTCTCTTACTGCCCTGAATCTCTAACATCCGGAAATAGCCCTCCAGTGTGTTCAAGAAGCCCATCACCTCATCTGGCTCCTCTTTTCCATTAAAATCAGGCGGGTCGCAACTCTTAAATTCAGAGAACTTGAAGCTCGGTCTCTTCCGTGTCGGTGTCTCAGATTTCTCTGCCGGCACCTCCACGGTCTCGGTTACTGCGGCCTTTGCAGAAACATTAGAATCGGCCGTCAGCTTGGTGACAATCTGAGTCAGACTATCAACTTGCTTTTGTTGAGCATCCAGCTGCTCCTGAAACTGATACTGAAGCTGCTCCTGAAGCGCGCGATGTTGAGCTTCGCTCTGCTTCCTTTGAGCCTCCATTTGCTTAATCAGTTTCTCAATCGGGTCCGACGATGAATTCGCCTTTGAGCTATCACCCTTAGTCATTCTACCACAAAGAAATAATTCCATTAGCACTCATAAAATATTTATGGGCTTATTGTATGGAACATTATTTCATGCCAGCGCTATCGACACCATCAATCGAGAAAATTTGCATCAAGACTTCCTTTTAAAAAATATTTTTGAAATCCGAGGATTCTAAACCGAGCTCTGATACCAACTTGTCACGCCCCGATTCGGGGAATCGCTCGCTTTGCTTCGATTCACGCCGAATCGATCGTCCTCGCTAAGGCGTGATGCCGTACAAGTCTGGAGTTGCACTTGTACAAGGCTAGAACATGCACATTCATATCATTTGAAACATTTAAAATTAAGCCACAGTTGCGGAAACATTGGAACACAATATAGGAAGAAGAAATACTCATTTTATTCATAATTGTAGTCAGAATACAACTTTTCTCGATAATATTTGAAATGCCATTTCGGCTACATTGATTCATGAAAAGAAGTACAACTGATAGGCTGCCATGAAATAATTTCCCGTTCCATACATCATGCCCCTTTAGTACTTTGAAATATAAGCAGCTATCTTTGAAATCTCCGCAATACTTTGTGCGTCTTTAGGAAAAAACAACTTGAAAGGAAACAGCAGTTCAGAAAGCTTTAGTTCGGACGTGCGCCTGAGCCTTCTCCAGTACCTGTGGAGGAGGGGTCAGCACATTATAACAATGCGCTGGTGAGCCCCGTTGGCCCACTCAGCTAAACCAACATTTGATTAATGACAAGCATTTTAAAGATATGAACTTATTAGGGACAGGCAACATTCAGAGTAATTCACAATAAATGCAACATGGAATAAACCATGTTTACTTTACCATTGGCCGAATCCAGCTTTCCTGCATAAGATACAGGATAATAATAATATACTTACCGCCCCTGCATAAAATAATCATTAGCATGCATCCTGACTACATGGCCACTGGCGTTGTTAAACCATATAGACATCTCTTTGCCTTATAGGACTTCAAGGTAATGCAATGACTCCAAAGTAGGTAGCTAGCCCCTAAGGATGCCTCACAATACCCGTGCTCCCATTAGCACGCCAATGCTTCCTCCTAGGCCGAATCGGTCCCGGCGCCCCAGTACCGATTCGAGGAAACACACCACCAAACCTTGTGCACAAGTTGTCCATGACCATGCGAATGCGTGATCGACTCGATAAGCAAACAGTACATGGTAGTTTTGAAAGTAAATAGACAACTTGTTCATTTCGCAGCATTTCATCATCATTCTAGGTATCAATTCAATCTCAATTCAATGTTCAGTGGACAAGCATAATCTCAATTGTTGTTAACAGTGTAATCGATTCATTTCAATGTTCTATGAACTAGCATTCATTTCAATGTTCTATGAACTAGCATTCATTTCAATGTTCTATGAACTAGCATTCATTTCAATGTTCAATGTTCAATCTCTAGCTTCTTAGTGGTATTGACTTGTGGCATTTAGCAACTTGATATCGATCAACGGATGTTGCAAGACAATTATTTAGTTGGCATGAAAGAATAGCGAGAGGGACAATACCACCACAGAGATCCACACTCACCAAATTAGAGAATCGCCGAGAGAGAGAGGAACACTTGCACGCTTAGCCTTCCGTCATGCGTCAGTCTGCATTGGCACCAAAAGTTTGGTTAATAATCCATCTCGTTGTGTTCTCTTCTCTCAGAATTCTCAAGAATGAATGCTATGCAAATCGATAAAAACGGGCAAGAATCAAATCATCGAAAATCATTCAAAAAAGCATCCATCAAAACCAAGCAGTAAAACCAGCAGCAAAACATCCAGAGAAAACTCTTGGACGCATTTCAAGAGAAACCAATCCATTAGTTGGAAAGGTTCTTATGCACTTGTCCATGATCGATTCGGTGCCGACGGTAAGTTTCCCCAATACTCGGTTCCGACCGAGTTAGCCAAGCCACAAGCCTTACATAGTGAACCGCTAGGAGCGGGACACTACACCCGTGGTGGCGCACTCCTGACAAGAATAATAAATCTAATCTTGACACCGTGGGTGTTTGCTTGATTATGCTTGAATAAGCTACCAGTCCAGTCTTGTCTTGCATCATGTCTAGGACATGAATTCCTGATTTTTCCCACGGTCAGGGATTTATACTGAATCTGGCTAAGGTTAATGACTAGATTGAAACAATTAGTTCATAGAGATTTTCCCTGTTACCTGTTGCCCCTTTGGTCCCGGCTATATATATATATATTCATGGGATTTGTTGCTATCCGTCGAGATGAGCGCACTTCCAGCCCGCCGTCGAGTGTGGTACCTTAGGACACATGTATCTTACTACAGTGTGTCTGCTATATCCTGCTATCTTTTCCTTTTCTTTGCTGGGGTCATTCAGGTAGTAACAAACAGGTAACCGGACTTGAAAATCTCATTGCATCTTGCTAGTAACTAGGTCTGTGATAACCCTAGTTAGTTAAAGTATCAAGCCGTACTTATTGCTTGGCCGTGAATGTTGGATGGAGTTCGATCAGTCTAGTCTTGTCTTGATCTTGTACTTGATTGTTACATATCCTGATTTCTTACTTTATCTTGCCGATAAATGGTGGGAGAAACCAAGTTCTGTTCAGACGATGGATTACAACCCCGGTCCTTGTTTGGTTTACGGGTTGTAACCTGGTTATCTGAATAGTCCCATGGTTATCTCATCGTATATCACCTTCCCAGTCTAAGTCTTATTTAGATCCAGTTTCCAATTGTTTCCAGGATAATGATTGCAATGGTTGTCACTCTAATGTATTATACTCTGTATTGTCACTCCCTGTTTGTCACTCTCTGAGTGTCACTTAATGATTGTCACCATTAGCAATAAATGATCAGAGACCAAGTTCTGTTCAGGCGAAGGGTTACAACCTCGGTCCTTGTTTGGTTTAAGGGTTGTAACCTGGCTTCCGGAATAGTACTTTCGTCCTCTCTTCGTATATTGCCTAGCTCTAGTTATTTAATATGTTCTCTAGTTACTTTATCTCACCTGTTCATATGACTACTTGCTTTGCATAACTCTTAAATGATCGTTTGCTTAATAAGTCTACTTTTACTTGCGTTTACTAAATGCTTTACTTACTGCCTTCTTATGTTCGGGTTAAGTGCATTGGTACTGCACGAATCTCGATCCTCCTTTACTTATTACTTTCTCTCTCCATTGATTGCCTATGATTGCTGGTTTTAAGTACATTGTTCGGCCTCCTTTGTGGTACTTGCTATTTGGGGTCTAACCCCACTGGTTTTGCATGGCCAGGTTCTGATAGAAGAGCCCGAAGGATCTACCGCACCATCTACTCGACGGTGACCAGCCGGAGCACCAGAGTGCCTCAGTGGGTTTCTTCTTCATTCTCCCACTGACATGTAAATTCTCCTCTTGTAACGTTTTGCCCCGAGCACGTGTTTAGCTCGTGTTTTGGTATTTTCCTTGATATTGTAGCCTACGGGCATAAACATGATATGTGTATTCTAGACTATAGCTAGTCCTTATCATGTACGACTAATACTCTAGCTAGTCATCAGTTTGGTGGTACTGGCTTCATGATCATTCATGTATATATGGTTCGGGATGCCTTACTATTGTATGTATGATGATCGTACTCATTGCTCTTGTATAACTGCCTGTGATTGAGATACCTAGGATTGTTAAACCATAGGATTGACAGATGGCTTGTAGAGTAACCCCCATGTCTTGACAGCTTATACGTGATTTTAGAGTATTAACGTACTTTGGGATTGCGTAGCTGGCTGTGTCCGCCTCCATCCAGTATTCTGGTTCTGGGGCGTGACATGGTTTTAGTGGTGGCGCCATGCAGGTCTCGATTTCAGATTTGTGGGGGTTACCATGTTTAGATATCTCAATCATGATTATCCTTATTGATCTCCTTCGGATTGTTCTCTACCTCCGATACTTGACTTGATATCTGTTTTGATCATTGATCATTCCTGTTCCCATGATTTGATCTTGTGTCCTTCGACTTTCAAGGGCATTGTTCTTGATCCTTCAGATTATCTTGTTCGTGTTTTGCCGAGGGCAGCTCAGCATTCTTCAGCCAGGCCAGTTATGGAGGATCAGTCTCAGCATACAGGCAGAGATGTCTGTCCATCCCGATCAGCCAGTCGCTTCTGTCATCGTAGTTGAAACAGAGTCATTGGTACGATGATACGTCCGGGGTAGAGTCATGTCTTGAACTAAGTCATTGGTACCGACTTACCTTGAGGCTTGACTTTTATCCATTTTTGGGAGTCAGCTTAGGCCAGCGAGGACGTTGGTTTCTACACAACTGACTCAGGAGACATACTGATCCATATGCCTCCAGCCCTTCTTGATCATGATTGTATTTGTTCTTGTGCATTTATTTACTGCTTACGCATTTATTTACATTCCTGATTACTTTATTTTCCTTACTTGCCGTGCTTGATTTATTGAGATTGTTGAGTTTCCTGGAGCTTTTGTTTTGTTATCTTACTCGACTAGCCTCAGGAAATTCCGAGGACGGAATTTTTCTAAGGTGTGGAGAGTTGTGAGACCCGTCTCACTGTATCGGTATTTTATACGGATACGTGTTTATTTGAGCCGTATTTCGTATTTATCAATTTGCATGAAATTTTAAATTTTTCTTAAGTGGGATTTTCATGACTTGGTTTAACTTGGATTTGGTTTTATTTGGCTCGGTTCCACTTTGACTTGGTTTGGTTTGGCTTGGACTTGGTTTGGTTAGTTGGTTCTTTATGAGAGGAGGTGTATGGCTTAGATTGAGTGGAGAGGAATGAATGGTGGAGATCACTTGAGCTTGTTATATAAGCCACTTTTTCTCTCTCCCTCCTCATTCACCATCATTCATTTTCTTTTTCCACCAAACCCTAGCCATTAGAGAGAGGCAAGTACACCTTGCCGAATGTTGGACGATTTCTATTTCGTTTGTTCCATTCTCTTTGTTGTTACATTCTAAGCATGTTTAGAACTTGGAGTTTTCCAATTTGATGGCTAGATTGTTGTAGATCTAACTTTGAAGTAATTTCGGTTTTCATGGGTTTTGATCTGTTAAACTTGCATGTTCTTGTTGTTTGATGGTTCCATGTTGTAGAGAATTTTATTTTACCCAAATTTGACCTATGGAAGTTCGAATTTGGACTCTGGATGATGGAATTATGGAGCTTGGAAGTATGACTCATGGTGTTTTTCTTCTCTGAATTTGAGGAGAAGAACAGTACTTGACCGCATGGATTTTCATGCGGCGAGATTCCCCCAGCCGCATGGCTACCATTGGCACAATTGCCCAGCCGCATGAGCCTTTAATAACTAGTGAGCCGCATAAGGCTCGGCCATTTGCAATTTTTTTATTTGCAATAAACCAAGCAGTGTGTAAGCATTAATTGTTTTCTGACCTGATTTGACAGCACCCTTATTCTCTGACTCGAAGTGACGGCTTCTGACATGACAGCATTTGATGCATAGCTTAGCTTTGGATCCGCATGGGAATAATTTAATGAATTAAAGCGTGGAGCCGCATAAGGCTCGGCAAATTTTGCATGCATCAGCACCATGCTATCCGCCTGTGCACAAGCCTTTATGCAATTTTGCCATCCGCATACGTTTTTCACATAAAAGCCTGTTGCATGCCGCATATGGTAAAGCATTATTATAATGCTTTATATTAGGCATTAATATATAAAGTCTATATTAAGCATTATTATACTGCTTATAAGCATCAGTATAATGATTTTACATAGGCATCAGCATAAAGCACTTGTATATGCTTGCTCCATCCGCATATAGCATAGCCTTAATATAAAGCATTATTATAATGCTTTATATTAAGCATTGAATGTTTAGGATCCGCATGTGGAATATTGGATGTAGTATTTAATACATTCATGGAATACTTGAATTGCATGGAACCGCATGGGAGCATTAATATTTTATTGCTTGGCTTTGGCCATTATTTATTCGCTTGCATTGTAAGCAACCGCATAGGCTTGGCCCTTTATCTATGCAAGTTATTTGCAGGCAATTAAGTGTGAACCGCATGGCCCCACTTTATTTCCACTTTGGACCGCATGAGAATTTTCTGTCCGCATGGCCTCTTCCACCTTGCATGGCTTATTATAATAATATAATAATTGCTTGGCCACGTGAACCTTTTCCGACTGTATTTATTGATTGGGTCCCACTATTTGTCTTACTTGATTTCACTTTTGAGCCGCATGGACTCCCACGTGGGAATCCCACTTTTGGACCGCATGGGGTCCCACTTTGATTATTTTATATATTTTAATTATCTGACTTGTGGCCCAAATTTCTTCCCGCTCCCAACATGAAAGTTGAATATTTTTCCACTGGCTTCATGAATATAATTTTTAATTATTTTATGCAAGTCCCCTGATGGTGTTTCGGATGACTTCGTACGCCCTTTTATTCAGGCCTAAAATACGAAGACCCCACATTCAATAGTTTAATAATTCTTTAATAAATGAAATTCCTTAGTGGGACTTGATAATATTGCGCCCTATTTTCTATAACATGTTTCTTCCTCATCGGTGGCCCGTTTGGGTGCACTCAGGATATGATTCTTTTCTGTTAGCATGTTTGTTTGCTGCATGAACACGACATGATAACCATGGTAGTGACCTGTCACGGTGCACTCTTAACCTGTAACCTGTAACCAGAAACAAGTAGCATGACATGATAGTGACCCGTAGGGGTGCACTCTTGACTAGTAATCTTGACATGATAGTGGCCCGTGGTGGCGCACTCCTGACAAGAATAATAAATCTAATCTTGACACCGTGGGTGTTTGCTTGATTATGCTTGAATAAGCTACCAGTCCAGTCTTGTCTTGCATCATGTCTAGGACATGAATTCCTGATTTTTCCCACGGTCAGGGATTTATACTGAATCTAGCTAAGGTTAATGACTAGATTGAAACAATTAGTTCATGGAGATTTTCCCTGTTACCTGTTGCCCCTTTGGTCCCGGCTATATATATATATATTCATGGGATTTGTTGCTATCCGTCGAGATGAGCGCACTTCCAGCCCGCCGTCGAGTGTGGTACCTTAGGACACATGTATCTTACTACAGTGTGTCTGCTATATCCTGCTATCTTTTCCTTTTCTTTGCTGGGGTCATTCTGGTAGTAACAAACAGGTAACCGGACTTGGAAATCTCATTGCATCTTGCTAGTAACTAGGTCTGTGATAACCCTAGTTAGTTAAAGTATCAAGCCGTACTTATTGCTTGGCCGTGAATGTTGGATGGAGTTCGATCAGTCTAGTCTTGTCTTGATCTTGTACTTGATTGTTACATATCCTGATTTCTTACTTTATCTTGCCGATAAATGGTGGGAGAAACCAAGTTCTGTTCAGACGAAGGGTTACAACCCCGGTCCTTGTTTGGTTTACGGGTTGTAACCTGGTTATCTGAATAGTCCCATGGTTATATCATCGTATATCACCTTCCCAGTCTAAGTCTTATTTAGATCCAGTTTCCAATTGTTTCCAGGATAATGATTGCAATGGTTGTCACTCTAATGTATTATACTCTGTATTGTCACTCCCTGTTTGTCACTCTCTGAGTGTCACTTAATGATTGTCACCATTAGCAATAAATGATCAGAGACCAAGTTCTGTTCAGGCGAAGGGTTACAACCTCGGTCCTTGTTTGGTTTAAGGGTTGTAACCTGGCTTCCGGAATAGTACTTTCGTCCTCTCTTCGTATATTGCCTAGCTCTAGTTATTTAATATGTTCTCTAGTTACTTTATCTCACCTGTTCATATGACTACTTGCTTTGCATAACTCTTAAAGGATCGTTTGCTTAATAAGTCTACTTTTACTTGTGTTTACTAAATGCTTTACTTACTGCCTTCTTATGTTCGGGTTAAGTGCATTGGTACTGCACGAATCTCGATCCTCCTTTACTTATTACTTTCTCTCCCCATTGATTGCCTATGATTGCTGGTTTTAAGTACATTGTTCGGCCTCCTTTGTGGTACTTGCTATTTGGGGTCTGACCCCACTGGTTTTGCATGGCCAGGTTCTGATAGAAGAGCCCGAAGGATCTACCGCACCATCTACTCGACGGTGACCAGCCGGAGCACCAGAGTGCCTCAGTGGGTTTCTTCTTCATTCTCCCACTGACATGTAAATTCTCCTCTTGTAACGTTTTGCCCCGAGCACGTGTTTAGCTCGTGTTTTGGTATTTTCCTTGATATTGTAGCCTACGGGCATAAACATGATATGTGTATTCTAGACTATAGCTAGTCCTTATCATGTACGACTAATACTCTAGCTAGTCATCAGTTTGGTGGTACTGGCTTCATGATCATTCATGTATATATGGTTCGGGACGCCTTACTATTGTATGTATGATGATCGTACTCATTGCTCTTGTATAACTGCCTGTGATTGAGATACCTAGGATTGTTAAACCATAGGATTGACAGATGGCTTGTAGAGTAACCCCCATGTCTTGACAGCTTATACGTGATTTCAGAGTATTAACGTACTTTGGGATTGCGTAGCTGGCTGTGTCCGCCTCCGTCCAGTATTTTGGTTCTGGGGCGTGACACCGAGTGGCGAGGATGCACAGGTAGATGCAGAAGTATTGACAGGAGAGTCCGCTGGGGGTGACGCGGATACTACTGATGATACAGGGGATACAGTGTTGCCAGAGGTGCCCGACGAGGTAGTATTGGAAAGAGGAATGAGAAAGAAATCACAGCCAGTACGATTACAGGATTTTGTGACGAATGCTATTCGAAGTAAAAGTCCCCCTTTCACCACAGTTCATCTGTTCCCGTCACTTCCTCAGGTACTTCGTATCCTATAACACAATTTCTAAGTTATGACATATTTACTGCTGGACACAGAGATTTTCTTGCAGCTATCACTGCAGGTGTTGAGCCTACTTCATATCGTCAGGCCTCACGAGATTCGGGCTGGCGCGCGGCTATGCAAACTGAAATACAGGTTTTGGAAGATAATGGAACATGGAGTCTTGTCGATTTGTCTCCTGGGAAGAAAGTATTGGGAAGTAGATGGGTGTACAAAATAATGTACAAATTCGACGACAGTGTTGAGCGCTTAAAGGCCCGGCTGGTTGTGTTCGGTAATCATCAGGTTGAGGGGATCGACTATTCAGAGACATTTGCCCCGGTAGCTAAGATGCCTACAGTTCGGACATTCTTAGCTGTTGCAGCTGTGAGAGGCTGGACTTTGCACCAGATGGATGTGCACAATGCTTTTCTTCATGGAGATCTGACAAAAGAAGTGTATATGAAGTTGCCGCCAGGTTTTTCGCATAGTGAATCCAACAAAGTGTGTCGCCTGCGTAAGTCACTATATGGATTGAAACAGGCACCACGTTGTTGGTTTGCTAAGCTTGCTGCTTCTCTGATATCCTATGAATTTATTCAATCTCATTCCGATTATTCCCTTTTCTCTCTTTTTAAAGGGAAGGTAGAGTTGCATGTTTTGATCTATGTGGATGACATGATTGTGTCTGGTAATGACACAGGTGCTTTAGATGATTTCAAAAAGTACCTTAGTTCTTGCTTTCACATGAAGGACCTTGGTGTGTTGAAGTACTTTCTTGGCATAGAGGTGGCTCGGAGTGTAAAAAGAATTTTCTTGTGTCAAAGAAAGTATGCTTTGGACATCATTTCCGAATGCGATTTGATGGGGTCTCGACCTGCTGGCTTTTCCATGGAGCCCAATCATAAGCTGGCAACATCGACTAGTCCAAAGATGACGGATGCAGAGACTTATCGGAGCCTGGTTGGGAGGTTGATTTATCTATCGTTTACTCGCCCTGACTTAGCCTATGCTGTGCATATCTTGTCTCAATTCTTACAAGAGCCTCGACAAGATCATTGACATGCTGCTTTGAGAGTTATCAGATATCTCAAACATGCACCGGGACAGGATATTCTTTTGAAAGCTGATTGTGATCTCCGTCTTTCTGGTTGGTGTGATTTCGACTGGGCCAGTTGTCCCTTGACTCGCCGCTCTGTTACAGGCTGGTTGGTGTTTCTGGGAGGGTCTCCTATTTCTTGGAAGACCAAGAAGCAATCAACTGTTTTCCGATCTTCCGCTGAAGCTGAATACCGATCTCTTGATGCGCTTGTTTGTGAGTTGAAATGGTTGAAGGAATTATTGGTGTGTTTGGGCGTTCGCCAGAAGTCTGCTATGTCGGTGTATTATGACAGTCAGTCTGTCCTGCACCTGGCTCAGAACCCGGTATTTCATGAGCGCAGTAAGCATATTGAGGTGGATTTACATTTTGTTCGTGATGCTATTCGAGATGGCACCGTAATAGCCTCGCATGTTCCTACTTCTTCTCAACTGGCTGACATCTTCACCAAGCCCCTTGGAAAGCATGTGTTTGATTCTTTCCTTCCCAAGTTGGACATTTGTGACTTGCATGCTCCAACTTGAAGGGGGGGGGGGGGGGGGGGGGGGGGGGGGGGGGGGGGGGGAGGGGTTAGATTATATTTGTAATGTAAATATGGCCCATAAGCCCAAATGTAGACACTATATATATTGTAACAAATCCTACCAATGCGAACAAGGCATTATTATTTTCTACAAAGTGCTAGAATGATCCTTACCCATCAATTTACATGTCCTTAAGTAGAGGTACCACTGCACTGTACAAATAAAATGGAGGATAAAACCATGAATATATATGTGGGAATTTTGAAATTGCTCTTTAGAACCTAAAATGTATATAGTTGACACCTAATAATTAGGCTAAAAAGTGATCTTCCTAAAGATCGTAGAATTAGGAGGTGTGCATCGACTGGTGGTCGACCAATTTGGTCATAACCGCAGCCAAACCAAAGTTAATCAGTTTGGAAATAATCACAGTCGAACCAAACCAATCAACTGGTCGGTTCGATTTGGAAACCGATCGACTTGGTTCGATTTGATTTGGTTTGGCTAATCGGTTTGATCACAGACAAAAATTAAAAAAATAAAGAAACAGTGAAGGATTTTCAGATTCACATTCACAAACATAGTAAAGTTTTTAATAATCTCAGTGAAGCTTTGAAGACAATAGCCATCTTTTTTACTCGTAAGTTCTTGTTCATATATGGATCATTCATTAGCATCTCATATTCCACTGTTCCAATGTAATCTTGTTCCTACATCTCTATTGGATGCTATAGCTCAAGTCTATTTCTTCTCAACACAATGGTCATGTGATTATTTGATGGGAAAATGACTATTGTTGCTGCTACATGCTGGAGTATCTAGAAAGAAGGAAATGAGAAGACTGCCACCCGCCTCCCTCTCAGGACTTGGATAGTGGATATGGATGGACCCAACCGACACTAATTAAGTAATTAACATGGGTCCGGTTTGGTTCGGTTTTAAAAGTTTTTTGGAAAATTAAATCTTAGCCGAACTAAACTGGTCGGTTATTTAAAAAGTCCAGTCGAACCAATCCGACCAGACCATCGGTTTGATTAAAAATCGATTGGTTCGATTTGATCCATTTCGATTTGGTCGGCTCGGCCCATATGTGCACACCTAAGAATGCTATAGTACTACTTTGTCCTATTTGTTGTATTGTGCACCTGATCTATCAAATACATATAGAATTATATAATCAGTAGTGTTACTGGGTCAAGTGTACTCCATTAAGTTACTTACAAGATGAAGTCCTACAGTTCAAGACATGAGCCTGCACGTTCATTGAACCTAGCCACCTTCCTGCATGCCCTATTTCTTTCGGGACAGGAATAAAACCAAGTGGTCACAACCACCTTTAGGTATCCTTTTCTTCTCCCTCTCTCTTCCTTCCCACCACAGTATCATACAAATGCCTAAAGCCAACTTCCGTTCATGGTGATCTATTGAACACGATAACAATGTATATATCAAACGACCGACACGCGATTGATCCTATCTAGGATCTTCTAAGGAACGGTCGACAGGAATCTTTTACAGGACTGGGACGGAGACCCGCCGCTCATCACCTGTGCTACCAATGCGGCTAGGTTCACTTCTACGTTATACCTGGCTGACAACGCTATGACTTGTGTAACCTAGTTGGGGGTACGAAGGAGTTGTTGGTAGTAGTAGTAGTAGTGGTACTCTGCAAGCAAGCTTAGTTTTGTGTAAGGCGTTAGAGCTAGCCAGTTATAAAGTTTACAGAGTAAGAGAGATGTTTGTTTCAATCTTTGACGAAGTTGGTTGTCCCCTGGAGTTCCGTCGGACACTTCATTAGGACGCGATTGATCTCTACGGAAGTGTTTTTTTTTTTGTTGGGGGGGGGGGGGGGGAGGGGGGGGGGTGGGGGGGGGGGGGGGGGGGGGGGGGTGGCATGCACTCACAAGCCACAGACAACGTAGCAGAGTCCTTTTTTTAATCTCATACTGAAGTGTTTGGAGGAACTCTGACAAAAAAGATATAGAATGGTCTTTTGTGGCAAAAAAAAAAATGGTCGATTGCGATAAAAAAAGAAGATAAAAAACGATACATATATCTAATAGCTAGGAATACGACACATTTATTGCCGACAAAATATATAGAATGCTCTTTTTCAATAAAATATAATTATCATGATATATCTCAGTAAAAATATTATTAAAATTCTATAAAATTTATTTTTACATTTAAGTGATTGGTTTTATGTGTACATCAAAGTTAACCATTTGGCCAGTTGGGAAATGACAAAAGTTGTGATCCCCGATTTTTAATTAGTTCCACATTTGACATAATTAGAAAGCTTTTTTGTTTATATTTGAATGATTGCGTCTTAAAATCATGTCATGCCAACCCAATAGGCTAAAACATTATACCAAAACTCACAACACTTTCTCAAAGCATACTTTCATTTAACAATATAAGGCTCAAAATATAACTATGTTGTTAAGCACACTTTCCATGAGAACAAGTGAGTCATCGATCATTAATTTATACCAACAGTATAATATGCCACATTTCTAAATTAACAATTTAACAATAATACAATTACTCTTTTTATCATAATTTTTTTTTTTGGTTAAGACACCATTGATCGTAGGGATTTAATAAAACAAAAGGAAGACCTTTTTTTTAAGTATCAGGGGAGATAAATGAAAGATGGATCAAAGCCACTTACATATTAAAGAAATGCAGAGAGAGAGAGAGAGAGAGAGAGAGAGAGAGAGGAGAGAGAGAGAGAGAGAGAGAGGAATTCTTAGGTTACAGTCAAGTCTCGCCTATGCATCTTCATGAAATTGTACCAACAGACTTCTTAATATCTTCCTTTCTCTATGAATGCATAAATCAACGAAACAAGCAATAAAAAACATCCAACGAAAAGTCAAGAATGAAATCCATCAATGAAAGTCAACAACGAAAATTTCCAAAAACAAACAACAATAAAAATGACGGGAAAAAAAACTCTTATATAGAGTTCTTTCTCCAAGTACGATTAGTTAGCTGTATTTTGGATTCAATTCCAACATGAACTAATCCATAGATTTGAGAGGGTCTCAATTTATTTGACCCGATTTATCGATATCCAAAGGATTTCTCTACAAAAATTCAATTCAGACAGACTATTCAAGCACAAGACAACAATGTGCCCCTTCTAGGAGTGGGCCACTACGGTATGCCGAGTTTGCCACAATTCAATTGGCTATTTGAGAGCCTATATTTTTGTTATGAATTATCACTAAAATAATAATTTTCTATATATTTGTTATGACTCAATTTCTCTGCAATCCACTTTTCACTACAAAATTCTATAAAATAAATTAATTTACAAAATGTGCACGTTAGCGCCTTATACAAATATAATTTTAGACTTGTATGACATCATGTCCAGTACTGGAGACTTATCGATTCAGCAAAATTAGAACGTGACATCTCATTCTACAATATGAGCCTTTTGGCTCACACACAGACACACACACACATACATATATATACACGGATTGGACCTGAATAAAATTTTATTTCTTCCAAAAAAATAGAATAACTGGATTAAAATAAAGAGATATATATATGAATAAAGTTCACAATAAATTTTTTGATTTGAATATATTTAAAATTTTAAAGACTTATCCAACAAATTGTATGAAATTTAAATGTTAACAACTTATGCATTCAATAGTACTAGACAAATATGAAATATTTGTTTCACATTATGTATCTAATATTTCTCTCAAAACTTTTAGACTTGGATAATCTTATTTTCAACTCATATCAAGCTACATTTCTCAACTTTCCATCAGCATTATTGAAATGCAGCATACGTCTCCTAGCATTTGTCATTTGCTGCTTTCCACCCTTTTACATCACTGAAAATAAAATGAGATTTTGTTTGTGGGTTTTCCAAGTTACAAGATGAAGGGGGATTTGAGGCTAGAAAGATTAGTGCATGGACATACAGTTGTAACGGCAATATGAATTTTCCTGCGTTGCATCCAAGGTTCAGAGTTGCTGCAAATTTTTGGGAGGGTGTCTCATTTCTCTGGATTGGTGGTTGTACTCTTCTGCTGCTGTTAGCTACCACTTTGGTCTAGAAGAGAGTATGTTTTTTGTTAGAACATTTGTATTTTATCTATATTTTTGCTTGTTTCCCCCCCAGATTTGTAGAGAGATGGGTTCTGCAAATTTGTTGCACAAATATTTTGAATGTGCATATTGTGAATGGTTAGATATTTTTGAGCTTGTTTTATGAAAATTGTGGTAGGCTTGTTTAATGTGGACTCTTTTGCCTCGGAAAAGATTACTGGGTTCTTTAACTCAAAAATAAAATAAAATAAAATAATAATGTTGTTTTCATCTATCTGGATTTGTATACGTTTTTGCTATGAGCAAAATGCAGATGCTTATAGAATACACATGCATCTATTGATAGAAATCACAACATTTGTAATCCGTTACATGATTAATTTCGATTGTGTTTCTATATAAACCAGATTTGTAATCAGTTACATGAATAAGTTTTATCTATTTGATTGTGCATTCATCTACAAATGAATTAGAGGGGGAGAGAGAGAGAGAGATGACAATAGCTGTAGCTTGTTAAATATTGTATCAAAATAAATAGTTTAACTGAAGGTGACAACTTTTGGTTAACGATGTGAGTGACTTGGATCTGCCGAAGGTTGTTTAGCAAGAAACAAAGATTGGCAAGAACACACAGAAATGGATACCAAGATTTGAAGAATTTAAAAGAATTTAAACGAAATTAAATTTTGTGCTGCACTGTTGAAACCTTGTCTTCTCCAAATTAAGATTCATGGCTGCTAAGAGACTTCTTTTGACAAAAACTTGTATAGGAACACAACTTGGATTACAAAGGAGAACATAAAAGAATATAGGTTTCATAAGATCTTGATTCTGCAAACCAAACGTACCGTTGCTTGAAAGGAATAAAGAATATAGGTTTCGATGGAACCTAAAAGTATATATAATTGCCTAGCCTAGGTGTTAGATAACACCCAAGAGTTCCCCCAAACACTTCATTAGTAATAGATTGACACCCAAATTAGGCTCAAAACTGATCCTAAAGAAGTGCTGGAAGGAACTCCAGGGGGACATCCAACTCTCTCATGCTGCATGTATTGTAGTAGTAGCAGCTTGTCTCATGAATGTTACTACTCCATTGTCCTATTTATAATTGTTCATCTCAGTCCAGTGCATGTAGGAACATAAAATAGTGTGATTGGTCAAGTATATTCCTTTAGCTATTATTCCTAGAGGAAATCCTATAGTTCTACAAGAGATAAGCTAGCCACATTCGTTGAACCTAGCCACCTTCCAGCCTATTTTCATGAGAGACCAAGAATAAAACCAAGTGGTCACACAGCACCATCTTTAGCTAGGTAACCTGATCTTCTCCATCTATCTCCTTCCCCCACCACAAATATCTTCCAAATGTCTCAAGTCATGAACTATACATTGTTGGAAATATTCTAAGTGAATGAATAATTCCTATGTCTGTTTGAAAATTTGTCCCTTTCAAATATTGTATCTCTTAACCTTTTGTGTCTCTTCATTATTTATAAAAGCACAGTCGTGTCAGTGTTTGAGTCACTCATACACACATTAAAGTACTCAGTTCGAGAAAGACTACCTTGATTGCTTCGTCCAATCCTGCGGTTTGTAGTGTTGCTACCGGAGGAGGAGTTTCGTTGTATCCTGGGAGACTATAAATCGCTAATGCCATAAACACCTGGGTCGAATATTTGTCTTAAGGACATTGAGCCAAGTTCAAGTATCGGTCTCGATCAGATTTTATAATTTACAGTTTCTAGAATATAGATTAAACAACATACATTATTTTTTCATTAAACGGTGATATATTAACAGGAGACCATGCTATTGAGCAACTGACATCACCATTCATTTTTTGAAAGGAATGTGTAGGGCTACGAATTAATGGTTAGCCAAAAGCTTACCTAGGATCTTCTAAGGGACGGTCGATAGAAATCTCTTCTGAGATTGGGCTGGATAGAGACCATGCTCATCACCTACGCTACGAATGTGTACAATTTTTTTTAAATGATGTATTTCGATATTTATTAGATGAAAAAAGGACAATTTATATTTTTTCCCCATAATTTCAAACTAAATTATGTGGAGTTTAAAGAAGAAGTATAATTATAGATTTGATTTTCTTTGATATCCTTCCAAAACAGTTCAGTCTAGAAAATTTATAAGATTAACTTCTCCTTAATTTTTTTTTTCTTCTTCATCCGAATCTAGTTTAAAATAGGAAACAGAGATGACACATCAACGGACACGTCACGGGATATCCCAAAAAAACTTTGGGTTATGAGCAATTAAACTTGGGTGATGAGCATTTCTGTTTCCTAATCTGCATACTAAAGAGTTTGCGATGTTCGCACCCCCAACACAGCAAATTTTGATCTTCAGCATGTTGAAGTTTAATGTATGCACATCATTGTAAGTTCCATCACCACTCTAAATTCTAAATATAAAAAAAAACAGATCATCATGCTCCCATTATTTTCTACTGCTATATAGACCTAGTGACATGTCTGGTTGCACGAACGTAGTATTGGTCAACACTATTTGACGAAATACGCTGTTGCAAATTTACAATACAATGTGTATCCTCTTTTCTTGGTTGAATAAAAAGTTTGTGGTACCCAAAAAAGATTACAATTTACTATTGTTTGAAATGTGCATTGTTTAATTTATTAATGCTTTGTGTTTCTATTGTTTTTCTAGATTTGTATCAGTTCTTACTATGAGTAAATGCAGGATATATATATATATATATATATATATATATATATATATATATATATATATATATATATATATATATATAATAAAAAATGTTTATAGATTAATAAACTTCGAAGCTTGAAGTGATAAGGTTATGTTGGTAATCGTTCAAAGGAATAATCAAAGGCAGTACTGAATGAGAGCGGATTAAAGATTTTGGGTTATCAGTCAGTATTTCTTATGCCTGGTATTTGTGAAGGTCCCGGCAAAGGTCATGAGGAATGTTTACAGGTCTTAAGATTTAACTGTTAGAGGTTAAAGGAACTGTAATTTTGATGTATATACTTGTAAGTTGGGGAGCCTCTGAAATTTGTTGTTGTGTTTGTGTTAAGTGTCATGGTAGACAGGCCTCAAGGTAACACACCTGCCTATACAATATTTGGGGTTGCCAGTATTCAAAGGTCGGGCAAAACCAGAATACTTTTTCGAGCTGACAGAAAAATTTGAGAAAAGAATCTCGGGATGGAGAGGAAGACTTCTCTCTTTTGGTGGCAAAATTACCCTTCTCAAGACCGTTATGACTACCCTCCCCATCCACTCCCTCTCGGTGATAAAAGCCCCTAAGAAATTCCTTCATAAACTAGAGAAAATCATGGCTGCATTCCTCTGGAACTCTAAAGACAAACACCGCACTAGATGGATTGCTTGGAACAATGTGTGTCGGCCGATGGCCGAAGGGGGCTTGGGATTAAGATCCCTCAATCAGGTTATGACATCTCTTCATGCGAAAAGGTGTTGGGCTTTAATTAAAGGTGAAACTGTGTGGGCCAGTACATGCTTCGGAAGTACGGAGATCCTTCGACCCCAAACTACTCCCCCCTACTCCCCTTCACCGCTATGGCAATCGATGATGAAGATTTTTCATACTCTCTAGCAAGTGCCAGTGGGTCCTGGGTCATGGCAATATCCCGATTTGGGGTCCGAATTGGTGCGGTACCCCCTTCCCAAACCACCAAAATTCATTTATTCTCCTACCATTCGCCAAGTGGTGGCCTTCCCGTTGGTCCGCATCTCCCTGGATGAGGAGGTCAACATCCGAAATTTTCTTCCTGCTGAAGCTATCGACATGCTGGACAACATTACCCTTACCAACGAGAAGGATCAGATCTGCTGGACTCTTAACCAACATGGGGACTTCACTACTAAATCATATTGGGATCATCACAGGAGGAGACACCCAACTGATATCTGGAGCGGATTTTGCTGAAACAAATTTATTCAGCCTCGCATTGGCGCCTTCCTTTGGCATCTACGTCGGAACGCTATTCCGGTGGAGGCGAGACTTTTAACCATGGAAATCAATGTTGCTTCGAGATGCGTTTGTTGTGCTAACCCAGATACTTAAACTAATGACCACCTCTTCGTCTTGGGGGAGACGACTAATAAGATTTGGATCCACTTCGCTGCCACGTTCCACCTTTTCGCATCCTACAATACCGTCGATCAACTTGTCTAGGTAAGGCTTCAGAACTCCTCTCTCTCCTCCTCGACGGACATCAGCAGGAACATTATTTTCGTCTCATGCTTATGGGAAATTTGGAAGCAAAGGAACTCTGTTCTTTTTGGCGGTGGAAGCAGGAATTACCAGGAGATCGTACGCCGGGTGACCGCGCATCTCCAGCACACCTGGTCTGCCCATAACATTGGGACGGACTTGTTGGAGAGGCACGTCAAGTGGGGATGCAGGTGCGGAGACGACTATTCGTTGGGTGGCCTCGGGAGTAGGGAGGAAACTGAACGTCGCAGCGAAGTCAGGACAAGCCATTGGCCTTGCATGCGATGGTATCGTCAGAGATATCCAAGGCAACATGATCATGGCCTTCTCCTTGTTTATTGCGGATGCCTCGAGCCCCCTGCCGGAACTTGACGCCCTCCTTCTGGTGCTGCAATGGTGTAACACTCAGAATTTTTGAGTCTATGAAATTAAAACCTCTTCGGAACGCATTTCAAATATCATAGCCAAAAAGGCTGCTCTCCCATGGACCCTGACATACAAGACTCGCAAAATTCAACAACTATTTAATCTTCGTATCCGATTTTTACAGGTTTCGACTGGTGCGAATGGTGTGGCAAAAGCTCTGGCGGAACTGGCTCATGAATCCAGACGGGATCAGATCTTCTCCCACACCTCTGAGCTTCCGACGACGGTTGGCAACGCCCTTCGTAAGGACGTCATTGGTTCTTAAAAGGGTACTCTCTTCCTTCTTTTTGTTCCTATTCTGGGGTAGATAGTTTCTTTTTTGTTTTTCGTCTAGGCTTTGACATGACGAGTATACATTTGTTGGTCGCCGGACTATCTCTCGGCGTCGCCTTTGAGTTTTTTCACTTATATCAATAAAATCGGCTATGTCCTCTAAAATTTTTTTTTTTGCTGCACTATGAACCTTTCCAATATGCTAATGCATTGTGATCATGCATGTAGTACAACTCAAGAAAAAGAAAGAACAACAAAGAAAAGAAAAACCAAGACTAAAACTTCAAAAGACCAACTTCATTTCTGTGTGTATATATATATATATATATATATATATATATATATATATATATATATATATATATATATATATATATATATATATATATATATATATATATATATATATATATATATATATATATATATATATATATATATATATATATATATATATATATAATCAAGTTGAAGAAGTCATGTCCACTGAATTGACACACGCAAATGCATGCATGCTAGCTCTTCTAATTAATTAAAATATGGTGTAACTTTATATATATGCATGAGAGTGCGTGATAATCATACAATGCATGATATTATATTATCACCATCATCAATCATTCTTTACATTATAATCAGTGGACGTAACAATTAATGTAGAGTACAATTTGATAGTTAATCAATATCATCATCATCGTCATTATCAACTTAAACTACATTACAAAAGATTTTGGACGTTTGCAGTTTTTTGATTTGGTCTCTTCCTGTATAAGTACCTAAATAAGAACCCCGTGCGCAATAGGAATCCCCAGAAGCTAATATCGTTAAAACCTAGTGTCACATCTCGATCCCGCTAGGATCGTCCGTCTTGCCTAGATCCCTGCGGGATCGATCGTACTCGCTAAGACGTGATGCCGTGCAAGCCTAAGTTGCGCTTGCACAAGATCATGTACCTGCACAAAACAACTAGTCAAGTAAAAACACACGCACGCACCCACTAGTTAAGCAAAAACACACGCACGCACCCATTCATTGCAGAAAACCAAATATTGGACACAGAGATTTGAAATAAAAATACTTCTTTTATTGATAAACTCGATAGGAATACAAGTACAAAGCTTTGTGAACTCAGATTTGCCTTATCTTGGCTACATGATTCTCTTTAAAACTCTCTTCTGAAAATAGTCACAATGCCCATACATCATATCCCTTTATTATATGCTGAAAATGAAAAGACACCTTCAAAAGGAAAAGAAACTTAAAACTTGACTGGAATGAAAATGAAGCTTCGAGGCAATCCACAGCTCTACTGGGCTAGACGAGCTTCGGTGCCTCACTTGAAATCCTCATGTCTCCTTTTGCTTTCTGAAAAGGATGCCCACAAGATGGGTCAGCACACATCATGTACTGGCGAGCGGCTTTTGGCCGAACTCACAAATCTTTGCACTAAATCAACATGTGAAACTAATATTTACTAGTGATCTTTCTACTTGTCTAGGTTCTTTTTAATAATTCATAAGAACATCATAGTAGAATATATCATAAGCAACTTACCAACGCCGACAGTCATCCCTGCACAAAAACATGTTAGGACAATCTGCATAACGAGTAATTCATGTTTCATTTCATGCAGATATTGAAGTTGTAATTCGGGTCATGCAGATGGACTATTCTACATGTTGGTCCATGGGTTATCCCCATGATTAGCCGCTGTGACTCTCCGGTTCAGCTCGTCGCTAAGGACTCAGATATCGACTCTCATTTTCACATGGAGGCCCTAATCTCTCCTAGGCCGAGCGGTTCCAGGTGCCCCCAGATACCACCCGAGCGACAAATATTTTTCTTGTATACAAGTTGTTCGAGATCAAATGCATGCTCTAGCCATTCTATCAGATGAGACACATTTGGACTTATGCACAGATATACGACACGTTTATTTCGTGCCTTCATATTCATCTCAACACGTACAAGTTCGTCTGTACATGTCTACATTTTCAAGCATACTTAATAACCAAACAGATGATCATTCTTATGGAGCAGATAGAGTAGCAATACATATTCTTGTATTTGATTCAATTCAATTATCTTCTCTTATCTTTTGTTGATGTAGTATCGTTGATCATAGGGACAAGACAACAGAGTGGACTAGAGATCATTTTTATTAGGCGTACAGATCAATGTTTGTTCGGTTGAAGCAACTCACCGAGATGAATCTTAGTTGAGAGAAGGAGGGACTTCACGCGCCGTTCACGAACAGTTCACGCGTCCTACATTGGGACCAACAGTTGATTAGCATAATTCGGTCTCTTTCTCTCAAGATTCGGAATGAATGCGAAATGCGATGAAAGCGAACAATGAAAACCAACCATCGAAAACCAACACGAAAACGCATTCATCAAAACCAAGCAGCGAAAGAAAACATCCAACAAAACTCTTGGATTTATTTCAATAGAAGCTAATCCATCAATTAGAAAGGTTCATTGAATTTCATCCGTGATCAATCGATACCGGCAAAGGTTTCTCCAAATACTCAGTTCAAGACTGAGTCAGCAAGCCGTAGGTATTACATAGTGGACCGCGCGGAGCGGAGCACTATATAATAACCCACTGAGAAAAGTTTTGTCCTCAAAACTTAAGATACAAACTCACCTCCACTAGTATTGCATTCAGGATCAAGCAAGGTGGAGAGATTGTAGACGCGCGCTATCGCGGTGTTGGCATTCCGCAACTGCTGATTGTGCGGATTATCTAGGAGCGACGGTGGGCCTGGCAGCTGCCCACGCTCTTCAGTGTCATTACAATTTTGAGCCGTTCTATTCTTTTTTGGATAGTTCCTGACAGAGTGACCCTGTTGGCCACAACCAAAGCAAGCGTTATTAGCGACACGACAATCCTCCTTGATGTGCCCACTCTTGCCACAGTGACTGCAACTCAGACCAATCGCATAGCGACAGTCTTCTTTCACATGCCCTCGTCGACTGCAGAAGGTGCATACAGGCTTGTTGTTTTGTTCCCCATCAGTCTTTTTCTTTCCGTCATGATATCTCTTGGCGGGCTGATTCCAACTGTACTGCATTTTATTAGACGCCTTCTTCAGGCAAAACTGTTCCACATGTAGCGCCACCTCAAAGGCCTGAGAATACGATCCACATTCTCGATTCAACACACTCAACTGAATGTCGTCATTCAGATCTCCAACGAATCGATCTATGCGAGTCTGCTCTGTGGGTAGCATAACAGCAGAAAAATTTGCCAGCTTAGCAAATTCAGACTCATAGCCCTACACGGACATATCTTCTTGTTTCAGTGTGATGAAGTCATTCTCTATTTTCTTGCTCGTGGCTGGAGGCAGATATTGATCCGGAAATGCCTTCTTGAACGATGTCCATGAGATCTTTCCATTCCTAGCCGTTGCAAGCAGCGTCGGCTTCTTCGCCTTCCACCAATCCTTTGCCCACAGCCGTAGAAGCAGAACGGCACAAACTACCTTCTTGCTACTCGAAACTCCTACGAACGCGAACAGACTCTCCATTTTATCAATCCAGTCCATCACCTTATCGAGTGATGTCCTGCCTTCAAATTTTGGAGGTTTTGCGTCTAAGAAGTCCTTTGGCCTAAAGGAAGAGTGCCTTTGCGCCGGCTGGGGTTCGTCGCCATCCACGGGCTCGATCTCGGGTGTGCCCGTTGGTTTGGTCGTTGTGGTTGTATCTCGATTTGCCGCAAGCGTAGTTACCAGTTGGGTCAAGGCATCCAACTGCTTCTGTTGGGCCTCCATTCGAGCCTATTGTATCTGGTTACATTCCTTATTGTCCTGCCTATGTAATTCCAACAAGGTCATGATCCATTCTACCGGATCGGTCGAGGCAGCTGGTCGAGGAGGGGCCATTTCTCTACAAAAGAGTATAACTTCTGTCAGTCTCATAAAATATTATAGACTTATTGTATAGGGCATTGGTTTTCATAACTCAAAACGGAACTCTTTTGAAAGCCATCAAAATACTTTACATACTTTTTCGAAAACGATATTTGCAAGAGGCCAAGGACGTAAAACCGTGCTCTGATACCACTTTGTCACGTCCCGATCCCGCTAGGGTCGTCCGTCTTGCCTGGATCCCTGCGGGTTCGATCGTCCTCGCTAAGGCGTGATGCCGTGCAAGCCTAAGTCGCACTTGCACAAGGCCATGTACCTGCACAAAACAACTAGTCAAGCAAAAACATACGTACGCACCCACGAGTTAAGCAAAAACACACGTACGCACCCATTCATTACAGAAAACCAAATATTGGACACAGAGATTTGAAATGAAAATACTTTTTTTATTGATAAGCTTGTTAGGAATACAAGTGCAAAGCTTTGTGAACTAAGATTTGCCTTATCTTGGCTACATGATTCTCTTAACTCTCTTTTGAAAATAGTCACAATGTCCATACATCATATCTCTTTATTACATGCTGAAAATAAAAAGATACCTTCAAAAGGAAAAGAAACTTGAAACTTGACTGGAAGGAAAATGAAGCTTCGAAGCAATCCACAGCTCTACTGGGCTAGACGAGCTTCGGTGCCTCACTTGAAATTCTTATGTCTTCTTTTGCTTTCTGAAAAGGATGCCCACAACGTGGGTCAGCACACATCATGTATTGGCGAGCGGCTTTTGGCCGAACTCGCAAATCCTGTACTAAATCTGTCACGACCCACACCCACTTTTCGAATACAAGACGTGTCCAAGCCCAGTCTACGTCGCAGTGTCGACAGTAAAACGATGTCTAATATATACAAGTCACGGCAATCTATCTATCTCATCCACAGAATAATGACGAATCAACCAAGATCAATGAAATAGACATGAACTGAACAATAATGAATATAACTGAATATCAAGAATCAATGTCACGTCCGGTGGACACAAATCTACTACCAATAGACGGAAAGAGAAAAGTACAATGAAATACACTGAATACAACCTGTTAATCAAGACAACTTCTACTGCAAGGCACTGCGGTCTGATGCTGACTCAATCCTCTCGTCTGCTCCTAACTCAACTCGGCTAACCTGAAGAGATCATCAGGTCCTCAGAGGACTAGCAAGATATATAAAAATGAGCCTTTCTAATAATTTATTATGCATGGAGAAAAATACAGAATAAACAAGTAAAACTGAGCAATGAATAAACAAGAATCTGTACACTATCTACATATAAATAAACTGCTGGAGAAGAACAAGAGGACACGATATCACGATGTCAACGGATAACCAAATCAAATACTCAAACCCTCGTTCCTAGTGTGGACTCGCAGGTTTGAACTACTAACCCTCGCCCCTAGTGTGGACTTACAGGTTAGCATCACCCTCGTCCCTAGTGTGGACTCGCAGGTATGAACCATATACTACTAACCCTCGTCCCTAGTGTGGACTCGCAGGCTAGCATCACCCTCGCCCCTAGTGTGGACTCGCAGGTTTGGACCAATAACTACTAACCCTCGCCCCTAATATGGACTCGCAGGTTTGCTTAAGACACAGACAACTACTAACCCTCACCCCTATTGTGGACTCGCAGGTTAGCTTTCAAGAATTCAAGACAAGGATGTATAGGCAGTTCAGTTCACGACTTCTCGACCCACGACACGACTCGATCAAGTCTCAAATAAATACATCCAATGAGATACAAAGCTAACTGTGAACACCGTCTATATAGCAATGATACAAGTATATAAGCAGGATATGGATGATACATGTCAATAATACGAGAAAAATTGGATAATAATAAAAGACGGTGCATGTAAATAAAGCTGTGTAGAAAGGCAAGGTATACTTGCCTTAGGTCCTGAGCTGATGGTACGGTTATGATCAGTATTGATGTCCAAGTAACCTGTTTTTAGAGTTTACGGTGTCAATAAATAATCTGAAATCGAGAATAATCTACTTACTTGGGTTTTAGGTCCCAACCAAGTCTGATATCCCTAACTAGATAGGTTGTCTAGGTTTGTATGTCAACTTATACCTATATGGGACTAAGCTATGCTTACTATTTCCTTCATTCATCCAGTGGATTAGAGTCATCTAGCAAGCAATTTGCTATGGTGAAGCTAATGCATCCTGTCAATACTACTTATAGGGACTGAAGCATGTGTTGAGTTAGCAGAGAATTCTTGGACTTGAACTTATGTTCAGTTCACAACCATGTGAGAATTTCCTCCTAAGACACTTGCTATTTCTAAATCAGCCATCCGGCAGAGGTGCCTAGTCTTGCTCTAGGTTTGGTAAAGAGATACTGCTATAGGCCTGGGTTGGTACAATGCCCATTCGAGTTTTCCTAAGTTGGATTCCTGTATTCCCTTTCCTGGTGTGGTTGATTACTGTCTCGCTCTGAAATATTAATGTGACTACATAGCTCAAGCCTACAACTAGACACCTTGTTGACACTCTAAGGATACACACAATGCCATTGATACCTATGGCAGATGCATACTCCACCTCTATAATTGACTCAACATGTATTTCCTACTCTCACACATGACCTCTCCTCTCAAGATAAACTCACATGTACAGGAATTCCCTAACACCTGTGTAGGGGTTCCCTTCACTCCTACACTGTCTGTGGCAGTGCCCAAGGCCCTGCACATCTGCCCCAGTTCCCTCTTCATTCTACCTATTGTATGCAGGGATCCTAGGCCTTTATTTCTCTTTACATAACTAATGATCATTGCCTATAAAACTGATACATGATTCCCCTTTACTGTAACTCCTATAATTGAACAAATGACTGAATAGATGCAATATGTGAACTGAACAACTGCAATATGTGGACTGGACAATTGCAACATGTGGACTGAACTCAAGAACAGGTTTTCCCTCACCTCATATCTGAACCAATGACTGAGTTCAAGAAATGGACTGATGCCCAAAATATGGGACTGAATACATAAATAATGTAGGCCTGAACTCTAATTCAGGGTACTACTGTTTACTGCCCCGGTGAACCTATTTAACTGAGACATCTTCTATTAATCTCCAGGTCTGTACACCTATAAAGACTCACACACTCGACTTCATGTTATTCACTGACCCATACTGTCACAGGGACATACTATCCCTATCTCTATATCTCTATCTCATACAGGACAGTGGCCAATATGCGTCATAGCCACCACCTAAACCCCCTTTCAGCCATGCAGGAGCCAAATTTGCCTGCTGATAAGAGGCCTGTCCAATTAGAAGATATGACAGGACCAATGAATATCTGATGTACAAAGGAGCAATAGACTAGCATGTACCACCCTTGTTCAGATAAGGACAGATGTAAAAATGAATGTAGTGAGTTATGTATATGCAGGTTAATACTTGAAGTACCAGAGAGTATTATGTGTTGACAGATATGAAGATATGGGAATGTGAGTACTGTTATACTAATGAGGAGGTCTGATACCAGTGCATTAGTAGACTAATACCATAGAGTATCAGTCAGTTGAGAAGTGCAGGATACTCTATCCAATTTAGCACTAGAACATGCAGTTCAATACAGGCAGAGCCTATGTGGGTTGGAGGATTGATACTAAGGTGTTCCAATTAATGCCAAACAAATTAGGAGGAACAGGGGTACATGTAGGACATTATATGGGATAGATAGTTACAGTGAAGGATCTGGATAGATCAATGAATGTAGGTAATATCAAACAAGGTACTGGGTTTTTATGAAATAGCCTACACTAATCCAGATAGTGAACAGGACATTTAGTGAGATGTACAAGTCTGACACTTAAAGAGATGAGACTGCACATGGATAATATGCAGGACAGAGCCATATTCTAGGTCAGGTCAGTATGGCAATGAAGGGACAAGTATTAATTTAGTATAATTGGTATACGACAAGAGGGTTGATCAACACACCAAGGGCAAGTGCAAAATAGGAAGGGGTCAGAACATCAAACACCATGTGGACAGAGAAGTCAAGTCATATTGCAACCTTATACCAAGTATAAATTCCTATGTACTTACAGGTACACATAATCCTTACTATACTCCACTGTCATATATCTATTGGTTCCATACCTGTTCCTATTCCTGCACACACCCGTATCCTTTGGGAAAGTTCCATGTTGCCAACTTCCTATGTTACATCTGTAGATGAATTCTTTTAGACTCGTGTCTCAGCACACAGGTATGTTGCTCACAGATAGGCTTCTATGCTATACTTTCATCCTACCTTGTCTAGTTCCCAGGGTCAAGATATATAGCTACCTGTATGCATCTCCACTAGTACTTCCCTAAATCCTGTGTCCTTGATGTGAGGTGAGTTAATCTAAGGATACTCCCTACTCTTTTATATGTTGCCAGGTCCTGGACATAAACAAGGCTAAGGCCTTTGGGCACAGTAGACTTGATAATGTAAAACCTTGGTACATCTATAAAATCTGACACGAGGCAACCTGCTATATCTATCATCTATCATCTAGCCTATATAGTAGGTTCCCTCATCCTAGGCCCGTGTAATCAGTTGACGACATATATCCAGGATACTAGGTGCATCCCCACACCCTACAGATTTGAGAAGTAGTTCTGATCAATACTGAACAACCTTACATCCCTATAGATACATCCTTGTATACCCAGTTCCTATGCACTATAGATGTCCACAGGTGTCTCTATGAGGCCTCTACAATACCAACCTTTCACGAGTACAGGGGTACTCATATTCTACTTATGTGCACACGCACAATTATTAATCCCACATCCACCTATTCCTCTAAGGTCTGATACACGTACGCACTCATATGAACACTGTGGGTACACCCTTGTTGTCCTGTACAAGTTGATTTACCTATACATCTAAGTTTCCTTTCCCTAGCTTCTTCTAGGAATTATAACAAATACTTGCCAATCCCCAATCTAAGCTTTACTAATGACAGAAGTTGCAATTATTTATGATAGAGGATGGTTACCTCTTGGTTTGTGATGTCCGGTTGTATTGCTTCTCGATCGAGTTGGAACTTCCTGGCTTCTTGTCGGTTTCCTTTACGAAGAGAGAAAGTAGACTGCTAGGGTTTGCCGAGGAACGAGAGCTTTGCTAGCATTGGTATTTATAAACCAACTTGAATCTGGCCGAGATAAGGAGGAGGGGATTTTCTCACATCCGAATCTTGGTATGGCCTTGGCCGTTGGAGATTTTTGAATACAAGGGTGATCGTTTTAAAACAGAGTGTTTGAATTGGTGAAATTTGTATTTTAGTCCCTGAAATTTCCTTTATTACTCTTTAGGCTCTCTATTTGTATTTCAAGTAAAACAAATATAACACATTAATTAAATAAGACAATAAAATGATAAAGAAAAAAATAAAAACAAATAAGAGGATACAATTTGGTCAAGGGGTTGACAAAATCAACATGTGAAGCTAACATTTACTAGTGATCTTTCTACTTGTCTAGGTTCTTTTTAACAATTCATAAGAACATCATAGTAGAATATATCATAAGCAACTTACCAACGTCGACAGTCATTCCTGCACAAAAATATGTTAGCACAATTTGCATAACGAGTAATTCATGTTTCATTTCATGCAGATATTGAAGTTGTAATTCGGGTCATGCAGGTGGACTATTCCACATGTTGGTCCATGGGTTATCCCCATGATTAGCCGATGTGACTCTCCGATTCAGCTTATCGCTAATGACTCAGATATCGACTCCGATTTTCACATGGAGGCCCTAATCCCTCCTAGGCTGAGCGGTTTCAAGTGCCCCCAGATACCACCCGAGAGACAAATATTTTCCTTGTATACAAGTTGTCCGAGACCAAATGCATGCTCTAGCCGTTCTATCAGATGAGACACATTTAGACTTATGCACAGATATACGACACGTTTATTTCGTGCCTTCATATTCATCTCAACAAGTACAAGTTCGTCTGTACATGTCTACATTTTCAAGCATACTTAATAACCAAACAGATGATCATTCTTATGGAGCTGATAGAGTAGCAATACATATTCTTATATTTGATTCAATTTAATTATCTTCTCTTATTTTTTATTGATATGGTATCGTTGATCATAGGGACAAGGAAACAGAGTGGACTAGAGATCATTTTTACTAGGCGTACAGATCAATGTTTGTTTGGTTGAAGCAACTCACCGAGATGAATCTTAGTTGAGAGAATGAGGAACTTTACGTGCCGTTCACGAACAGTTCACGCATCCTACATTGGCACCAACAGTTGATTAGCATACTTCGGTCTCTTTCTCTCAAGATTCAGAATGAATGCGAAATACGATAAAAGCGAACAATAAAAACCAATCATCGAAAACCAACATGAAAACGCATTCATCAAAACCAAGCAGCGAAAGAAAACATCCAACAAAACTCTTGGATTTATTTCAATAGAAGCCAATCCATCAATTGGAAAGATTTATTGTATTTCATCCGTAATCAATCGATATCGGCAAAGGTTTTCCCGAATACTCAGTTCAAGACTGAGTCAGCAAACCGTAGGTATTACATAGTAGACCGCGAGGAGCGGGGCACTACACCTGAGGGGCGGAGGGTGGGCTGGGCTACTCCGGGCTACATCCCGGGGTCAAAAAAAATTTAATAGGCCCATGCGGCCATAATAGCCCATATAGTCAAGCAGCAACCAGCAAGTAAAGCATACCCCTCTTTTCTCAAAAAAAAAGCCATACCCCTCTTTCCTTCCGACCGCAAGCAGTCAGCAGCCATTCCCCTCTTTCCTCCCGAGCGCAAGCAGTCAACAGCCATTCCCCACTTTCCTCACGGGCGCGGCCTGCAGTCAGCAGCCCTCCCGAGCGCAAGCAATCAGCAGCCATTCTCCTCTTTTCTTTATTTTGGATCAAAATTTTAGGGTTTCATTTAATTTCGATCTGATTTTTTTCTAGGTTTTCTTGTGAGGACAACGGCAATTTAATTAGTACTTAATTTTTCTCGTGTTCTTCATGCTGAGAAGGGCGCACGGGTACGCAGAGGCCAGAGGCAGAGCGGCCGTCCTTCAAGCTCCTTAGGACCCGAAGGTGAAGGTCTTTCTTTTTCTTCTTTTTTCTGTTATAGTGTCTCCTTGTCTGGGTGGGTAGTGTATGTCAGTATGTGCTAATTTTATATATCAATGTGCTAAAGTTTTATGTGATAAATTCTCTAATAGGTTATACACTATAAAGTCTATAATGGAAACTCAAGGAAACAAGAAAGGAAAAAATATTTTTTTTGTTCTTTAAACCGAGGGACGCCAATCTTGATATCCCAGATAGTATCGACCAACATCCTTCCAAAGTTCAAAGAGTTGAAATTGATCTTAGTTCTCTTGAACGTGATCCGGGTATTCGTATTCCGATATGGCAACATCCTGTCAACCAAATAGATGAAATCAGACGGGCTTATATAAAAATGGGGCCATATCAACCTAATTTGCATGTGTACCTGCGATCCGAATCAGGACAACAATATCGTCGGTTTCAAAGCTCTTGGTTTAAGCAATTTTCATGGTTAGAATATTATCCTTCGAAGGATGCTGCATTTTGCTTTGCATGTTTTCTTTTTGAAAACAAAAAGGCTCGTTATCCTGCATTTACTACTGAGGGATTTAGAAGCTGGAAAAGAGTAAATGATGGAAATAGTTGTTCATTGTTGATGCATATGGGAGGTCCTACTTCACCACATAATAATGTTGTTCGTTCTATTGATACTTTGATGAATGTTACTCAACATATCGATAAAGTGATGGACGCACAAACTTCGGAAGAGGTTCAAAAGAACCGATTGCGTCTTATGGCAATAATTGAGAGCATTCGATGGCTTAGTATGCAAGTATGTGCTCTTCGAGGTCATAATGAATCCTCATCTTCCAATAATCCGGGTAATTTTATAGAAATGATAAGACTTATGGGAAGAATAAATGTTGACATTGATGGTGTTGTCTTAGAAAAAGCTCCATAAAATGCAAAGTATACCTCCCCGATGATTCAAAAGGAAATTTTGCATATTCTTGCTAATATGGTGAGGAATAAAATTCGACATGAAGTTGGGGATGCAAAATTTTGTATTTTGGTTTATGAAGCCAAAGATATATCTAACAAAGAACAGATGGCTATTGTAGTGCCCCGTTCCTACATCGTGCCCCGTTTCCGTCCACGGGGTGCGCAAGAAAGGAACACTGCCGCTATCGATTCGGTCGGGACCGATAGGTCAGAATCGGCCGAGTCAATCAAACGGAAACGGTTGAATTAAGATCCATTCCACGTTATGGAATGGCTTCTTCGGAACCAAGTCCCATATTCAGCGGATTGCGCCCCGAGGATTGGCTCTGCGGCTGAGTCAGGAGAGACCTCCCGTTGCTCTGAATTTTTATGTCGCACTTGATTTGGCTTTGGCTTTGGTTTTCATGGATGCATTTTTCGTGAATGTTTTTCGAATGAGTTTTCATGACTTGCATTTTTGAGCTTCGTATTCATATCAAAATTTCTTGAATTATACAGTGTTCTAATCAGTTGCTTATGCGATTGCAGGTGATCGTATAGGCGACGTCAGCGCAGCCAACCGGTCGCTCGCTTGAAGCAAGGCTAAGGCGAGTGGATGACCTCCTTCACCTCGTCCCTCTACTTCAAAACTCAATATGTGAAGTAAAATGAATGCTTGTCATAACCGTGTAAAATCAAGAAATCGTGGCACGATTCTTTTCGAAACACTTGCTATCAAACTGTCGTTTTTGAAAATGGAAAACGTGTTTTCTTATAGAGATCCACTTAGCCTATGCAAAACAATGAATGAATCGATTAACGTTTATCGCAACGATACGGCTAAGGAAGCAAATCAACTAAGTTTAAAGGAAAACAGTCATTGGACAACTTGTCGACAAGGTAAAGTTTCCTTGACGGTTGCCTAGGCCAGGGGACCGATTCGGCCCGGGAGGAACGAGTGTAGCAGCGCCAACCCTTCATCAGCACGAGTTATGCGGGCACTTTCGCACAGGGCTCGCTACCCGACGCGAAAGGGGCGTCGTCTAACCCTGCTATAGTCCGCGATGGCTTGACATTGCCAGTGGCCTTCACACCCCTTTTTACTGCTTATAAGTGCACAGGACACGGGATAAATATGACAATTGCTTAAATGTTATACAGTTTCATATGCTTGCCTCGAAACATGTTAACATACAAATCAAACAGGATGGTTAGAAAGATCATTGAAATAGCTAGCTAACATGTTACGAAACTTCTTGAATTAAATACAGAGCTTGGATTTAATTAGCCATTCGCCAGTACATGTGTTCGTGATGATCCTCGCTCTTTGCAGGTCCCGCGAACGAGGAAGGACGTGCCAACTAGCTCGACTACGTTCATGACTTCTGAAGCTTCGGCCGTACGTCGAAGACTTTCTCTACGACTCCACTTTTAAAGTCTCTCGATAGTACAAAGAAGATGACTCAGCGTCCCTTCCATCCCGGTCACTGGAGTACTTTAATGTATATTGAGAGATGTGTGCAATGTATGGAACGACTATCTCATCGGCACTCTTTTGTAATCGAGTCATGTTATAGCCCGTGCGGCAATGAGTCTTGTATCGGAGTCTGTAAAAGATGTTCATTATCAATAAAGATCAAGTTTCCTTTACTTATTGTGTGAATCAATTTGTCTGCGTACTCTCTTAGATCTCGTGTCTCGGATTACCTTATGACCATGTCTTGTGCGATCGCAAATTAGGTTCGCACGGTATCACATCCAGGGGACGACTATCGATTCGACGGAATCGGACGTGACATAATGGTATCAGAGCACGGCTTTACGTCCTTGGCCTCCAATATCGAGTTCTAGTCCCCAACCGTTGACCTCGTGTCCATGAGATGAGTTGTTCCATACGCTGAACCCAAGATATTTTCTGAAACTAACGAGAGTTGCCTTCCTTTTTCCTGCAGTTACGGGAGCTTAAGCGGAAGACGAGACGAGCGCTTCCAGCGGCTCGAGTGCTTCTAGACCCGAGCATTCCGTCAACCCAACGGAAATGACGCCTATCGCAGCCGGTCCTTCCGGCGACCCGATGCAACGTATGCTGCAGATGCTTGAAATGCAGCAACGTCAAAATGTGCTCCATCGTCAGCAAACGGAGGCTCGTCAGATCCAATTTGAGAATCGGTCGAGGCTCAATTCAAGCTACAACAGCTGCAGCTGAATACCCTCCAGCAAATCGTACAGTCGATCATGGGCAAAAAACAACAATTCAACGATGACACTTGTCGTGACCCAGCCTGCGGTTCGATCCAACGAAGCTGAACCAGAGGCGTCCGTGCTCTCACCTACAGCACCGAGAAATTTTAACTTCGACGTGTCAAAATTCACGAAAAGCTGTCGTACTTCCTTCAACGGCACAGAAGATCCCTCCGTGGCGATCGACTGGTTAAAGGAGCTGGAAGACAAGTTCGAGCTTCTGGGTGTCGAGGACTCGAAGAAAGTCGCGTGTGCTCAACATCTACTTTGAATGAACGTGCATGATTGGTTGGCTGTGCAGAAGCGGACTATTCGACGTGAAGACGAGACGGCGGCGATCTCATAGGCGACATTCAGAAAGGCGTTCGAGACCGAATATCTTTCTGTAGCCGTGCGACAGGAAAAAGAAAACGAGTTTTTGCAGTTAAGGCAAGGGAATATGACGGTACGATAATATGCGGCCAAATTCAACAAACTGGCCAAGTTTGCTGGAGACTTCCTACCTACCACTGTAAGTCGAGCTCGACGATTTGAAGTGGGTCTACGTTCCACTATCCGCGCTCACGTTTCGGTAGGTGAATACAAAACTGTAGGCGAGGCACTCAACCAAGCCATCCGTCTGGAGTCCGAGTACCCTCCTACTACTACCGGTACTGTTCACTTTAATAACGAACGCCATAGTAATACGGGAGGCAACAACGCGCACAAGCGTCAATATCGCAGCAACAAGACGAAGGAGCGGATGGTCTACAATTTCTGCCACAAGGAGGGGCACTTGGATACCGAGTGCCGACTTAAGCACAGGCATGTCACGCATGCGGCAAAAGAGATCACTTCGTAAAGGAATTCCCGGAAGCTACGTCGAACCAACGCCCCCTGCAATATCAACAAAATCGAGGCCAAGAACTTCGGGCTCCACCGACCGCACAACAGAATGGCCAAGACCGTCGCCCCAATGCTCAGGGCCGTGTCTACGCCATGACTCGAGACGAAGTATTTGTATCTGATACAGTCGTGACAGGTATACTGCAATTCAATAATAAACCTGTTCGTGTATTGTTTGATTCAGGTGCCACATATAGTTTTATATCGGCGGACTTTGCCGCCGAGCACAAATTTTCCTTGACACCACTGGGCCTCGATCTCACTGTTAACGTACCGTCGGGCATGCCACTACTTGTAAATTTAGTCTGCGAAGACGGAATCATCTGCATAGGTGGTCAAATGGTCAGTCTCGATGCGATAGTTTTAAATATTAAGGACTACGATATCATTCTGGAGATGGATTGGCTCGGTCCGTGCAATACAACCATAGATTGCGCTGAAAAGAGGATCATATTTGCATACCTGGAGTACCTGAATTCTGCTACTCGTATGGTGAGGCGTCGTCGACCTGCATGGTGATCTCCGTAATATCTGCTCGACGGATGCTGTATTCCGGGTACGAAGGCTATCTAGCTTTCGTTCGAGACATGCGACAGGATGGTGCAAACGCTGGTCAGACCGACGTTGTGGCAGAATTCTTCGATGTATTCCCGGACGAGCTGCCCGACATGCCGCCCGATTGAGAGATTGAGTTCACTATCGATACATTTCCCGACACTCGACCGATCTCGAAATCCCCATACAGAATGGCCCCTGTAGAGCTTAAAGAACTCAAGGTGCAGTTACAAGAGTTGTTCGACATAGAATTCATCCGACCCAGCGTCTCGCCCTGGGGAGCGCCCGTGCTGTTTATCAAGAAGAAGGATGGCTCTATGCGTCTTTGTATCGACTACCGTGAGCTGAATAAAGCCACCGTCCGGAACAAATATCCCCTGCCCCGCATAGACGATCTGTTTGATCAGCTTCAAGGAGCCACGGTGTTCTCTAAAATTGATCTGCGTTCGGGTTACCATCAACTCAAGATCAAGCCGGACGATGTGCCAAAGTCTGCCTTTCGCACTCGATACAACCATTACGAGTTCCTGGTAATGCCGTTCGGCCTAACGAATGCCCCTGCTGCTTTCATGGATCTGATGAATCGAGTGTTCCGACCATTCCTCGATAAGTTTGTAGTAGTCTTCATCGACGACATACTCGTCTACTCGAAGAGCAAGCAGCAACACACTGAGCATCTACGGATCATGTTTCAGACCCTTCGAGAGAATCAGTTGTATGCGAAGCGAAGCAAATATGAATTTTGGCTGAGTAGCGTCGCATTCCTCGGATACATCTTTTTCAGCTGAAGGCATTGCAGTCGACCCAAAGAAAGTTGAAGCCGCCGTCGATTGGAAGCGGCCAATGTTCGTCAGCGAGATTCGAAGTTTCCTTGTGTAGCTTCCCTTCCCAGAAATATTTATTTATTTATCTGATTTAATGGTGATTTTTTTAAATTTATTTTTATAAATAATTAGTTAGATAATTATTACGGTGGATGACTTTAGCCATGGTTGCGTTTTGAAGTACAAGACGACTAGGAATCATGGCACGGATAGTGCAGTAGCGTGCTTTGACTAGTGTTTAGCCATGGTAGGGGAATGCAAAGCCTTATGAGTATCCTAACTAGGAAAACCAGGCAAAGTTGCGACGTAACCCGTACCGAAGATTTTATTTATTATTTAATTATATTATTGAAGTTTAAGAAACCTGGTTGTACCGAACCTATCCAGATTGGGCCCAAGTCAAATCCAAGTCCATGTAGGCATGTAGTGGGACCAAATACGGTCTTGTAAACATGTTTGGTAAATGCGAATATTTCGTATATATTTTTAGGAATTGGAAATCAATTTCTAAATATTTGTTATGGATAGAATATAGGTATTATTAATATTAAATAGCATATAGAATATTGTACGAATTCTGGAGCCAAATAAATGGGGTGGTTGATAAGTTCACTGCAATATATTATTAGTTTAATTTCAGTATTATTTGGGTTATTATCATTATCATATTATTGAGGTTATTATTAAAAATTATTATTATTTGGTTATGTGTGTGTGAATATATATATATATGTATATATATAGATATATATGTGCGTATATAGATATTATTTTGTTATATGTTTGTGAATATATATATGTATATATATATAGGAATTTATATATGTGTATATATATATATATATATATATATATTTTATATATATATATATATATATATATATATATATATATATATATATATATATATATATATATATATATAAAAATATATATATAGGGTATATGAAAAAATATATATATATATATAGGGTATATGTGTATGTATATACATATATATACGTGTGTGGGTATAAGATATATATATGTGTATATATAAATGTATATCGTAGATGTATATATATATGGGTATATATATATATATGAATATATATATTGATATGTATATATATTAG
Source organism: Iris pallida (assembly GCA_029216955.1). Classification (NCBI taxonomy): domain Eukaryota; kingdom Viridiplantae; phylum Streptophyta; class Magnoliopsida; order Asparagales; family Iridaceae; genus Iris; species Iris pallida. The sequence continues at coordinate 11,059,782 of JANAVB010031417.1, read as the reverse complement.
GCTAAATGAAATAGAAAAAGAAAAAAGAAAAAGAAAACAAAAAGAAATAAAACCAATGGCTAGCCCACCCGGGCTGAAACCATCCCCACAAGGCCCAACTTCCACAGCCCAGCCCAAGACTGACAATGCAAAGCCCAGCCGAACCGAGCTCAGGCCCAGCCTGGCTCGGCCAGCCCGAGCAGGGAACTGAATCCCACAGCAGGCCTTAACTCCTAAACGCAGCCGCACAGGCCACAGGGAACACCCCGCTCGGTTTGAACCTAAACTGCATATACACGTATAAAGCATCTCTCGAGAGAGAGCTGGTGAACGAAAAACCCTAATCATAACAGACCACCGCCGATCCTGACATCAGCGCCGTCGTGCGCGCGCCGGGGCTTCGCCGGCGGCCGGCCAAGCCATCGCTGGCCGCGCAGGCACTGCCGGCTTTCAAACCGAAAATAACAGCAGCTTCAGTCCAGATAACAATGTTTGAGGCAGCGGTTCTCCCTCCTCGGTCGACGAAATTTCATCCTGATTGCTCAGGTATGACCCCAACACAACCACCTTCAAACCCCTTTGATTATATTCTGTTATAATCGCACGACCAATCCTGAAAATTGACCCAAAGTCGATCGAAAAACCTGTTTAAAACAGGACATAGGACAGTTCACCCACCCATGTTCGAGGATCGATTTCGATCGATATTGTAACAATTTAGAAATTGTACTTGAACACAATTATAGACGACATATAGGACTTCACGACCCTTTTTTTGGATCTGGAAATCATCGACTACGTGTCGAGAAATCGAATCCTGAAGTTGACCGAAATTTTTTTTTTAAAACTAGAAATTCCCTCGATACGACGTGCATCCCGCCAATCCGGGCGATGTGGTCGCGAACCGAAGGCATTAAAAGGTGCATAATGGATTCATGGTCGTGTGGGCTTTGACGGAATTCAAATTGGTCGCGTTTGCGCGACGAATTTGATGCATATCCGTCGAAATTCACCGTATCGGCCTCTGTGTAAATTTTTTAATTACATGGTGCACGTTCGTCAGATCGGAACAAAACTTGCGCCATCAGGACCGTATTATTTTTCTGGTCCTGTATGCCAAGTTTGGCCCGATTCTGAGACAGTTGATTGGATCGCCATTTCGCGGGCCCCACGATCCAATTCAACGGATGATTTTGTGCACGACCCACCGAAATCCAAAACTGGACATACCATTGGGTTTGTATCATCAAAACGAATCCGTAGACATATAGTTTAACGACTTTAGAGACCATTGACTCTGGCACATTTATCGGTGCAAAACGGATCCAACGGCGGACATCGTTTTGGCCCAAAATTACCGTTTTGCTCCTGTGTCCCGAATTTGACTTAAGGACAGGCAATCCTAGCTAATTTGACTATTCTGAGAATGTTGGCAATGTTTGTTTCAGCTTTCGGAGACAGTTGTGATGACTTGGACCTTATGGCTTATCAGTTAACTATATTTTGTGGGATCTGCGTGCAATCTCCAGGCAAGTATACCTTGCCTTCCTCTACAGTTTTATTTATATGCATTGTGTTTCATTTTCCAGTTTTGATTGTTTATGGACATGTACTTTTTGTATTATATTTTTTTGAGTTATTTTCATTGCATATAGCCGTGTTCATGTTTGGTCTTGTGGTTCACCCTTGGAGTTTCTCGTCAGTACCTTGCTTGAGTCGTGTCATAGAACGAGTGCGTGTAGTGAACTGTCATAGCCTTGATTATCGTTGTACACAACCAGAGAGTCCACACTCGGGACGAGGGTTGTTTGGTGCACCAGAGAGTCCACACTCGGGACGAGGGTGTTTTTCGTGATCATTGGCACCAGAGAGTCCACACTCGGGACGAGGGTTGACCAATCGCACCAGAGTGTCCACACACGAGACGAGGTTGCCTTGCCGTGAGATAACCAGAGAGTCCATACTCGGGACGAGGGTTAGTGCTTAGTTCAAACCAGAGAGTCCACACTCGGGACGAGGGTTTGGTTCTTCCATTGATCTCATATATTCGTTCATCCGGCGGTTCATTTATACGTAGTTATTCTAGTGTTCGTGTGTTCGTATTCGTGTTCGTATTCTTGTTCGTATTCGTGTTCGTGTTCATATTCGTGTTCGTAGTCATTTGTCGTATTCTTGTTTTTCTTGTTTATTACTTGCGTATGATAAAACTGTTAGATAGACATGTATATTATGTATCTTGCTATATCCTCTGAGGACCTGATGATCTCCTCAGGTTTAGCGGTTGCGTGGAGTTAGCTAGTAGTTCTGGGTGGCGGAGGATTCGCGATGCTTGTGGGCTTCGGATGCGATGATCTGCTTGTGGGATTCAGGTATCATTATTGCATTGTTATCCTTTCATGCTTTCTTACTTTATCATGTTTTCTGATTCAGTTTAGACTCTTGTTACTCTCTTTAGAGTCTTATCGGACATATATGCTATTGGGCTGCAGACCACGACCCATAGTATTCATTCATATTTTATATTCTTTTTGTGGATTGAGATATAGATTTGGTTGCCATGATTTGGCAGTATACCATAGCCTTGACAGCGTTTACGTATTCGAGTCGGGCTGGAGTCCGCTTGATGCGTAGCTGGCTTGCTCACGCTCTCGCGTCCGAAAAGCGGGTGCGGGTCATGACAAGTTTTTTTTTGTGGCCCATGCAGGTCCTAGCATATCGTATCGATTACGTAACTGTACTGATACGAGCCTGTGCAACTGACTAAATCTTAGAAATCTCAATCCACTCTGCCTTGAAAATTCTCTTAGAAATTTCTCTACGTCCTTGAAAATTTTATATTTGCTCTCGATTATACTCCCTTGCTTTCCGTACCGTTGATTCGCGTCCCTTCCTATTTCGGAGTGACGAACGGTCGTGCTGTCTAGAATTCATTAGAAATCCTTAAATTATAGTATATATTGCTTGACTATTGAATATTGGTTGTTTATATATATAAGGGAATATAGGTACCATATGTTCGAGATATTTTGGTAGAATTATTAGCCACTAGTTAGAAGATTATAATATTTTAGCGACCTATGTTTCAAGGGAGTAGTGTGACCAAAGGTGGGTAGAAGTCATCGAGATTTCGTAAATACCAAATGACTAGAAAAGGCCATAAAATATTTTTAAAAATTAAATTTGAGGAGATTAAAGTGATAGTAGACTTTGATTTTTTTTTTTTGAAATAGTTATGAATTAGATTTTCGATGACGAAATTATTTGATGGGTAGATTTGTAGCTTCCCTTCCCGGAAATATTTTTTGAAATATTTATTTATTTATCTGATTTAATGGTGATTTTTTTAAAATTTATTTTTATAAATAATTAGTTAGATAATTATTACGGTGGATGACTTTAGCCATGGTTGCGTTTTGAAGTACAAGACGACTAGGAATCATGGCACGGATAGTGCAATAGCGTGCTTTGACTAGTGTTTAGCCATGGTAGGGGAATGCAAAGCCTTATGAGTATCCTAACTAGGAAAACCAGGCCAAGTTGCGACGTAACCCGCACCGAAGATTTTATTTATTATTTAATTATATTATTGAAGTTTAGGGAACCTGGTTGTACCGAACCTATCCAGATTGGGCCCAAGTCAAATCCAAGTCCATGTAGGCATGTAGTGGGACCAAATACGGCCTTGTAGACATGTTTGGTAAATACGAATATTTCGTATATATTTTTAGGAATTGGAAATCAATTTCTAAATATTTGTTATGGATAGAATATAGGTATTATTAATATTAAATAACGTATAGAATATTGTACGAATTCTGGAACTAAATAAATGGAGTGGTTGATAAGTTCACCGCAATATATTATTGGTTTAATTTTAGTATTATTTGGGTTATTATCATTATCATATTATTGAGGTTATTATTAAATATTATTATTATTTGGTTATGTGTGTGTGAATATATATATGTATATATATAGATATATATGTGCGTATATAGATATTATTTTGTTATATGTTTGTGAATATATATATATATGTATATATATAGGAATTTATATATGTGTATATATATCTAAATATATATAGGGTATATGTGTATGTATATACATATATATACGTGTGTGGGTATAAGATATATATATGTGTATATATAAATGTATATCGTAGATGTATATGCATATGAGTATATATATATGAATATATATATAGATATGTATATATATTAGGCTAAATGAAATAGAAAAAGAAAAAAGAAAAAGAAAACAAAAAGAAATAAACCAATGGCCAGCCCACCCGGGCTGAAACCATCCCCACAAGGCCCAACTTCCACAGCCCAGCCCAAGGCTGACAATGCAAAGCCCAGCCTGGCTCGGCCAGCCCGAGCAGGGAACTGAATCCTACAGCAGGCCTTAACTCCCAAACACAGCCGCACAGGCCACAGGGAACATCCCGCTCGGTTTGAACCCAAACCGCATATATACGTATAAAGCATCTCTCGAGAGAGAGCTGGTGAACGAAAAACCCTAATCATAACAGACCACCGCCGACCCTGACATCAGTGCAGTCGCACGCGCGTCGGGGCTTTGCCGGCGGCCGGCCAAGCCACCGCTGGCCGCGCAGGCACTGCCGGCTTTCGAACTGAAAACAACAACAGCTTCAGTCCAGACACCAATGTTTGAGGCCGCGGTTCTCCCTCCTCGGTTGACAAAATTTCATCCCGATTGCTCAGGTATGACCCCAACACAACCACCTTCAAACCCCTTTGATTATATTCTGTTATAATCGTGCGACCAATCCTGGAAATCGACCCAAAGTCGATCGAAAAACCTGTTTAAAACAGGACATAGGACAGTCCACCCACCCATGTTCGAGGATCGATTTCGATCGATATTGTAACAGTTTAGAAATTGTACTTGAACATAATTATAGACGACATATAGGACTTCACGACCCTTTTTGTGGATCTGAAAATCATCGACTATGTGTCGAGAAATCGAATCCCAAAGTTGACCGAAAATCTATTTTTAAAACTAGAAATTCTCTCGATACGACATGCGTTCCGCCAATCCGGGCGACGTGGTCGCGAACATGAAGGCATCGATGTTGACACAAAGTCACAGTCAACCATAGAATTGACTAAATAATACTTGTGATAATTCAATACGACACATGAAGACTACATCCAGCACAAGTCAGACGACAGCCCAGTTTTGCAATGCAAGTCATTTTTGAGTCTGTATTTTATAAACTTTATTGAGTCTAGACTTATGTAAGCTGAGTTGTGCTGTGCATCTGAGACTTAACCTATACCCTACCAAAAATCCAAAAGCTCCACACACATCCAAATAAGCCCATTGGACCAATAACCCATTCTGTGCTCTGGAGACAGAGTTCGGGCCGAACTCTGCCTCCACACAGAGTTCGGGCCAAACTCTGTCCCCTAAAAATCAGCACCCTAATTTTTAGGTTGGCTGGTTGCAAGTTGTCCAACGGCCAAATTTTTGAATGATCCAACCAGAATTCTGGCCGAATTCTGCCTACCTGGTATCCTATAAATAGGCCATGATTTCTCTCATTTTAAATCATCCAATCTTCTCTTCTCTTCTCTCTAAAGCTCAATACAAGCCATACCCTTCTTCATCTACTAGCCACAGGCTCCCTAATCCTCAAGTGCTCAGCATTTTTCAGTTAGGAGTTTATGCAAGAGTTCAAGAAGTCGCTTGGAAAATTCCAAGCATCGCCACTGCGATCTTTGTAAGAAGTTGACGTGCTCTTCTGAAGAAAAGGCACGGCGTGTAACTACTATTTCACAAATAGTGGATTTAATCCTGAGCTAGAGTTCTCAGGCCTGGACTAGTCCTCCACGAGGGAAATTAGGTTAAAAATCGGCTATGTTTGCGTATGCTTTCTTGCTCCTTATTTATTTTCGTATTTACTCTGATTACTTTCAGCTTGTGAAAGAGTTTAATTTTTAATTGGTTATTATCGTTATAAACTCTATTCACCCCCCCTCTAGAGTTGCCATCTGTTCTTCAATTGGTATCAAAGTACGGTTCTCTCAACAAGGACTAACATCCTAGAGCTGATCCATGGCAACCACACAATCCTTAATTTTCAATCACGGTGAAGGGCAGTCCACTCATAGGCCTCCCCTATTTGATGGAACTAACTACACCTATTGGAAAACAAGGATGAGATTTTATCTCAAGTCGTTAGACTTTGACCTGTGGACCATCGTCACCGATGGTTACAAAAAGCCCGCCAGGATAGTTGTCAATGGTGATCTCGTTGAGAAACCACATGACAAATATTCTGACGAGGAGAAGAAACAGGCAAGTCTCGACGCGAGATCTATTAATGCTTTATTCTGTACTATAGACAGGAATGAGTTCAACAGGGTCTCAACATGCACCACCTCTCACGAAGTATGGAGACTTCTAGAAGTGATGCATGAAGGAACCACCCAAGTCAAGGAATCGAAGATAAGCCGTCTCACTCAAGGTCCGCGATGGCTTGACATTGCTAGTAGCCTTTACACCCCTTTTTACTGCTTACAAGTGCACGGGACACGGGATGAATATCACAGTTGCTTAAATGTTATACAGTTTTATATGCTTGCCTCAAAACATGTTAACATGCAAATCGAACAGGATGGTTAGAAAGATCATTGAAATAGCTAGCTAACATGTTACGAAACTTCTTGAATCAAATACAGAACGTAGATTTAATTAGCCATTCGCCAGTACATGTGTTCGTGCTGATCCTCGCTCTTTCCAGGTTCCGCGAACCAGGAAGGACGCGCCAACTAGCTCGGCGACGTTCGTGACTTTTGAAGCTTCGGTCGTGCGTCGAAGACTTTCTCTGCGACTCCACTTTTGAAGGCTCTCGACAGTCCAAGGAAGATGACTCAGCATCCCTCCGATCCAGGTCACTGGAGTACTTTGTTGTATATTGAGGGATGTGTGCAATATATGGAACGGCTATCTTATCGGTACTCTTTTGTAATCGAGTCATGTTGTAGTCCATACGGCAATGAGTCTTGTATCGGAGTCTGTAAAAGATGTTCATTATCAATAAAGATCAAGTTTCCTTTACTTATTGTGTGAATCAATTTGTCTGCGTACTCTCTTAGATCTCGTGTCTCGAATTACCTTATGACCATGCCTTGTGCGATCGCAAATTAGGTTCGCACGGCATCACGTCCGGGGGATGACTATCGATTCGACGGAATCGGGGCGTGACAGCTATTGTCTTGAGATTCGTTGATGTTAGTAGTTTTTTACGAGAGCATTTCTTTTCTATTATGCATGTTACAGATGCTACTGCTTTAACACTTAAGAAGGAGATATCTGACGTCTTGGGTAGACATGACTTACAGATTTGTGATATGCGCGGTTAAGGTTATGATGGTGCTAGCAATATGCGTGGCACATGGAATGGTTTACAGGCTCTATTCTTAAGAGAATGTCCGTATGCATATTATGTGTATTGTTTTGCCCATCGACTGCAACTAGCATTGGTTGCTGCTGCTGAAAAGGAGATTTCAATTTGGTTCTTCTTTTCAAAACTAACATACATTGTCAATCTAGTGAGTGCTTCTCCTAAACACCACACCGAGTTACACTCTTCTCAAGCAATTGAAATTGCTTATATAGTAGCTACCGGTGAACGTGAGACTGGTAGGAGAGCTAATCAGATTGGTACTTTGCATCGAGCAGGAACCACTCGTTGGAGTTCTCATTTTGATTCTATTTGCAGTTTAATAGATATGTACAGTGTTGTAATTACTGTGCTTGAAAGCATGGTGAATGAGGGTCCTCTAACTCTATACGTGGAGAAGCTGGTGGTTCTTTAATTGTGATAAAGTCTTTTGATTTCATATTGATGCATAAAATTATGGCGATTACGGATATGCTTTCTCGAGCCTTATAACATAAGTCTTTAGACATTTTAAATGTAATGGATCTAGTTTCATCAACCAAAGCATTGCTTCAAACTTTGAGAGAGGAAGGTTTTGATAGTCTCTTGATGCATGTGGAATCAGTTTGTACAAAGTACAATGTTGAGATACCTAATATGGATGATTGTTATAAAGGGGCTACCGGTCGTTCATGTCAGCAAAAAGATTCTATTACAGTTGAGCATCACTATCGTTTTGATATATTTAAAGCTGTGATAGACTTTCAGGTAGAAGAGCTAAATAGTAGACTCAATGACAGTGCTGTGGAACTCCTTATGCTGAGCTCTGCTTTGCAACCAAGAGACAACTTTAAGTTTTTTCAAGTTGATGAAATTTGCAGTCTTGCAGAGAAATTTTATCCTAGTGATTTCAGTAAACATGAAATGCATTACTTGAGAAGTCAGTTGGAGCATTATAAGGTTGACATACTTCGTCATCAGAAGTTTCAAAATATATCAACCATTTTCGAGTTATGTCAAAGATTAGCTGAAACAAACAAGCCAGAACACTACAATCTGATTGATAGGTTGATACGTCTCGTTTTAACTCTTCCTGTTTTCACTGCCACAACGGAACGGTCATTCTCAGCTATGAAGCATGTTAAATCTGCTCTTCGCAATAAAATGGAAGAGAAGTTCTTAGCAGATTCTTTGATTGTTACATCGAACGAAAACTTGCTGAAAGTATTGATTCGGATTCGGTCATTGATGAATTCTACTCTCTGAAGCATCGTAGAGCGCAACTTCAATAGCTTTAATGGTATGTATTTTTTTTTGCTTTTGGTTCGATAAACTTGGTTTGGAAATAACTTGGATATTGATATGATGAATATTTATGTAGATTTTGTGCTACTAATGCTGCTTCTTTAATGGCCCTTGTGGATGTGCCTCCAAAAGAGATGGAAATCATATCAGTATTCTGGTGTATTTTGGAGGCTTGGACATTTTCATCTCTTATGTTGTACTCTGGACACGTATTCTTGTGTATTTTGGAGGCTTGGATATTTTCAGCTTTATTTTTGCATATTTTGGACATGTATTTTGGAACTCCTCTACAGAAATCATGTTTCATGAATCTATCATTGTACTATATGGATAGCGATGCAATACAGAAATCATGTTTCATGAATCTGCTACAGAAATCATGAATCTGTTACAGAACTCCTCTACAGAAATCATGTTTCATGACATGTATCAAGGCCATCAGTAGTGGTGTTTTACAAGGAACTAAATTTCCAATTTTACTGTTTGCCATCAATAAGTTTGCTCATTTACATTTTCTTTCAAAGTGAACTTTTACTTATTTGCATAACTGGAGTTGTATTTTTCTTCTAACTTATATGTTGATTTATACAATAGATAGATGTATAATCACATGCTGCTTTATTTGCTTGTGTTTATCAACTTTTGTCTATACTTATATTTACTGGGTATTTTCTGAATAATAAGTAGGCTAAGATCTCACTGGTTTCTGCACATGCATTCATCATAGGTGAACTTGTTTTGGTGTGTCCTAGTGTCCAGGTTGTGTCCATACGTGTCCGATATGGCGCTGCCCACACTTTTGGAGCGTCCGTGGTTCCTAGGTGAACTTGATGCTATTGATTGCAAGCAATTATAGCGCATATTCATTTCATTCAGTTACCCGAGTGTTGTAAAACGGGTAAGAAAAGTGTAAGTAGCTACATAGTAGGCGTCTGATTAGTTTTTTTTTTAGCAGCGAAAGATGCAGAACACCCATGTCATTTGAAGAACACCTCTAGTCCCCTTGTTCTATTCTGTAGATATTTGGTTCTTTTTGCAATTATAAATTGATATTTTTAGCTTATGTTAGTTTACTATTAAAGTTCTTTTGTGCACTTTCAATTTTTAAGAGAAGAATAAACTTGATACTTGGTTTCATGAGATTTTGTCAAGGGTTGTCCCTGTTAATGTTTACAGGCTAATAGGTATTAAACATGATTTGTCTTATTGATCCCAATAGGCTTGTTGGAGCAATGTGTTACCAGACATCAAAGAGATCCCACAGAAGCTGTTCTTCGATTTGTAAGTATTTTGTTACAACTTTCTTATATTTGCATTTCAATAGGTATTAAACATGCTAGTATTTTTTTCATTTCATTTGCATTCCAATGTGTGTGTGTGTGTGTGTGTGTGTGTGTGTGTGTGTGTGTATGAAAGTTCTGAACAAATTTGATATAGTTTTCTGCTAGAACCTTTGGATACAAAGTAGTAACTAGCAAATCACATGAGACCCACCATCCCAACTTGGCATTTCCTTTGCTGGTTGCATACTTCGGATTTTGTTCTCGTTGATGGATTTCCAGGAAAAGAAAATTTATAAGGTTATTTTAAGTAGCCCCCCCCCCCCCCCCCCCCCCCCCCCCCCCCCCTCCCCCCTTCGTGATAGTCCTGGCTCCGCCCCTGCGCCCATGTACACCTAGCCGCATTCATGCCCAAAACTTATTGAATCATGGACAACAATGCAACTGAAGAAACTACATAAATTAGTATATAGTTGGAGCGACTAGGGGTGAGCATTATTTGGTTTTGGACAGAAACTTAATTTCTATATAAAAGTACAGATCTAAAGAAGTACAAATTAATTATTTAAACCTAAAATTGAGAATACAAAAATAATATTTTGTGTGCTTCTACAATAAGTATCCAGGAGCTAGTACCAGTAACAGGAGGTTAACCATTGTGATGAAGTAAGTTCTGAATCCATCATATATGTCCAAATCCTCACTGCTGTGACTCTTTAGTGCTCTTAATTAGAAGCTAAAATGTATAGCTAATTAATAGCTTCCTACTTGTTAGATAACAACCAAAGTTTCCCAAAACACTTCAGTTATACCTAATTATTAGGCACGAAACTGATGATCCTAATGAAGTGCTTCAAGGAACTCCAGGTGTAGTAGTAGAATGGACTGCTACTACTACTTCTGCGCCCAGCTATTTGTGGCATATATATTTGTAGAAACAGAATTAGACTCCGTTTGGTTCACTGTAATGTAATCGTAATCGTAATGTAATCAAATGAAAAGAAAAAAAAATCCTAGCCACATTCCTTGAACCTAGCCAACCTTCCAGCCTCATTCATTTCACGAGACACCAAGAATAAAACCTAGTGGCCACAACACCATCTTTTGCTAGCTAGGTTTCCTTTTCTTCTCCCAATAGATCGATCTCCTTCCCACCATAACCTCTTCCAAACGCCTTAAACCATGCTACTGTGCGATCGACACGCGATCGGTTGATTTTCCGAAAGGAATATGCATGGCTAGGAGTACGTAGGAACTTCTATAGAGGGGACCAGTCGTCGATCGACAGGAATCTCTCCAGAGAGCACATTCGATCGATAACCTGCGCTATGAATGCGGCTAGGTTCATTTCTATGTTGAGTCTGGCTGACAGTGACAGTGCTATGAGTTGTGTAAACCTAGTTAGGAGGAGTACTTCCTTGCTATAAATAGGGAGCGGTTAGTGGTGGTAGTCTCCAAGCAAAGCTTAGTTAGTTTACAGAAGCTTTGGAGAAAGTTGGTTGCCCCTTGGAGTTCCCTCGGACACTTTATTAGAGGCCGATGTACGTACCTCTACTCAAGTGTTTGGGGGAACTCTAGGTGCCACCCAACACTAATACACGCACGCATGCATGGGGAAAGGGAAGATTTTGATTAGAGAAGTTGGTTTTCCTCTGGAGTTCCTTCAGGCACTTCATAATGATTTCATAGATCCCTACTGAAGTGTTTGGGGGAACTCTAGATGGCACCCAACTGTACCACAAATTTTGGTTTATAATGATCGATCTTCAGCACTGTATAGGTAACTATTTATGCTACATGGCATCATTTTATATATAGCCAGTTTATATATATATATATATATATATATATATATATATATATATATATATATATATATATATATATATATATATATATATATATATATATAATATATATTTTTTTTTCGTCCATGGGCTCTGCGGCGCTAGGGTTTCGAAGTTCTGGAATCCCAACGGAGGAGGAGGGTGTTCCTGGCGAGGCCTCCGTTGGCGTCGAGGCGGACGTGGACGACACAGCAAAAAGGGATGAGGGAGGGGGCTGGACCACCGTGGAGCGACGCAAGCGCCCGACGGCGAGAAGAGACCAGGGAGTAGGGGGCTTCTTCCCACCACCAAATACCAGAGGCGAGGTCGCGCGGATGGCTGGGAGAACCTTCAATAGAGGACACTACAGGGGTCCCCCTGTCCAGAATAACGTTGGAGACAGAAGAAATAATAGAGATGGTAAGGACAGACGGGGCGGAGCTCCACAAGGGGGAGGAAGGGGCAGCCAGGCGGTCGCTAAAGAAAAGAGAGGAGGAACCAATACCAATCCCCCTCCAGTTACGTGGGCAGAACTGTGCAAACCAGCAGCGGTGCAGGAGGAGGTCGAGCTTCAGTACGTAGAACCTAAGGTGGTGGATGGCCGGAAAGTGGTCGAGATTACGACAGACGACCTGGAAGAGACTACGGAGTATTGGCGGAATACCATTATATTATATGTAATGGGCAATAAACCATATTACGGGCAACTGAGGGCGTTTGCTCAGAGAGTATGGCGACCGAAAGGGGAGATGGAAATATTCTCCAGAGAGAACGGGTTTTATTTTATCAAGTTTTCACTAACGGAGGATATGGAGCGAGTCCTTGAAGGGGGTCCCTGGACCTTCGACGGGAGACTAGTGGTACTAAAACGTTGGCTCCCCGAGTCATGTTTTGAAAAGGATAGGCTTACGACAGTCCCAATTTGGATTAGATTTCCGTGGCTATCTCCGCAACTATGGAGCATACCGTCGATCATGAAAATGGCGAGCATGGTAGGTAATCCAATCCGCACGGACATCCCTACTGCAAGGAGGCAGCGTTTATCTTTTGCGCGGGTGTTCGTAGAGATTGAAGTAGCGAGTGATTTGCCTCGGGAAATTGAACTAATGCTACCCAATGGGGAGAGGATCTGGCAGAGTATAGAATACGAATGGGTACCACCATCGTGTGCTATTTGTGGCTGCTTCGGCCATGTTAAAAATTGGTGTCAAGACAAAGGGGAGGTCGCTGGAGAAGAGATGGATATAATCCATCGGGGAGATAAAGCCACACAACTGGATAAACAGGTGAATAAGGAGGTGGAGGTGGTGGACAGTATGAATATCGGAGGGGAGAAGATAGTACAAACAAATGGCAGGAATAGCACTCAGGGGAATACAGGGAAGGATGTAGAGATGAGCATGGTGGAGTTCACTTCGTCCACACTAGGAAAACGGCCGGCTCCGGAGTCTGGGAATGGAGGATCAAACCAAGTGGTCCGAAGTGCGTGGGACGATGAGGACGAAGACATAGAGAGGAGTATGGATAGCCAGATGGTTGAGGCTTCGCCCAACAGAGGGTCTTCACAGGCAGGTAGCGGAAGAGAGGATAGGGTGGCACAAATCGCTAGAGGCTTTGCTGTAACAAGCAGGGGGGAAGACAGAGGAGTTGGCAATCGGGAGGTTAGTCAAGAAGAAGATATGTTAGATCAAGAACTCACAATGGACAATCCGAAGTGGGCACAAATGTTAAAAGGAACACAGACAAAGCAGGTGGGAGGAAATAACGAAAGACAAGTAGACATCACAGGAAAGACTATCCCAAATCGTCCACGGGTAAGTCTTGTGCGTGGGCAGGACGGAAAGGAGGTTCAGTAATGACGTTCCTTTCATGGAACGTTCGGGGAGCAAATTCGGTAGGGAGGTGGAAGGAGATTAAACAGTTAATATGGAGCACTAGAAGCTCCGTAGTAAGTATTATAGAGAGCAAGATTAAGTCGGAGAGGAGAATCAATTTCCGCACTCCTACAAACTGGAAATCAGTTCATAACTTGCAGCTTGGGGGAGGTGCTAGAATTTGGGTGATGTGGAACTCGAAGGACTGGAGTGGGCAAATCAGATATATCTCCGAGCAGTTGATAGTGATTGATCTAACTAACACAGGAGGACTTGAAGTGGTATTTGGTGCTGTTTATGGGCATAACGACCGAAAGCAACGAGGAGCTTTGTGGACGGATATTGTTAGGTTGTCAGCACAAGTGGGCGACTCTCGTCCAATTGTCCTATGTGGAGACTTCAATGCTATAATGACGGGAGCGGAGAAGCAAGGAGGCCGGCCCATACCCGCGACGATCCTCGCTGACTTCCAGAATTGTCTCCTGAGCTCGGGATTGGATCGTCTGGAACATACAGGACATATCTGGTCCTGGAACAACAGTTCTACTACCCAACAAGTATACTGCCAACTGGATAGAGCTCTCGTCAATAACAAATGGAGAGAGGTTTTCCCGACCGTTCGTGCAGAGGGATTGCCGCGAGGAACTAGCGATCACACACCAATACTGATCCGTCTGGCAGTCTTGAGGACCACAGGGAGGCGCCCTTTCAGGTACTGTAACGCGTGGTATATTTTGGCTGCAGGTTACGAAGAAGTGGTCGAGAGGGCTCTATCGATCAATGAAGACGGGAATCCACAATTCCAGTTCACACGGCTACTTCGAAGGGTGAAGGGAGCTCTAAGAAACTGGAATATACACAGACCCCTACCGAGCCTATCGGAAAAAGAAAAGAAACTAAAAGAAATCCAAGCACAGGTGCAAGCATCACTGTTTGATAACAACTTGGCTGAACAAGAAAAGATGCTTCAGGAAGAGGTGCGGCAACTCCGATTCCAAGAGGAAATACAACTGAAGCAACGGGCAAAATGCGATTGGCTCAAGGAGGGAGATAGGAGTACGAAGTTCTTTTATGCTACTATAAGAGCTCGACAAAGTCGAAACCAGTTGACCAATATTATTGATGCAACGGGTACTCCTATTCGCCAAGGGGATCATATCCAACAGGAGGCAGTAAACTTCTATCAAAAACTATACAATCAGGAGGAGTACAGGGAAGTTTTCCCTGAAATTATTCTTAAACGTCTGGTTACTGACAAAGGCAATGAGTCTCTTCGTCGCCGGGTTACTATGGAGGAGATTGAACAAATAGTGAAGAAGGCCAACCCTAATAAGTCGCCTGGTCCCGACGGTTTTGGCGCAGCGTTCTATCAAGTACATTGGCTGAAAGTTAAAGATAGACTCCTCCACCTGGTGGACGACTTCTTCATGAATGGCCGTCTACTCCGACAGATGAACCATACGTTTTTAACATTGATTCCGAAAACTGAGGGAGCTACGGAGTTGGGCGATTATAGACCTATTGCATGTTGCAATTTTATATATAAAATTATTACTCACCTTATGTGCAATAGAATGCAGGATATCATGAAAGGCCTCATCTCGCGAAATCAAGCTGCTTTTATTAAGGATAGATCTATTGCCGACAACTGCCTTCTTGCACACGAGCTGGTCAGAGATTTTAATAAAGCAGGAGGCGGAAAGGGGTGCATCAAGATGGATCTTCGGAAAGCTTATGATATGGTGAACAGGAAATTCGTATGTCAGGTCATGAAGGGAATGGGATTTGATCGATGGTGGGTAGACAGAGTTGAAGAATGCATTACGACTCCTACTTTTTCCATCCTTATTAACGGTACACCACATGGATTCTTTGGTAGTAATAGAGGGCTTCGACAGGGAGACCCTCTGTCTCCTTATCTATTTACTATGGTTATGGAATATTTTACCTGTCTAATGGATGCAGCAGTACACAGGAAGAGTATTACGCCACTGTTTCGGCACGTATCCCCCACTATATCGCATCTTATATATGCAGATGATTTGTTAGTTTTCATAGCGCCTAATGAGGAAGGCATTTCAGAGCTATTACAGATCCAGGAAGTATTCAGGTCAGTATCGGGACTTGAGCTGAACAAAGAGAAGTCCAAAGCCTTTTTCAGCCGGGATTGTCCCAACAAGGACCGGTGGGTGGCAAGACTGGGCATTGAACAAGGGCAATTACCGGTCAGATATCTTGGCATACCATTATCCATTAATTATGCGGGTAAATCGGAATGTATGGGGCTGGTAGAATATGTTCAGAAAAGATTGGAGGGTTGGCAGGCTCAAATCTTGTCATTCGGGGGTAGAGTAGAACTGGTTCGTTCTACGATATGGGCTATCACTGCATACTGGCTACAGGCTATTATCATTCCCATTGAGACTATGAAGGAGGTGGAACGGTTGTGCGCCAATTTTATATGGAAGGGTGGACTGCACACTATAGCATGGGAGGAGCTTTGTTTGCAAAAGACGGAAGGCGGCATAGGTTTATTGTCATTAGCAACTTTAAGAGAAGTAGCCATTCTCAAAATGGCGTGGAGATTCCTAGAGAACAAATCGCTATGGGCTAATTGGACACGAGCAAGGTACGTCAAGACGGCAAACTTCTGGACATTGCAAGCTAACAATAATTACTCAGTAACGTTCAAAAAGATTCTGTCAAAACGAAGTACTATACAGTACTGTATAAAGCGGGTGATTCGAGACGGAAAGACGACGAGCGTGTGGTTCGATCCATGGTTGAACAACCAAAGCCTCATCGACAGGTTTGGATGGCCTACATTTGAACTTGTTGGGAGGGATATCATGCTTGACGAATTTATTGCAGACATAGGATGGAGCATCACAGATCGATATATAGATCAGTGGGTCGGGGAGGAAATCCGCGGACTTCGTATCGAAGGGGGTGAAGGGGCGGACAGTTGGGAATGGGAGGATGGGGCGCTGGCTGTTGGCAGGAAGGCGCGGAGTTTCTCCCAGCGGGCGGCGTACAACAGGGTGCGGATGGTCGCGCCAAGTGTGGAATGGTCTGCGCTCGTGTGGGTTAAGGGGGCAGCATCAAAAATGCAGTTATGTTTATATAAAGCTATCCGGGATCGCCTTCTTACAAAGGAGAGACTCCTTCGCTTCGGAATAATGGTGCCAGACACCAGATGTATGCTGTGTGGAGGACATGAGGAGAGTAGAGACCACCTATTTTTCCAATGTCCGTTCGCTGAAAAGGTGTGGAGACACTTCATGACTCAGGCAGGAGTACACTTCAGACGAGGCTTGACGTTGAGGCAGGTTACGGAAGATATCCTAGAACTGAAGACTCAGGATCAGAACCTCTATCGACAGATCAGACTGAGACTTCTATCGGTAGTGTGGCATGTATGGAAGGAGCGCAATGGCCGAATCTTCGAGGGACAGAATACACTACTGCAGGGACTTATCAATAATATACAGTATGATCTTACTATAATGGAAAAGGAGTAGTAAGGTGAGGTTGAGTTGCACTGAGTTTGTAGAATGGTCTTGTACAGTTCGTTTGTTTTAATAAAGTACCTTTGCTTCAAAAAAAAAAAAAAAAAAAAAAAAAAACAAAAATATATATATATATATATATATATATATATATATATATATATATATATATATATATATATATATGAACAACTTGTAAATGACCTCTAGCCTAGTGGTTAAGAGAGATGTATGCGGTCCGAGTGGTCAGGAGTTCTAATCCCAGTGGGAGCGATTCCAGAAAGTATTTACCTACCATTCCCCATCATTTTCTCTTGCTAAATCTAGCATCAGTGTTTGTTGCTTGCAAGTAATGTTGCGCAGCAGCAATTGCAGTGAGATATATATATATATATATATGTGGACTGTTTCTTGATTATAAAAGTTTGTAAAGATTTTGAGCATGTAGGAGATGACAATGTTTTTTTTACAACACCATTTTTTTTTTGCTAAATCTAGCATCAGTGTTTGTTGCTTGCAAGTAATGTTGCGCAGCAGCAATTGCAGTGATCATATATATATATATATATATTTTATATATATATATATATATATATATATATATATATATATATATATATATATATATATATATATATATATATATATATATATATATGTGGACTGTTTCTTGATTATAAAAGTTTGTAAAGATTTTGAGCATGTAGGAGATGACAATGTTTTTTTTACAACACCATTTTTTTTGTGGTTGGTGAATAATTTCATTTTCATGAATCTAAAGCAAACTAACGAAATAAAGACCATCATGTTGATCACCCCCAACCAATCTCAGTTGGTCCTAAAACAAACACTGCGAAGATGAGAAAAGAACTTCACAATCATTAGATCAGAGTAATTTGAGAAATGGATAATAAATTAAACTTAAAGGAAGGAATATGTGAAAAATATTCTCTAATTTAAGTTTCAATGAAAAATTAATAGAACTCGTATGGAGAACTGAGGCATGAGATCCATCGGACAATTGCACAAAAAAATATTAGACACTGGGGTGTAAGACTTAAATAATGATAAGAAAAAATAAATAGAAAAAAAAGATAAGAAAAAGTAAATATGATAATTAGAAGCACCAGAATCTATAATCCAAGTGGTTGGAGAAAAAGAAAAAGGAAATCATACTTACTAAGTTTGCATTAGGAACATAGGGTGTATTGTCCATAATTTGTTTGATTTTTTTGTTAATCTTTGTTCGGGGCGGTATGCTATAACTTCTTTTGTAATACTCTATTTTGCTTTAATATGATGATGAGACGGAACTTGTCTACTACTAGTAGTAGTAATGGTTGAATTATGCTATCAAAGGAAGCTTTTTATATATATTTTTACTCAACCTGCACTTGCAACCTCTTGCTCAGCTCTCTCTAATTAATTCACTCTGAATGCAATTTGGATGTGAAGTATTTGGAGATGGTGGGAACTTGAGACTTAGAAATATTACTGAGCATGCATGGACCATACGGTGAAAGACGTCTTGCTAGGCTTTGTAGCATACATTCTCTAAAGTTATGTATATATGTTTGAGTTGGAGATACTGATCACTAATGATTTTGATCCACCATGTACTTTTTGTTAGAAATAATTCAAACGGTACTTTACTGTTTGAACCAGTCATTTGTGGTAGCTAGCTGTTGCTAAAGAACATGTTTTTTTTTTTTAATATTTCCTTCCTTGGTGACTATTGAAGGAATGATCATTGCCTATATAAGGCTGTTGTTTTGTTCACAACACAAGCTTTTCAATACAAAGCAATACATTTTCTTCCTTCTGAAAGATTGTTGTGTGGGCCATTTCTTTCACTACATAGCAGCAACTATTGTAGTGATTCTTCTAGCACTTTTCAACATTTTGGTATCAAAGCTAGGTTTGATGTTGAAGTTGGGAGCAATAAGTTCATCGTAGCTATAGGAAGCTTGCTCGCAGAAGTTGTTCTAGTAAGTTTATTGAAGAAAATGTTTTTTTTGCACTTTGAAAAAAAAAAATTGGTTGTTTTTTTTTTTTCCAGAAGCTAGAAAAAAGATGAATTTTGGAAATGAGTTTAATCTCCCTCAAAATTTGATTCATATATTTAGTGGAGAGAATTATGAATTTTGGAGTATTAAAATGAGAACTTTTTTTATTTCACAAGATTTTTGAAATTTATTGAGAATGGTTATGCAGATACAGATAGGACTGCAGAAATAAAAGAACTTCGAAAGAAAGATGCAAAGGCACTACTCATACTACAAGAAGTCGTGAAGGACTCTATCTTTCCAAGAATTGCTAACACTGTCAAGTCAAACGACACATGAAAAATTTTGAAACAACAATATGAAGGTGATGGTAAGATAAAATTTGTCAAGCTTCAGACTCTTAGAAGTGAGTTTGAGAACCTATGTATGACGGACACAGACACAATTGATGATTATTGTACCAAAGCTTCTACTATTGGTAATCAGCTAAGAACTCTTGGTGAAGATCAGCTTAATGATAACAAGGTAGTATAAAAGGTTTTGAGAACTCTTGTTTCTAAGTTTGATCATGTGGTAGCTACAATAGAGAAATCAAAAGATTTATCTACTTATTCGTTTAGTGCACTAACAAGTTTTCTTCTAGCACATGAACAAAGATTAAACATGATAGCAAAAAAGAGCATTGAAAGTGTGCATTCCAAACAAGAGTTGAAAACTCAGGAATACATCGAGGAAGATGTGGTTATCAAGGAAGAGGTGGATACCATGGTTGAGGAAGAGACCAATGTAATGACCCGCTTCGCCCTAGCGGAACGCCGATTCAAACGGCAAGTGCAACGACTCAAACGAGACGTCGACCCGAAGAGTTGGCATCGACCTGATGAAGAATCGATGCAAGGCTTACATTGGCCGTCAAGATGAATCCAGACTTAGACTTTCAAAGGCGCGCTCGGAGTATCGCTCGGCTGATGCGAACATCGCTAAGGTGGGTGGCTCCGATGAACCCGTCTTTGCTTAGCTTAGACACATAACAATGCGGACACTATCACGAGAATCGCTAGGCGATAACCCCGCGCATGCTAATAAATGACTCAACGCACCTAGCTAAGGGAATAATCCCATCTTGTATGCTTCTATAGAATATGGAAAAGAACATGAAAAATACGAGAACTCTCGCACCGCGCTCTATGCTTGTGCTAAGGCACAAGCTTACGTTCAAGTCCCGTATGCGTTCAACAATGAAACAATGAATGATTTACAACAATAAAATGGAAGACTATCAACATAGTCGTTCCGAGTAGAGTATAGCAACATTTGAAAGGCTATGGGGCCGATGGGTCGCCAAGGCGACTCCCGCACAAGAAGTTGCGTAATGTATGAATGAAAGAGTAAACGAATAAGTGAATGAATGAATCAACGAATGAATGAACAAGTGAAAGAAAGAATGAATAAAAGATAAGAAGGATGGAAATGGTTAGCGACAGGTATGACGGGCACGTGCAACGGGGCTCGCTACCCGCGCTGCACGGACGCCAACCTAGTCGATAACGCATTAAGGCTAAGGGTTAGCCTACGGCTCAGAGACAGCCGTTAAGTTAAAAAGACAAGTTAATACGAAATGGTCGTGGACAAACGGCACGAGCGAGGGGTGGCGATGCTGTGACCGTGAAGAAAAAGGGATTCCGCGGCATGATCAAAGTGTGAAGGACTTGTCGGTCCGGACGGAATCAAAGGAAATGGCTTACGGGCTGCCTGAGTGCGGGCTTGGCCACCAGGGGACGTAAGGCCGGGTATTTCAAAAGACTATCAGGGTGTACCAAGCCGCACGCCATGATAGGTGAGAAAATTACCACAGGGGAAGACATGTCCTTGCATTGAAATCAAAGTAGTCCAAGTTAATCTGAACAAAGCACCTTCTGAATAAGCTTGAAATGTATCACACCAAATGATAATGAATACTTCGTACAATGAGTTAGAGAATACGTCTACGACGCGCTAGTAACTGAGGCAGGGACACGCCCTTAACATTGAATGTTTACATGTGAATTATTGACTAACTTGGTTTACTTTGGACAGGGAAGGCCGGACGGTAAGTATGGGTAAGTCATGCATGTATTTTCATGCGATACATGTATTCGACAACACGAGATAGGCTATGAAATATGCCATGAAACTGATCCTAAGACAAGATTAGAAAGACAATGAATGATAGAGATGCACAAAAATAAATGGAACGTGTTTGGTAATGATAGCGTTGTGGGCGAGCTAGCCTCCCCACCAGTGCATAACAATGTACTGATAACCCCACAGTCTGCTTGCAGGAAGCAGGAAACGTCGGCGGGTGCGGAGCTTCCCTCGAACGTGCTAAGGCACGGAGCTAACTCTGGAGCCTTGGAGCATTGCAAGGAGCTGAAGCACCATTTACAGGACAATGTATCGGAACATCGCCATGAATCATTCCATGTTGTAAGCCACTTGGCACGCCTTTTATGTTTCAGAGAGAGAGAGCTTGAGCGATTTGTAATATCGGCCTAGCGCCGCTTGTAAACTTCTTGAATATCAATAAAGAGTTGAATTCGCTTCAATTTGTGTTCATTTACTTTTCGCTGCAAATGGGGACACTCTGTGCGACTCTGTGGCCTAGCTCAAATCGGCCGTTTCTGGACTTAGCCTTGTACGGGCGCAACCTAGGCCCGTGCGGCATCACGCCTTAGCGAGGACGATCGCTCCTGCGGGAGCGGGGCGTGACATAGTGGTATCAGAGCATGGCTTCACGTCCTTGGACTTCATTTCGATTTTCTCAGTTTTGAAAGCTCGGTTGGAAACAAAAGAAGTGTACGCTCTCTCTCATTGTGCCTTAGGATGTTCCATACAATAAGTCTAATATTTTCAAAAGCTCGTACAAGTACTCGGTTGAATGGGATCGATAGGCGAAGGCCTTTGTGCCGAACGATGTTAAACATGACTCGATAGAAAACACATGCTAAGTTAGCAAGTCGCGTGCATGCCCAAATAGTCCTACGTCGACATTAGCAAGTGAGCGTACAAACTTGAATATAGCCCGCACGTGATGGTTATGCACGCAGCCTTTTGGCTAAGTTGTGCCGAGTATCGCGCGCCTAGACTTTATGGTACAAACGAGTTGCGAGCGAGATTGACTATCGCTCGGACGAGAATAAGGGAGACTTAGAACGTATGTTGATAGAAACGCTACTTGGCCGGCGCTAAAGCGAACACGGGGAAATGGTTCTTAGATTTTGAAGAATGAGCGAACGTGCAATTGGATATGTCGATCGGGAGTCGAATAACCTTTTGAGGATTTGTAGAATGACTTGACTCCGAGTGGTGTATGTGATAGTTTTGAAGAAGGAAAAGAGCGAGTGTCGATCACTAGTCGAATGGCTCGAACCCCGAGTGGTGTATGGACGTTATAGAAATTATTCGAGCGAGACTAAAGGATTACGGATCGTACGAGTATGTCGGCAAGCGATGCAATCGCGCAAAGCCTTAGAAAGTGTCACGCTTAGTTGGTCGTGACTTCAAAAGTCCCGAATGAGATATCGCTGGACAACTTGTCAATGGGCAACGCGAGTTAGAAAATGGTCCAGAACGATGAATGAAAATAAATGGTCTTGATCGAGGAAACTTAGATGATCGTGCGTACGATTTCGGATTGATTCAAATGAATTGTGACTTGAGTTTGAACAACGATCTTGAAACTAGCTTGAGGAATAGCAGTTGAACTTGATCTTGAATATCAAATGAAATTATGGAATATCCAACTCGGACAACAGCATCAACGCACGACACAAAATCGGTTGCAAAGGAAGATCGTCAGGTTACGCATATCGTCGATGGTATTGAGGCGTATCAAAGATCGATATACGATAACTCGGGGGTACTCTGACTCGACGAGTGACGATCGTGCAAATGTCATTGTTCCATTGGATGCTATACTTGGGATGTTAAAAATGTGTCGAGAAAAAGATAGACTTGGCTCGAGGATTTTCTAGTTGGACGCATGACGGTCAGACTGTCGAATTAATTTGGCTTGGATGAAAATGAGAATGCTTGGATTTGCTTCGTTGACAACCACAACGTCGATGTTCTTGTCTTATGCGAGCGCAACTCCAGTCTCGCACATGCGTCGTGCCGGATTAGGACGATCACTCCGCGTGAGCGCTGATATGGTGATTCATACAGCAGAAGTGATTGAACTTGGATGGCGTGGCAATTTGATTGCTTCGACTTGTGGTTTGACGCGAAGGTAAACTTGAGAATGAATCAGTATATTTGATGATTGAACTTGAGGATTGAGTAGGTCCAATCTGCGTATCGAGAAGGAGCTAGTCTAAAGTCAAACAAAAGTTACGCCCCGATGAGAATGATTATTCTGCGGGAGCGTTGCATGGTGATTCATGAACCACCGTGGATAATCGAACTCGCGTGAGATTGGGACGCAATAAATTGTCGAGCTGGATGACCTCGTGATCGAATACATGAATTGGTTAGAATGAATATGTGAAGTATGTCGATTGGGTGATTTGAATGGATTCGAATATGCACAACAAATACATAGATGCGAATAGGTGATCGTGCTTGATGTTTAGAAATCTGAGTGACGCGAGCTTGGGTAGAAACTCCCTATAAACGAACGAATGGTTTGACCATAGGATTTGGGACGAGCTTCGTGCAGCGGCTTTGCACGATAAGCCACGAACTTAACTTGTAACTATGACCCTGTGTGATGACCTAGCGGATAGGCAGACGACCCTATGCCGAGTGATTGAACTTGTGCGATTGACCTTACAGTATCGTCTGGATGGACGATAGACTTGGGTAGCAAGATTTAGAGTAGGACGGGGAACAGGAAATGTGCGTGAACGACGACGAGATTGGCCCCAAACGATGGGAATGATAGGAATAGATGATGCACAAGTAAAGTTGGAATAACGAATTGAATCATTGGTCGGAAGACGTACTCGATGATAGTGCAATACTTGGTCTCGAATCGGACGGGAATTACTTAGACTTGGCCGACTCCGCTAAGAAAAAATCGTATTGATTTAGTTGACAAGAGCGCTTGAGAAGCGAATCGAATCATCTCGAGGACCGAGATAAACGATATGTGATACACACATGAGTTCGATTTTATATCGAAGTTAGCAAAACCATCGACAAATCGAAACTATCACGAGTAGCTTGTCCGACTTCGCTAGTCACTAAGCTTGGTTGAAATGTACGTATTCGGGGGACGCCTTGAATGCGTGCACGATCCAAACTCAGCGATATGATGAACTCGAATGCAGCTGCAAGTGGGTGTTGAGACGCGCATGAACGAATGAGTGAGTTTGCCTCAGCCTACAACTCACGTGTTTGAGGATTTCAACGCACCTTGTACGATCGTTTCAGTCCCATGATACGTCAAAATAGCAACCGAGTCGAAGAGACGCTTGAATTGAATAAGTGCCATCAACTCTAAAATGAATGAAAAGTTATTCAAATAAAATCGACCATACGTATGCGACGCGGAATTTAGAAAGGTATCGAGTACAGTTCGTTGCCATCGAACGGTAAAGCCATTCGATAGGAATTGTCTAAGGTATGCACACGACGATGAGTAAAGGAACGGTAGGATGCCCCATACTCAAGAAGTCTCGAGGACAAGACTTGTTTTGGGTGGTGTATTATGTAATGACCCGCTTTGCCCTAGCGGAACGCCGATTCAAACGGCAAGTGCAACGACTCAAACGAGCCGTCGACCCGAAGAGTTGGCATCGACCTGATGAAGAATCGATGCAAGGCTTACATTGGCCGTCAAGATGAATCCAGACTTAGACTTTCAAAGGCGCGCTCGGAGTATCGCTCGGCCGATGTGAACATCGCTAAGGTGGGTGGCTCCGACGAACCCGTCTTTGCTTAGCCTAGACACATAACAATGCGGACACTATCACGAGAATCGCTAGGCGATAACCCTGCGCATGCTAATAAATGACTCAACACACCTAGCTAAGGGAATAATCCCATCTTGTATGCTTGTATAGAATATAAAAAAGAACATGAAAAATATGAGAACTCTTGCACCGCGCTCTATGCTTGTGCTAAGGCACAAGCTTACGTTCAAGTCCCGTATGCGTTCAACAATGAAACAATGAATGGTTTACAACAATAAAACGGAAGACTATCAACATAGTCGTTCTGAGTAGAGTATAGCAACATTTGAAAGGCTATGGGGCCGATGGGTCGCCAAGGCGACTCCCGCACAAGGAGTTGCGTAATGTATGAATGAAAGAGTAAACGAATAAGTGAATGAATGAATCAATGAATGAATGAATAAGTGAAAGAAAGAATGAATAAAAGATAAGAAGGATGGAAATGGTTAGCGACAGGTATGACGGACACGTGCAACGGGGCTCGCTACCCGCGCTGCACGGACGCCAACCTAGTCGATAACGTATTAAGGCTAAGGGTTAGCCTACGGCTCAGAGACAGCCGTTAAGTTAAAAAGATAAGTTAATACGAAATGGTCGTGGACAAACGGCACAGGCGAGGGGTGGCGATGCTGTGACCGTGAAGAAAAAGGGATTTCGCGGCATGATCAAAGTGTGAAGGACTTGCCAGTCCGGACGAAATCAAAAGAAATGGCTTACGGGCTGCCTGAGTGCGGGCTTGGCCACCAGGGGATGTAAGGCCGAGTATTTCAAAAGACTAACAGGGTATACCAAGCCGCTCGCCATGATAGGTGAGGAAATTACCACAGGGAAAGACATGTCCAAAATGGCTTGTGATGCCAGCGACCGATGCATGTAGATTAAGTGGGCTTTGCTGGTGGCGATCCACGTGCAAGTCCTTGCATTGAAATCAAAGTAGTCCAAGTTAATCTGAACAAAGCACCTTCTGAATAAGCTTGAAATGTATCACACCAAATGATAATGAATACTTCGTACAATGAGTTAGAGAATATGCCTACGATGCGCTAGTAACTGGGGGAGGGACACGCCCTTAACATTGAATGTTTACATGTGAATTATTGACTAACTTGGTTTACTTTGGACAGGGAAGGCCGGACGGTAAGTATGGGTAAGTTATGCATGTATTTTCATGCGACACATGTATTCGACAACACGAGATAAGCTATGAAATATGCCATAAAACTGATCCTAAGACAATATTAGAAAGACAATGAATGATAGAGATGCACAAAAGTAAATGGAATGTGTTTGGTAATGATAACGTTGTGGGCGAGCTAGCCTCCCCACCAGTGCATAATAATGTACTGATAACCTCACAGTCTGCTTGCAGGAAGCAGGAAATGTCGGCAGGTGCGGAGCTTCCCTCGAACGTGCTAAGGCGCGGAGCTAACTCTGGAGCCTTGGAGCGTTGCAAGGAGCTGAAGCACCATATACAGGACATAATGTATCGGAACATCGCCATGAATCATTCCATATTGTAAGCCACTTGGTACGCCTTTTATGTTTCAGAGAGAGAGAGCTTGAGCGATTTGTAATATCAGCCTAGAGCTGCTTGTAAACTTCTTGAATATCAATAAAGAGTTGAATTCGCTTCAATTTGTGTTCATTTACTTTCCGCTGCAAATGGGGACACTCTGTGCGACTCTGTGGCCTAACTCAAATCGGCCGTTTTTGGACTTAGCCTTGCACGGGCGCAACCTAGGCCCGTGCGGCATCACGCCTTAGCGAGAACGATCGCTCCTGCGGGAGCGGAGCGTGACAACCAAGGCTGAGGTCGAGACAGATGGAATCATAATGATCAAGGAGACTCAAATAACTACAAAGGTAAAGGAGACTCGACTAATTGGAAAGGTAATCACATCTCAAATATTCATTGTCATTTTTGTAACAAATATGGTCATATTGAGCATTATTGTTGGGAAAAAGAGAAGCATCAAACCAATGCAACTGAAGAAATAAATGAAGATGCTAATCTTTTTGTGACTTGTCTTAATTCTAAAGAAAATATTAATGATATATGGTTGTTGGATAGTGGTTGCAGTAATCACATGATAGGTATGAAAGGGGTCTTTAAAAACATCGATGAATAAGTGAAACTACAAGTGCAACTTAGAGCTGGAAAACAAGTTCAAGCAGAAGAAGAAGGTGTCATTGCAGTGAGAACTAAATCAGGTATTGAAAAGCAAATTCAAGATGTTCTTTATATTCCTGACTTAGTGCACAATCTTTTAAGTATTAGACTAGCGCAAAAGGGCTATTCAATTAAGTTTTTGAATGGCACATGTGAAATTCGTGACCCCAAGTCTGATAGGATTATTATAGTAAAGATGACAACTAATAAGATGTTTCTACTCAAATTTTCTTATCTTGATGATCATGCTTTATCTGTCACTATTAACAATAATTTTTGGCGGTGGTATTTGCGTTATGGACACTTGTATTTTAATGGTTCAAAGTTATTGAATCAGAAGAAAAATATGGTAGATGGCTTACCTTGCATTGAGAATGTAGATGGTATATGTGAAGGATGCATCTACGGCAAGCAACATAGAGCATCATTATCTGTTAAGTCGGGATGGAGAGCAAGATTGCCACTCCAATTAATTCATGTTGATATTTGTGGTCCAATGAGAACTTCATTAATTAGGCGGTTGTAAGTATTTTCTTTTATTCATTGATGACTTCAGTAGAATGAATTGGATTTATTTTCTAAAGTACAAATCAGAGGCATTTTGTAAATTTTAAATATTTAAATCTTATGTTGAGAATCAAAGTGATTACTTTATAAAAACTTTGAGAACATATCGTGGGGGAGAATTTTTATCCAAATAATTTAAATCTTTTTGTCAAGCTAATGACGTACACATGCATTTAACTACAAGCTACATACAGGAGCAAAATGGAGTTGCGAAACGTAAAAATCGAACCATTGTTGAGATGGCGAGAAGTATGTTAAAGGACAAGCGTCTTCCAAATGAGTTCTGGACGGAAGTAGTTCACACTTCAGTATTCATTCTAAATAGATCTCCTATGAAAGCAGTAAAAAATCGAACTCCTTTGGAAGCATGGTCTGGTAAGAAACCAAATGTAAGTTACTTTAAAGTTTTTGGTTCACTTATATATGCTCATATAAATTCTCAGAAACGACATAAGCTAGATGAAAAAAAATTGTTAAATGTATTTTTATTGGATATAGAATTAAAACTATAGGATATCGATTGTATATATATCTAACGAATTGATAATTAGTAGAGATGTTGTATTTGACGAAAATAAATTGGAAGTGGACTGAAACTAATCAGGTTGATGTGCAATATGAAGAGGTAGCGACGACACAAGAATACATGAATGAATTATAGTCACCTGCTGCACCTCCAACACAAGGAACTACAACTCCAGAATCTGAAACCCCGCCAAGAAAGATAAGATCCATAATAGACATATATGAATCTTGCAGCTTTGCTTTAATAGCTGTAGGACCTACTTCCTATGGAGAGGTAGTTCAAACTCATGTAGAATGGAATCATTCTATGGAAGAGAAAATTGTCCCCACTGAAAGAAATTACACATAGAAGTTGGTGGATTTGCCACAAGATAAAATGCCAATTGGGCTGAAGTGGATCTTCAAAACAAAGCTAAATATTGATGGCAGCATACACAAGTATAAGGCGAGACTTGTTGCTAAAGGGTATGGTCAACAACCAGGTATAGATTTCTATGAAACATTTTCACCTATTGCTAGATTAGAAACCGTTAGAATTATTTTGACAGTTGTTGCACAAATGAAATGGCTTGTTTATCAATTTGATGTTAAATCTGCTTTTTTGAATGATGATTTGTTAGAAGAGGTATTTGTTAATCAGCCAGAAGGATTTGTTGTGCAAGGAAAAGAGGAAAAAATCTATAAGCTAAAGAAGGCGCTTTATGGACTAAAACAAGCACAAAGAGCTTGGTATAGTAAAATAGATGGATATTTTTGTCAAACTGGTTTTCAAAAAGCCATAATGAACCAACGCTGTATTTGAAAAAAATTATAGAACTAAAGATGTTAATCCCAAATATTTTCGAAGCGTCGTTGGAGGACTTATGTACTTGACTCATAGTGTCCTGACATTATGTTCTCTATCAGTTTGGTATCGAGGTTTATGCACAGGCCTACAAAACATCATCTTGGTGTTGTTAAATGAATTTTACAATATATTCGTGGAACCATAGGTTATGGTATTTGGTATTCTCATGTGACTAATTTTAATTTGAATGGCTATTGTGACAGTGACTGAGCAGGTTCAATGGACGATAGGAAAAGTACCATTGGATTTTTATCTAGTCTTGGATATGGAGCTGTTTGCTGGATGTCAAAGAAGCAAGACACAACAGCATTATCTTCATAATAAGCAGAGTACATTGCAGCATCTTCTACCGTTTGTCAAGCAATTTGGATGCGAATGATTCTAGAAGATTTGGGGTTTCATCAAGCTGGAGCATCTACAATTTACTGCGACAACAAATCAACAATTGCAATGTCTAAAAATTCAGTCTACTAAGGAAGAACCAAAAATATAGAAACTCGTCATCACTTCATTCGCGAGATAGTGCACAAAGTAGAAATTGAGTTGAAGCACTGTAATACCAATGGCCAAGTAGCTGAAACATTCACAAAGGCTCTGGCGAAGGACAAGTTTAATAAATTCAGAACTGCAATGGAAGTAGTAAAATATGTTTGAATTAAGGGAGCATGTTCGAAATAATTCAAACGGTACTTTACTGTTTGAACAAGTCATTTGTGGTAGCTAGTTGTTGCTAAAGAATAGGTTTTTTTTTTTTTTTTTTTGAATATTTCCTTCCTTCGTGACTGTTGAAGGAAGGATCATTGCCTATATAAGGTTGTTGTTTTTTCACAACACATACAAGCTTTTCAATACAAAGTAATACATTTTCTTCCTTCTTAAAGATTGTTGTATGGGCCATATCTTTCACTACATAGCAGCAGCTATTGTAGTGATTCTTCTAGCACTTTTCAACATTTTGGTATCCTACATCGAAGTATCCTACGGTTGCGATCTTGCCTGGTTGTGCCAAAATTGTCCTTCCAATTGCTTCGATAAATTAGATTTTAGAGAGATGGTTGGATGTGTCCAGAGATGCTATTTCTTTACAGCTCCAGAATTTTGATCTTTGAGATGAATCAAGATCAACACATATTTTTTCCAACGTACGTAGATGCTTTCCGGAAAGGGAGAGTATCCGTAGGGTGGTGCAGTTGGCCAGGTTGTTGGGATGGACATTATGGATTCTCAACTAATTTAGAGTGTCCACTGTTAATAAAGAATTAACACGTACACTGATTTATGTTCATATCAGATCTTGAAGAATTGTCCGAGACTTCAAGAAAATGTCACGGCATATAATATCTGGATTAATTGCTCAATAGGACATGTTCGATTGCGAACATGTACTCAAAGAAGAAGGAATTCTACCTCCATAATCAGTTCCATTTTCTCATGACTGATATGAAAATTTTGTTCTATTGCGAACCTAATAATTATAAATCAGTGCCAAAAGGAGGAAGGAATATATATAATTGGTTGGAATAGCAATTTTCTATCAAGTTAATTGTTGAGCCAAAGAAAAAAAGAGTTAATTGTTGGGCAAAAAAGGCCTATATGTTGGTTAGATTTCAAAAAGAGGTTTGGCATGCGAAGGTGCAAACAAACAATTGAAGTGCTAGAATGATCCTTACCCATCAATTTACATGTCCTTAATTAGAGATACCACCGCACCGTTCAAACAAAATGGAGCATATATAAAACCATGAATATATGTGGAAATTTTGAAATTGTTCTTTAGAACCTAAAATGTATATAGTTGACACCTAATAATTAGGCTAAAAACTGATCATCCTAAAGAAGTGCTGGAAGGGGGGGGGGGGGGGGGGGGGGGGGGGGGGGGGGGGATGTAGTAGCTTTGTCTCATAGAATTAGGAGGTGTGCATTGACCGATGGTCGACCAATTTGGTCACAACCGCAGCCGAACAAAAGTTACTTTGTCTCATAGAATTAGGAGGTGTGCATTGACCGATGGTCGACCAATTTGGTCACAACCGCAGCCGAACAAAAGTTACTCAGTTTGGAAATAATCACAGTCGAACCAAACCAATCAACTGGTCGGTTCAATTTTAAAACCGACCGACTTGGTTCGATTTGGTTTGGTTTGGCTAATCGGTTTGATCACAGACAAAAATTAAAAATAAAGAAACAGTGAAGGATTTTCAGATTCACATTCACAAACATAGTAATGTTTTTAATAATCTCAGTGAAGCTTTGAAGACAATAGCCATCTTTTTTTACTTGTAAGTTTGTTCATATATGGATCATTCCATTAGCATCTCATATTCCACTGTTCCAATGTAATCTTGTTCCTACATCTCTATTGGATGCTATAGCTATTTCAAGTCTATTTCTTCTAAACACAATGGTCATGTGATTATTTTATGCGAAAATGACTATTGTTGCTGCTACATGCTGGAGTATCTAGAAAGAAGAAAATGAGAAGACTGCCACCCGCCTCCCTCTCAGGACCTGGATAGTGGATATGGATGGACCCAACCGACCCTAATTAAGTAATTAACATGGGTTCGGTTTGGTTCGGTTTTAAAAGTTTTTAGGAAAATCAAACTGCAGCCGAACAAAACTGGTATGTTATTTAAAAAGTCCAGTCGAACCAATCCGACCAGTCGACCATCGGTTTGATTAAAAATCAATCGGTTCGATTTGGTCCGTTTCGATTTGATCGGCTCGATCGGCCCATATGTGCACACCCCTGAATGCTATAGTACTACTTTGTCCTATTTGTTGTATTGTGCACCTGATCAATCAAATACATGTAGAATTATATAATCAGTAGTGTTACTGGGTCAAGTGTACTTACAAGATGAAGTCCTACAGTTCAAGACATGAGCCTGCACGTTCATTGAACCTAGCCACCTTCCTGCATGCCCTATTTGATTCGGGGCGGGAATAAAACCAAGTGGTCACAACCACCTTTAGGTATCCTTTTCTTCTCCCTCTCTCTTGCTTCCAACCACATTATCATACAAATGCCTAAAGCCAACTTCCGTTCATGGTGATCTATTGAACACGATGACAGTGTATATATCGAACGACTGACACGCGATTGATCTATCTAGGATCTTCTAAGGAACGGTCGACAGGAATCTTTTACAGGACTGGGACGGAGACCCGCCGCTCACCACCTGTGCTACCAATGCGGCTAGGTTCACTTCTACGTTGAACCTGGCTGACAACGCTATGACTTGTGTAACCTAGTTGGGGGTATGAAGGACACTACCAAAATACAGTCAATTAGCGACGGATTGTTAGCGATGAAAAATTTTCGTCGGCGTTAGCGACGGATTTGCGGCAAATAGCCGACGGAGTACCGACGACATATCGATATATTTTTTATTTCATTTTAAGGGGGAGAAAAGATCGCTCATCCGTCGCTAGGTCGTCGGAGATATAGCGACGGATACACAGCCGTCGCTATGCAGTCGATTATTTGGCGGAAATTGTTGGAAGAAGTGGCGGAACAATTCTTCGACTACGTAACGACGGATAATCCGTCGGCAAGTATCAAATAGAGCGACGGATAAAATCCGGCGCTAGTCCGTCGCTAAATAAAGGGCCCAGACTTAAATTGAAACGACGGAAAGAACTTTTCATTCCCCCCAAATTTCATTCTCCCTCCTCTCTCTCTCTCTCTCCCGCGGCGGTGATCGGCGACCTCTCCTCTCTCTCCCCCAAAGGTAATCTCTCTCTCTCTCGGTGGTCGTGGGTGTCGTGGGCTGCCGGGGGCGTCATGGGCTGCGGGGGCGGCGCGGGGCAGCGCGGGGCTACGGCGGGGCTGGGGGGGCTGGGGGGGCTGGGGGGGCTGCGGCGGGGCTGGGGGGGCTGGGGGGGCGCGGCGGGGCAGCACGGGCTGGGGGGGGCGCGCGCGGGGCAGTGTGGGGCTACGGCGG
The DNA here is from genome assembly GCA_029216955.1 of Iris pallida. Lineage (NCBI taxonomy): Eukaryota > Viridiplantae > Streptophyta > Magnoliopsida > Asparagales > Iridaceae > Iris > Iris pallida. The sequence goes on along the minus strand of JANAVB010031417.1, from coordinate 11,026,594 downwards.
CCGTGCGCGGGGCTGCGGCGGGGGGGCAGCGCGCTCCGGGGCAGCGGGGGGCGGCGGGGGGTGGCGCGCGCGGGGCTGCGCGGGGCTGGGGGGAGGGGGGCGGCGGGTGGTGGGAGGGGCGGCGGGCGGTGGGAGGGTGTTGAGTGTTGTTTATAATATGTATATCTGTATACATATTTTCAATATAATGTATATTTGAGTGTTGTTTTTAATATGTATATAAATGCATATGCATTTGTATTATTATTATTATTAGTAGTATTATCGTTATTAATAGTATTATTTATTTAGAAATTATATAAAAATATTAAGGTTACGGTTTACTGGGAGCGGTGGAGAAGAAGCGTAGGGTTAGGTTGGATTTCTTGTGCGACTGTAAGGAAATGAGCGGTGAGAGAGAGAGAGAGAGAGAGAGTTAGGTTAAACAGTATTTTGATCAATGTAAAATATTTCCAAAAAAAATTAATGTTTTATCTTTAATAGAATGTTTTGTTCTCATTACTATCAAGTTAGCATTATGCTATTTAACTAGCAAATGTTAGTTAGTTAATTTTAGCTATATATATATATATATATATATATATATATATATATATATTATCGGACTTTTTCTATGAGTATTGGTATCGGCGATATCGGTAGTATCGACAGTTTCGGATCGGAGTATCGGATTTCTTGGTATTGGAAAACAAATAATTATCGGTAGTATCGGATTCTTTTACATGCTTTTACATCCTTATTATGCTTGCAACCTAGGTTCACAATATCGGTATCGGAATCGGTATCAGACTGTTCCTATGCTGTTTAATTTTCTTTGTCGAATTGACCGGAACAAAGACCCCCAATGTCGGCATCGGTCAATATTTGGTATCGACCGGTATCGGATCGTAACATGCCAAACCGTATCGGTATCGGCCGATACTTTAAACCATGAATTATATATATATATATATATATACATATATATATATATACATATATATATATATATATATACATATATATATATATATATATATATATATATATATATATATATATATATATATTTACTGACTCGTCAAGTTGAACCGTGTATAACATGCTCGACGCTTAAGAGGAATCATTTGGACTTAGTGATATCGGTATCAGTATCGAACTATCGGTATCGGTATCGAACTATCGGTATCGAACTATCGGTATCCCTAGCGGACTATCGGACTATCGGTATCGGTATCGAACTATCGGTATCGGTATCAAACTATCGGTATCGCACTATCGGTATCGGTATCGTACTATCGGTATCGCACTATCGGTATCGGTATCGGTATCGAACTATCGGTATCGGTATCGATCTATCGGTCGATACTAAGTACATCCGGTCTATATGCCAGCAGATCCACCAGTTACATGATTATATACTAATTTTGTTTAGTTTGTCTTACTATACAGATTTTCACATCCAATCTGTGATGGATCGTTATTTCGTTGATCGTACATGGATGTACAAACAACAACACGAGAGCAGAATAGGTGTGAGTGACGATTTTCAGGCAGGCGTGGAAGTGTTTCTTAAGTATACCATGAGCAAAGCTCAGTATATGAACGGTAACAAAATCAAGTGTCCATGTTCTTAATTGTCGTAATAGACGTTACGAAGAAGTGGTGAGTGTAAGAGATCATTTGACCCGTAAGAATTTCGTACGTGATTACGGTCTGTGGTCATCGCAAGGTGAACTATATGCGGAAAGGCAGGTTGCGAATGCTGCTACTTATGCTTTTGATGATAATACTGCAACGGATTTTGTCGTCGAAGACGACGAATGCTTTGTTGATTATGGAGACCTGCAGAACCTTGTACGAGATATGGTGTACGACGCGACAGGGCCTAATTTTGATCCGGAGGATCCTAATCCCGAGGCGAAGGAGTTCTATGATATGTTTCAGGATGCTGAAACTTCTTTATATCCTAGTTGTGAGCCACATTCCGTACTGTCAGTGACGATGCGGTTGTTGAACATAATGTCCGATTTTAACTTGCCACAAACTTGCTATGATCGGATTATACAACTAATCAAGGAGGTGTTACCGAAGGAATCAAAAGAGCTTCCAAAAAACTTTTACAAGTCGATGATGATGGTCCGACAACTGGAATTGAGATACGAGAAGATAGATTGTTGTCGCAACGGATGCATGTTGTACTACAAGGAGAACGAGGATATAGAAAGTTGCAGCTTCTGTAATGCGGATCGTTACAAGCCAGTCAGGGGAAAAGGAAAGTCAACTAGAAAATGACATCCTTACAAGTATATGCATTACTTGTCGATCACGAAGCGCTTGCAGAGGATGTATATATCTCAGAATACAGCAGAACACATGACGTGGCACAACGAAGAACGCACAAAGGGCGATGGAGAATTGTCACATCCTTCGGATGGAGAGGCGTAGAAATATTACAATTATCGTCATCCAGATTTTGCTGCAGAGCCTAGAAATGTACGCATGGGGCTATGTTCTGATGGCTTCGCCCCTTTCGGGCAGTCGGGATCTCAGTACTCCTGCTGGCCGATCATTCTGACCCCTTACAATCTGCCACCATGGATGTGTATGAAGACTCCTTATATGTTCTTGACAGCTATCATACCGGGTCCCAAAAATCCGACTAAGAATATCGATATATATTTACAGCCGTTGGTGAATGAGTTGAGGGTTTATATCTATATCTTGAAGTACGTCTGGCTCGACGAGTTGAGGGTATATATCTATATCTTCTAGTTAATTATTAGTTACTCTTTAATCAACCATTTTTTAAATTACATGATAATTAAATTTGTATGTTAGACGACGTACTGGTGGCCCCCTCCATCGCGAGGACGTGATCCGCAGGACCTACAAAAGTGCTGCCTTGAAGAAGATACGGGATATGATTCATGACCTGAAAATGGGGCAGACGAGGCCGAATTGGATCCAGCAGGACTATTATGAGGACCTCTTAGATATGATGAATACTCCTGCGTACAAGAAGAAATCGGAGAAGGCGAAGGCGAATCGACGGGCCGCGGGCCTTCATACGGGGGGATCCAGGCCCCAAGCAGCGACGCTTGCAGATCTGGTGAGATACCGTAAATTTATTTTACTATCGAATTAGGTATTATTAATATACGGAGTTAATTAAGTTCTACGAAAATTTTTTATGCAGATCCAACGGGCGGTGAAGGAGGGAAGGGCGCCAGAATCGGTCACCATGCACGACGTCTTCCAGCATACGCACAAGAGACGGAAGGACGAAAGCTTCGTCGACGAGAGGGCCAAGGATACTGATGTAAGTACTTATATTTATGAGATTTACATTATAATTAAAAGTATTCGGACTATAACTTACGTAAACTTAGGATTCACACTTAGCTTAGTGAAACATAGGATTTAGATTACAACTTAGGTAAATCTTATAATAAAAACACATTCATTTGATAGGCTGCGTATCGTGAGGCCCTTAGTCGGGCTCAGTTAACTGAGACCGAGGATATCGGTAAAACGACGCCCGCCCGGACACCCTCTTCTTTGGCCGCTCGCAAAGACTTGTTCGTAGATACCGTCGGCGGCTTTAAGAAAGGGCACCTATACGGAGTCGGCTCCCTAGGGCCGTTGCACATGGTGACTCAGAGATTTTTACCGACACCGCCTCCTCCCGTGGCCCCAGCAGACGATGACGTTAGGTCGCAGCTTACGCAGCTGCACGAGGCGGTGTCGTCCTTGCGGGAGCAAATTGCCACGTACTTTCCGCCTCCGTCTGCTGCTGGTGTCGGTCCGTCTTCTACTGGTGTCGGTCCGTCGACTGCTGCTCCCGATCCTTCTTCCGTCGGTCATCTTTCTTTCAACCCTGCTATCCCTCTGGTACCGCCTCCGACTGTGACGACACTCTTTGATCTCATATCGCCAGAGCAGCTACGCCGACTTCCGAGCAGTGTCTACGACGACTTGTCGCCGTACCTAGTGGAGCAGTATATTCGTCGGTCGCAGCAGGGATTACCACCACTGGGCAATGGAACTCCTCCTCCTCCTTAAAGTATTATAATTAAGAAATTTTGAATATTTGTGGGAATTTTGGAATATTTGTGGGAATTTCGGATTATAACGACAGATATTAGTTTATGATTTTAGAATATTTGTGATAATTTTATATTGGTGCGCATTATATATTTGGTCTATGTGATTGTTGGATAATTGGTGTACATTATATATTTGGTCTATGTGATTGTTGGATAATTGGTGTGCGTTATATATTGGTTTGGCTTATGCATATTTGTGTGAACAAGGAAAGCTCTGCATTTTTTTTGAAAAAAAATCTCAATTAGCGACGGACTAGTGACCGCTTAGCGACAGATATTTCCAGTTTCCGACTACCTTTTGACGGAATATCCGTCGGTACCTGGAGATTTGAAACTGTTTCCAGTTAGCGACGGGTGGTCGACGGATTCGCGTCGAAAAATCCGTCGCCAAGGTTCTGGAAATACATAGTTCGACGGAATAGCGACGGAACATCCGTCGCCAAGGTTCTGGAAGTGCATGACATTTCCAGAACAATGGCGATGGATTATCTGTCACTAGTCCGTTGCTTCGTCGACTGATGAGCGACGGATTAGCGACGACTTATCCGTCGCCATGGTTCTGGAAATGCCAAGCATTTTCAGAACATGGTCGACGGATTATCCGTCAGTACTCCGTCGCTAATTCGTCCTTTGTTAGCGATGACATTCGACGGAATAGCGACGGAACGATACCCTCTGATACGCTGTTACGACAGTTTACCGACGGATTATCCGTCGCTATCTTCTACACAGTTCAGTATTTAATACTTGAAATCGACGAAAGACCGTCGAAAAGTCGTCGCTAATGCATCGTATTGTGACGACGAAAAGCCATCGCTATTCCGTCGCTTGATGACTACTTAGCGACGGACCATTATTAGCGACGAGCTGATTGCCGACGGATTATTTTGACCAAGATCCGTCAGTGATCAGTCGCTAATACAAATTGCCGACGGATGGACGACGGATCTGGCCGTCGCTAAATCGACATATTTTGGTAGTGGGTGTTGTTGCTATAAATAGGGAGCAGTAGAAGTAGTAGTAGTGGTGGTACTCTGCAAGCAAGCTTAGTTTTGTGTAAGGCGTTAGGGCTAGCAAGTTAAGTTTACAGAGTAAGAGAGATGTTTGTTTCAATCTTTGATGAAGTTGGTTGTCCCCTGGAGTTCCGTCGGACACTTCATTAGAACGCTATTGATCTCTACTGAAGTGTTTGGGGGGAACTCCGGGAGACGCCCAACTGTACTACATGCATGCATGGGGAAGTTTAATTAAGCAAAGTTGGTTATCCTCTTTTGAGTTCCTTCAGGCACTTCATTATGATTTTCTTAACGAAAATAATATTTTATCCGCGGTTTGTAACTGTCATCCCACGTGGCAGCCAACTATTGGTCCCTCCTATCACCGGGTTCCATTCGGACCAGGGGACCAAAGGAAGGCCACCAAGTGGCATGCACTCACAAACCACAGACAACGTAGCAGAGTCCTTTTCTTAATCTCATACTGAAGTGTTTGGAGGAACTCTAGTCGCTAGATGACAAAAAAGATATAGAATGGTCTTTTGTGGCAAAAAAAAAATGGTCGTTTGCGATAAGAAAAAGAAGAAGATAAAAAACGATACATATATCTAATAGCTAGGAATACGACACATTTATTGTCGACAAAATATATAGAATGGTCTTTTTCAATAAAATATAATTATCATGATATATCTCAGTAAAATATTATTAAAATTCTATTAAATTTATTTTTACATTTAAGTGATTGGTTTTATGTGTACATCAAAGTTAACCACTTGGCCAGTTGGGAAATGACAAAAGTTGTGATCCCCGATATTTATTTAGTTCCACATTTGACATAATTAGAAAGGTTTTTTTTGGTTATATTTGAATGATTGCGTCTTAAAATCATGGCATGCCAACCCAATAGGCTAAAACATTATACCAAAACTCACAATACTTTCTCAAAGCATACTTTCATTTAACAATATAAGGCTCAAAATATAACTATGTTGTTAAGCACACTTTCCATAAGAGCAAGTGAGTCATCGATCATTAATTTATACCAATAGTATAATATGCCACATTTCTAAATTAACAATTTAACAATAATACAATTACTCTTTTTATCAATTTTTTTTTTTTTTTTGGTTAAGGCACCATTGATCGTAGGGATTTAACAAAACAAAGGGAAGATATTTTTTTTTAAGTATCAGGGGAGATAAATGAAAGATGGATCAAAGCCACTCACATATTAAATAAATGCACAGAGAGAGGAATTCTTAGGTTCCAGTCAAGTCTCGCCTATGCATCTTTATGAAATTGTACCAACAGACTTCTTTATATCTTCCTTTCTCTATGAATGCATAAATCAATGAAACAAGCAATAAAAAGCATCCAACAAAAAGTCAACAATGAAATCCATCAACGAAAGTCAACAACGAAAATTTCCAAAAACAGACAACAATAAAAATGATGGAAAAAAAACTCTTATATAGAGTTCTTTCTCCAAGTACGATTAGTTAGCTGTATTTTGGATTCAATTCCAACATGAACTAATCCATAGATTTGAAAGAGTCTCAATTTATTTGACCCGATTTATCGATATCCAAAGGATTTCTCTACAACAATTCAATTCAGACAGACTATTCAAGCACAAGACAACAATGTGCCCCTTCTAGGAGTGGGCCACTACGGTATGCCGAGTTTGGCACAATTCAATTGGCTATTTGAGAGCCTATATTTTTGTTATGAATTATCACTAAAATAATAATTTTCTATATATTTGTTATGACTCAATTTCTATGCAGTCCACTTTTCACTACAAAATTCTATAAAATAAATTAATTTACAAAATGTGCACGTTAGCGCCTTATACAAATATAATTTTAGGCTTGTATGACATCACGTCCAGTGGAGACTTATCGATTCAGCAAAATTAGAACGTGACATCTCATTCTACAATATGAGCCTTTTGTCTCACACACACAGACACACACACACACATACATACATATATATACACGGATTGGACCTGAATAAAATTTTATTTCTTCCAAAAAATAGAATAACTGGATTAATATATATATATATATATATATATATATATATATATATATATATATATATAAAATAAAATATATATATAAATATATAAATATATATATATATATATATATATATATATATATATATATATATATATATATATATATATATATATATAAATATATATATATATATGAATAAAGTTCACAATAAATTTTTTGATTTGAATATATTTAAAATTTTGAAGACTTATTGTCACGCCCCAGTACCGAAATACGGAGACGGACTAGGCCAGCTACTCCATATGAGGTACGTAACATCATACGGCGATCGTGGCTGTCGAGAGACTAGGGGGTACATGCTACAATCAAGTCTCCTATGGTCCCACAGAGTTCTATGTCTCAATCAATCAAGTCAAATCAGCAATTATATGAACATTAAAGATAAAGCAGTAAGGCGTCCCTGACGCTTCATCGAAATGATCATGAGAGACTAGCTTTATAATTTAGCTATCTCAGAGAGTCAGGAGTACAAAATTATACACAGCTGCAGTCTGTTTAATTACAATTATGTACTGACACAAAATATCAAGTAATCCGGCTAACAGATGCCGGTGGCTAAACGCCGCAAAAGTATAAGCAGGAGTGGTGGAGAAGAAACCCACTCGAGTCCCCGAACTGCCATGCTCCTAGTATGCACCATAGATGTCAGAGAGGAAGGTCGTGTCCTCAGGCTCTGCTACGGGATCTGGCCAAAAAAACCAGCGGGGTCAGCCCCGAATAGCAAGTACCGCCAAAGGGGCACAAGAGTTAAGATTAAAAACCCAGTTAAATAGAATGATTGATAATAGTAATACCTATGCTACTATTATAGGGTAGCGCAACATCCTCGAACCCATATGGCACCCTTACAACCAAACAAGGACAAAAGGTGCCGCATGGAGTCGGGACGTGTCGCACTCTATAACTTTCACATAAGTTAAAAAAGGTATAAACAATAAAATCTCCTGATCGTGACTTCGGTCGATAGCCTATCGCAGCACAATAACCAACCCAACAATCAAACAAGAACATGGGTTGGATCATGTACCATGATAGACCATGTTTCTTAGTCATTCACAGAAGTAGCACTTTACAACCAGAATAAGTCTTCCGTTCATAACTTCGGTCCACAGCCTATCATAGTACGATAACCAACCCAACAATCAAACAAGAACATGGGTTGGATCACGTACCATGACAGTCCGCTTCCCTCAGTTATTCGCGGGAGGTAATAGGATACAAGCAAGTCGTTTTCACGGCCAATCAAGTCTACGAGTTTCTAGTGGGACGAGATTATCCTCGCATCATGTTATTTAGAAATCCTCAGATCGTATCTTTCCAGCAAGGCTAGCCAACCCAGGGGTTCGCGTAGACAGGTATGATTGAGCACAGGTCCCTCGCAAGGCCACCTTACTAAAACATATAATATATATCAGGAATTAATCGGATACAGTCATCCACTCGTTGCAGATGACACAGTATCCGTGGAGACCAGCCTGCGCGTCAAGACAATATCTCAAGGCGGCTGGTGTAACACGATCTCGGGATTCTGCCCTCCCCATGCATCTAGTATATTTAGTTGCCTAGTTTAACCCTAGGTGAAATCTGGACTCACATGCTGTGGCCTGCATAATTATCCTCCTAAAGTCGTACCTTAGTACGAGTACCCCAAAGAGGATTCATGTCAATCAGTATGTCAACATGTTCTACCCTCCTTAGTGTAATGCATCATCGCAAATATGCCACGTGGAGTTACGAGTCTTTTGTCGAGCATGAACAAGAACTGGGATATTCAGGTACATATATCAGGTAGGAACACTTTGTTCTCCGGGGTCACATTAGTGCTCATATCATGCTCGGGACAAAAGGCGTAAGGATATAAAATGGGCATATAATATATATAATAAGAATAAGAATATGGTAACAAGATAGGGCACAAAGTCCATACGGCTCGAAGGGAGTGAGTCCATGCGGCTGGGTCAATACAGGTTCATGCGGACGAAGGGGTGTCGGCTTATGCGGCTGCGAAGGGAGCAATCGCCAGACGGCCGGGGTTCAACAACATATGCGGCTATGACCAGACAAAGTCCTATGCGGCTGAGAATGGGCGTTACATATGCGGCTGGATGATGGATGGGCCTTATGCGGCCCAAAAACAGTAGCGCATATGCGGCTGGGTGCAAAAGAACTCATGCGGCTCGAAGGCTAGCCGCATGAAGTCCATGCGACTCAAGATAACAGGGGCTCATGCGGCTGAGTCTGAACAAGGCTTATGCGGCTCAATTACTTGCCGCATGAAGATTCATGCGGTCAAGTACTCAAGCAAGTCTTATGCGGCTAGGAAGGACCTTCCATGCGGCTGAGCTCGAACGAGTCTCATGCGGCTGGAAAGGCCATGCGGCCAGAGACTTGCCGCATGAGGATTCATGCGGTCAAGTACTGCTCTTCTTCTCCACTTGTCCGAGAAGAGGAGCCAAGCAACCATGGCTTCCAAACTACACAAAACCTTCATCCGGAGCCCAAATCGGAACTTCCTTAGGTCAAAATGGGGTAGAACGAGATCCTCTACAACATGGAACCATCAAAACTAGGAAATAACAAGATTAAGTAGATCAAAACCCAAGAAATCCGAAAATAAAGTAAACCTAGATCTACAAAAATTAAAGCTTCAAAATGGAAACTTCCAAGTTCTAAACTAGTATAGGTTGAGGAGAAGAACATGTTTTGGCAAATAGTTTTGTAAGAAATCATTGACAAAATTATGGATCCATCTCTTGAGCAAGTTGGTACTTGCCTTGGTTGATGGAAGAAATATTTGGTTGCTGGAGGAAATAAATGAGAGGAAGTAAATGAGATGAGAGAGAATGAGATGAGTTATATATATAGATCTTGGACCCATGGGTTCATGATGAACCATTGGTGAACCAAGAATAGGTTACCCAAATGAGCCAAAACTGTAGGCCCAAATGCAGAAAATAAATTAGGAAATAATATTTTGTCGAATATTTTAGAAAATGCATGAAGAAATACAGCATAATAAATACAGTATAAATACAAGGTAAATACGGTTTATCGGTTTACGTATTAAAATACGTATTCCAGGATCGGGGAGTGACATCTCTACCCTTCTTAGAAAAATTCTGTCCTCGGAATTCCAGCCAAGACAGGATAGTAAAATCAGGGCAAGCAAGGCTCAATCATATATAAGTTAACTATCATAGCAGTTATTATCATATATCACAAAGTGCAATACAAGCAGGTGCAGATAAGCATGGAACCGTGTCAATAAGGGGCAAAAATATACCTTATCAGTCAAACAAATGCGGATACCGAGATCTGATCTCGTCCTCGCGCTCCCAGGTTGACTCTCCCGGAGAGTGATGGTTCCAAAAAACACGGACAAGGCTTATCGTCCGATTCTTGAGTACCTTCTCTCGTCGGTCTAAAATAGATACGGGTTGTTCCTCGTAGGTTAGGTCGGTACCAACGACTAACTCAGAATGATCGAGGATATGACTCGGATCCGGGACATACCCACGTAACTGGGACACATGAAACACATCATATATGCCAGTTAACGAAGGCGGAAGGGCAAGTCGATAAGCCACATCGCCTACCCGAGCGAGAATCTTAAAAGGACCAACGTATCTTGGACTAAGCTTTCCTCGGGTTCCAAATCTGATGATACCCCGAGTAGGTGAAATCCGCAGAAACACTTGGTCGCCAGCTCTGAACTCTAGAGGCCTACGATGCTGATCTGCCCAATGACGATGTCGGTCCTGTGCAACTCGAAGGCGTTCTCTGACCAACTTAACTATCTCCACAGTCTGCGTGATCATCTCTGGCCCCAACAACTTCTGTTCTCCGATATCGTCCCATGCCAAAGGGGACCTGCACTTCCTTCCGTACAATGCTTCGAACGGGGCCATCTGAATGCTAGCCTGATAGCTGTTGTTATAGGAGAACTCCAATAGATGAAGGTGATCCTCCCAAGATCTGCCAAAATCCAAGGTACACGCCCGTAGCATATCTTCTAACGTCTGAATGGTTCTTTCTGATTGTCCGTCAGTTTGTGGATGATAAGCAGTACTGAATCTTAACTTGGTTCCCAAACTTTGGTGTAAGCTCTGCCAAAAATGGAAAGTAAACCGCGTATCCCGATCTGATACTATACTAACTGGAACACCGTGTTGCCTTACTATCTGCTTCATGTACATTTCTGCTAACTGTTCAGTAGTCTGCCCAACTCGGAAGGGAAGGAAATGAGCGACCTTCGTGAGTCGATCTACTATTACCCAGACTGCATTCTTGTCAGCCGGGGATCTAGGTAGACCGGTCACGAAACCCATCGTGATGTGCTCCCATTTCCATTCTGGGATAGGAAGCGGCTGTAGCAACCCTGCTGGTCTCTGCTGCTCGGCTTTCACCTGCTGACATACCAGACACTTGGATACAAATCTCGCTATCTCTCTTTTCTTGCCATTCTACCAAAAGTACTGCCTGATATCTCGATACATCTTCGTTCCTCCTGGATGAATGGAGTAAATAGAACTATGAGCTTCGGACATAACTTCTTGCCGAAGGTCTCCACTCGGTACACAGAGTCTGTTTCCAAACCCGAGCGTACCATCTTCATGAATCACTAACTCCTTCCTACGGCCTGATTGACACTCCGACCGCAACTTCTGAATCTGTGGATCTCCTGCTTGTGCTGCCCTTATCCTCTCTACTAAGGTTGACTGAATCTGCATACTGGTCATTCTTCCTATATCCCTTGGCAAAACTACTTCGATTCCCATACTCTGAAGGTCTTCTAAAATATGCTTCTGCGAGGTCAAGATAAAGGCACTGTCTCTCCTACTCAGTGCATCTGCAACTATATTCGCCTTGCCTGGATGATACTGAAGATCTAAGTCAAAATCCTTCAGTAGTTCTAACCATCTTCTTTGCCTCATGTTCAAATCTCGCTGCGTGAACACGTATTTCAAACTCTTATGATCAGTATAGATCTCTACCCGATCCCCGTATAAATAATGCCTCCATAACTTGAGTAAAAACACCACAGCTGCTAACTCCAAATCGTGAGTCGGGTAATTCTTCTCATGGTCTCGAAGCTGCCGAGACGCATATGCTATTACCTTTCCGTGCTGCATCAATACACATCCAAGACCCTTCCCAGATGCGTCACAATATACTGTAAAGCCTCCCGCTCCTACCGAAAGCGTCAAGATCGGGGCTGAGATCAACCTCTTCTTCAATTCTTCAAATGATGCCTGACAGCTAGCTGACCAAACAAACTCTACGTCCTTGTGCGTCAAACGCGTTAAGGGCACAGAGATCTTGGCAAAGTCCGCCACGAACCTTCTGTAGTAACCAGCTAACCCTAAGAAACTTTGCACTTCTGCAACCGTTCTCGGGACTGGCGAATGCTCTACGGCCTCAATCTTCTTCGGATCCACTGACACTCCGGCCCCAGAAATTACATGCCCCAGGAACGAAATGTGATCTAACCAGAATTCACACTTGTCGAGCTTCGCATAAAGTTGGTGCTCCCTCAATGTCTGTAAGACAGTCCTAAGATGTTTTTCATGCTCCTCTTCACAGCTGGAATAGACAAGAATGTCATCTATGAACACCACCACAAATTTATCCAAATACGGCAGAAAGATACGGTTCATTAAATCCATGAATACTGCGGGGGCGTTGGTTAGTCCAAAGGGCATTACTAAAAACTTATAATGCCCGTATCTAGATCTGAATGCTGTCTTCGGTATGTCTTGCTCCCGGACCCTTACTTGATAGTATTCCGACCGAAGATCGATCTTGGAAAAGACGTTAGCCTTGTTCAACTGGTCAAACAGGTCATCAATCCTTGGTAGCGGGTACTTATTCTTCACTGTTACTGCATTCAGCTTGCGGTAGTCGATGCACATCCTCGTCGACCCATCCTTCTTGGGAACTAGAATCACTGGCGCGACCCAGGGCGATTTACTGTCTCGGATGAATCCCTTAGACTTCAACTCTTCTTCATATTGATACAACTTATCCTGTTCTGACGGCGACATTCTGTAAACTCTGTCTGCAATAGGCCTCGTTCCAGGGTTCAACTCAATGCTAAATTCTACCTCTCTGACTGGGGTTATCCCTGGGAGCTCATCAGGGAAGACGTCGAGAAAATCTTCGACCACTCTCGGAATCTGTCCTAGCTCTGACACTGCTGCTGAGATGACGCCTCCGGCCTGATTCTTCAAGGTTCGAGTAAAGATGAACTGCTCCATCCCAGGAACGTTGAATATGACCCTACCTCCTCTACAATCAATTGTCGCATAACTGTCTCTCAACCAGTCCATGCCAAGAACAACATCAAAATTCCCCATAGGGAATTCAATCAATGACGCGGGCAATAAATGCCCATACACCTCTACCGGACATGAAAAGCGCACTCTGCTAACTTCTACGAGCCCATTGCCGGTGAGTATATCCATCCTCTCCGGCAATGCCTCAAACTCTAATCCAATCCGTGTAGCATATTGTGCAGAGATGAATGAATAAGTAGCGCCTGAATCAAATAATGCTACAGCGGGAAATGAGGTGACGAGAATTTTACCTGCCACCACGTCACTAGACGCTAGAGCCTCTCCTAAGGTCAAGGTGAGAGCCTGGCCCCGCGGAGCCCCTTGTTGCGGCCTTCCTCGACCATGCTGTTGCTGCCTCTGAGGGCCTTCGGCTTCCTGTGCCTGGCGAAACATCTGAGCCTACATTGGTAGATGCTGGGCTAGGGGCCTTACTGCTAATACTGGCCCTCCACTCGGGGTTGCCACCGGAGCTGGCAACGCTGGAAACTGCTGAGCTGGCCCTCCTGGCCTCTGCATCATAGGACAAGTGGAAATACGGTGGTCTGAACTACCACACCTCAAGCATAAGCCATTCGCTGACCGGCACACCTCTCTCGTGTGCCCTGCCTTCCTACAGAATGTACAGCCCTGGGGTGCTCCCTGACGCTGTTGCTGGTTTCTCGGCTGTTGATGTCGAACTGGCGCTGTATTAGTTGACACGGCCATCCTCCGCGGCGCTCCTGCATCATGAATACGTACACCGGGTGCTGGTGCCGATGTTCGCTACATTGCTCCTCCTCCAACCTGGGAATGAGATCTCTTCTGACCTCCTGTCCTCGATGCCAACCTCTGCTGGGTAAGCTCGTGCCTCCGGGCTGCCGTCAAGACAGCGTCAAACGTCTGGTAGTCGTGTCCCTCCACAAGCTGTAGTAGTTCCAAATGAAGTCCCTGCTGGAACCTCATAGCTTTCTCTGGCTCCGTTGCCACCATTGCTGGTACGAAACGGCACAATCTGTCGAACTCTGCTGCATACCCATCTACGGTCTTGCCTGCTTGCTTGAGACTGATGAACTTCTGCTGGAGCTCATATCGAGCTACTACGCCAAAATACTCGGCCCTGAATCTGTCACTGAAGGTGGTCCAACGAACAGGGCGTCTTGTACCAACTTCTTCTGATGCCCACCAGTCGCGGGCAAGATCCTGAAGTACCAGTTTGACCTGATCAACCTTCTCATCATCTGAAACCTTGGCTGCCACAAGAATGGCTTCGATGTCTTGAATCCATGCATCCGTAGTGATGGCATCCTCCGTGCCATCAAAATACCTCGGGTTCAAGCGACGGAACCTTCCTGATGCTCCCGAGTCAACCCCGACGCTCCTCTCAAGAGCTAACTGAATCCCTTGGTTCAGCAACACGTTCTGCTCCTGCTGTCGAGTCTGTTGCTGTTGGTTAGTGACAAGAAACCCCCGGATGATCTCCAGGAGTGCTACAGCATCTGGTACTGCCGTCACTGCTGGTGCTGCAGGAGTTTCAATAACCTGCGGTTGCACTGCCTCTGGTTCCATTTCTGCTCGTGCCTGCACTGGAGAAGGTTCTCTCCCTGTTGCTGCCCAGTCGAGCCATGCTCTTGCTGCTCTTCCTCATGGGCCTCACCCGCTACTGAGAATGAAGCACCCCTATAGAGAAGAATATAAGATTATTAAGTCCGGACGAGGAAGATTTCGAGGATGCAAGTCAGGTTAGAGATCAAGGCAAGGACAGAGAATTCGAAACCGAATTTCAAGGAGAATAAGTTTTGGTTGAGACTCCTAATAATTCGCAATACTCCACAAGTCTGAAAATCAGACCTGCATGGGCCACCACTAAAACCTTGTCACGCCCCAGTACCGAAATACGGAGACGGACTAGGCCAGCTACTCCATATGAGGTACGTAACGTCATACGGCGATCGTGGCTGTCGAGAGACTAGGGGGTACATGCTACAATCAAGTCTCCTATGGTCCCACAGAGTTCTATGTCTCAATCAATCAAGTCAAATCAGCAATTAAATGAACATTAAAGATAAAGCAGTAAGGCGTCCCTGACGCTTCATCGAAATGATCATGAGAGACTAGCTTTATAATTTAGCTATCTCAGAGAGTCAGGAGTACAAAATTATACACAGCTGCAGTCTGTTTAATTACAATTATGTACTGACACAAAATATCAACTAATCCGGCTAACAGATGCCGGTGGCTAAACGTCGCAAAAGTATAAGCAGGAGTGGTGGAGAAGAAACCCACTCGAGTCCCCGAACTGCCATGCTCCTAGTATGTACCATGGATGTCAGGGAGGAAGGTCGTGTCCTCAGGCTCTGCTACGGGATCTGGCCAAACAAAACCAGCGGGGTCAGCCCCGAATAGCAAGTACCGCCAAAGGGACACAAGAGTTAAGATTAAAAACCCAGTTAAATAGAATGATTGATAATAGTAATACCTATGCTACTATTATAGGGTAGCGCAACATCCTCGAACCCATATGGCACCCTTACAACCAAACAAGGACAAAAGGTGCCGCATGGAGTCGGGACGTGTCGCACTCTATAACTTTCACATAAGTTAAAAAAGGTATAAACAATAAAATCTCCTAATCGTGACTTCGGTCGATAGCCTATCGCAGCACAATAACCAACCCAACAATCAAACAAGAACATGGGTTGGATCATGTACCATGATAGACCATGTTCCTTAGTCATTCACAGAAGTAGCACTTCACAACCAGAATAAGTCTTCCATTCATAACTTCGGTCCACAGCCTATCATAGTACGATAACCAACCCAACAATCAAACAAGAACATGGGTTGGATCACGTACCATGACAGTCCGCTTCCCTCAGTTATTCGCGGGAGGTAATAGGATACAAGCAAGTCATTTTCACGGCCAATCAAGTCTACGAGTTTCTAGTGGGACGAGGTTATCCTCGCATCATGTTATTTAGAAATCCTCAGATCGTATCTTTCCAGCAAGGCTAGCCAACCCAGGGGTTCGCGTAGACAGGTATGATTGAGCACAGGTCCCTCGCAAGGCCACCTTGCTAAAACATATAATATATATCAGGAATTAATCGGATACAGTCATCCACTCGTTGCAGATGACACAGTATCCGTGGAGACCAGCCGGCGCGTCAAGACAATATCTCAAGGCGGCTGGTGTAACACGATCTCGGGATTCTGCCCTCCCCATGCATCTAGTATATTTAGTTGCCTAGTTTAACCCTAGGTGAAATCTGACTCACATGCTGTGGCCTGCATGATTATTCTCCTAAAGTCGTACCTTAGTACGAGTACCCCAAAGAGGATTCATGTCAATCAGTATGTCAACATGTTCTACCCTCCTTAGTGTAATGCATCATCGCAAATACGCCACGTGGAGTTACGAGTCTTTTGTCGAGCATGAACAAGAACTGGGACATTCAGGTACATGTATCAGGTAGGAACGCTTTGTTCTCCGGGGTCACATTAGTGCTCATATCATGCTCGGAACAAAAGGCGTAAGGATATAAAATAGACATAATATATATATATATATAATAAGAATAAGAATAAGGTAACAAGATAGGGCACAAAGTCCATGCGGCTCGAAGGGAGTGAGTCCATGCGGCTGGGTCAATACAGGTTCATGCGGACGAAGGGGTGTCGGCTTATGCGGCTGCGAAGGGAGCAATCGCCAGACGGCCGGGGTTCAACAGCATATGCGGCTATGACCAGACAAAGTCCTATGCGGCTGAGCATGGACGTTACATATGCGGCTGGATGATGGATGGGCCTTATGCGGCCCAAAAACAGTAGCGCATATGCGGCTGGGTGCAAAAGAACTCATGCGGCTCGAAGGCTAGCCGCATGAAGTCCATGCGACTCAAGATAACAGGGGCTCATGCGGCTGAGTCTGAACAAGGCTTATGCGGCTCAATTACTTGCCGCATGAAGATTCATGCGGTCAAGTACTCAAGCAAGTCTTATGCGGCTAGGAAGGACCTTCCATGCGGCTGAGCTCGAACGAGTCTCATGCGGCTGGAAAGGCCATGCGGCCAGAGACTTGCCGCATGAGGATTCATGCGGTCAAGTACTGCTCTTCTTCTCCACTTGTCCGAGAAGAGGAGCCAAGCAACCATGGCTTCCAAACTACACAAAACCTTCATCCGGAGCCCAAATCGGAACTTCCTTAGGTCAAAATGGGGTAGAACGAGATCCTCTACAACATGGAACCATCAAAACTAGGAAATAACAAGATTAAGTAGATCAAAACCCAAGAAATCCGAAAATAAAGTAAACCTAGATCTACAAAAATCAAAGCTTCAAAATGGAAACTTCCAAGTTCTAAACTAGTATAGGTTGAGGAGAAGAACATGTTTTGGCAAATAGTTTTGTAAGAAATCATTGACAAAATTATGGATCCATCTCTTGAGCAAGTTGGTACTTGCCTTGGTTGATGGAAGAAATATTTGGTTGGTGGCGGAAATATTTGGTTGGTGGAGGAAATAAATGAGAGAAAGTAAATGAGAGGAGAGAGAATGAGATGAGTTATATGTATAGATCTTGGACCCATGGGTTCATGATGAACCAAAGGGTTCATGATGAACCATTGGTGAACCAAGAATAGGTTACCCAAATGAGCCAAAACTGTAGGCCCAAATGCAGAAAATAAATTAGAAAATAATATTTTGTCGAATATTTTGGGAAATGCATGAAGAAATACAGCATAATAAATACAGTATAAATACAAGGTAAATACGGTTTATCGGTTTACGTATTAAATACGTATTCCAGGATCGGGGAGTGATAGTTAACGTTGTCATCGCAAGCACGAGATAGTCTAGAGACACAAAATAGGCCAGGACGTCGGTCCTAAAACTGATCCTAAGGCAAGAGTAGAAAGACAATTATAAAGGGACTATGTTGCACAAAGTAAATCAAACGTATTGGTTTTGTATGGGTGGGCGAGGAGATCATTCCACTAGTACAGTTGAGTACTGACACCCACATAGTTTTTATGTGCAGGCACAGGTAGAAGCTCGTAGCGCGGAGCTCGCTTGGATGCGTCGAGGTATGGAGTTCCTTTACGATTCAAAGCGTACGGCCGCATGGAGTCAAGACTTATACGGGACATAATGTATGGACGTCGCCTTCCGAAGCATCCGCTGGCAAGACATGTATTGAGAAATGAGAGAGAGCTGAGTGACTTGTAATGTGAGATGAGTGAGCTTGAGAGACTTGTAATCTTGGCCTTGCGTCCCATTGTAACTGTTGTTTTCAATATCAATAAAGAGCTTCTTTGAATAACTTGTGTTTTGTTCTAATTTTCGCTGCTATTGTTCAATGTCTCTGCATGGGACTTCTGTGCGATGACCCCGTCGCAGCTGCTGAAATCGGCCGTTATGGAACCCGCCTTGCACGAGCGCAATCTAGGCTCGTGCAACATCACGCCTTAGCGAAGATGATCGCTCCTACGGGAGCGGGGCGTGACAAAATGGTATCAGAGCACGGCTTTACGTCCTTGGACTATCGATTGAATTCTTTAACTCCGTTGTTTCCACAAACTCTGAAGTATTGCTTCCGCAAAGTTGATATCGTTGGTACGCTCTCTCTCAATTGTCCCAAGGGATGTCCATACAATAAGTCTAACTATTTTACAAAACATAGGAGAACAGTTTTTGATAAAACGAAAAGATGGTTTGCGTAAGCACGGTTGGCTAAGTCGGGCTGGGCATATACACCAAGGATTGTGTCAACCTTAGCAAAGTCGAGTACGGGATTCGTAGTGTTCGAGCTAGAATGAGTTGAACTCGATTGAGTAAATATGGGATGACTGTCGATATGGGTGCTATCGAGCGACGGTATCGTCGATGCGATATAGATGAACGTGCTTGGAATTAGAGAAATGGTTCGAACGTGATTCGAAGAAGTTAATTTAGATTCAAATGATAGTTTTGAGGATTTGTTGAATGACTTCATTCCTGAGTGGTGTATGCGATAGCCTCAGGGATGTCGATCGATCGATTGAGGATGCGGAGTGTCGGTGAGTCTATCAACAAGCGTTACGTTATGCAAAGCCGTAGAGTGAGTATCATTGAATAAAGTTTAGCCTTGAAGTTTGATGTGTTGATTCGAACAGATTAGAAAAGACGCGCACGGAACGTGCACGGGATTGAGGATTACGCAAGTATGAAACGCGAAAATGAGCGAGTATATGAAGTCGAATCGAGGAAAAGTTAGGGTGTACGGATGGATGACTTGATCGAGGAAATCGATACGGATCGTATACAAAAAGTTAGCATGACAGGTAGACAGCGTGCATGAAGGGATTGATTTTGAAGTTACGCGAATGACTCTAAGGATTCGATTGGATGTCGTTCGATGATTGAGTTAGCACGATCGATG